>JAYKKI010000013.1:19655000-20255000 GCA_039881145.1 Druceiella hillmani
GAGTTGATATTATCGATTTATTGATTCTTTCCAACACCATATCTCAAAAGTATCGATATTCTCTCTCTCCACTGCACCAATTGTCCTAATTTGAGTTGATATTGTCGATTGATATTGTCGATTTAATTTTGAGTTAATATTGTCGATTTATTGATTCTGTCCAACACCATATCTCAAAAGCATCGATATTCTCCATCTCCACTGCACCAATTGTCCTAATTTGAGTTGATATTGTCGATTGATATTGTCGATTTAATTTTGAGTAAATATTATCGATTTATTGATTCTTTCCAACACCATATCTCAAAAGTATCGATATTATCTCTCTCCACTGCACCAATTGTCCTAATTTGAGTTGATATTGTCGATTGATATTGTCGATTTAATTTTGAGTTGATATTGTCGATTTATTGATTCTGTCCAACACCATATCTCAAAAGTATCGATATTCTCTCTCTCCACTGCACCAATTGTCCTAATTTGATTTGATATTGTCGATTTAATTTTGAGTTGATATTGTCGATTTATTGATTCTGTCCAACACGATATCTCAAAAGTATCGATATTCTCTCACTCCACTGCACCAATTGTCCTAATTTGAGTTGATATTGTCGATTGATATTGTAGATTTAATTTTGAGTTGATATTGTCGATTTATTGATTCTGTACAACACCATATCTCAAAAGTATCGATATTCTCTCTCTCCACTGCACCAATTGTCCTAATTTGAGTTGATATTGTCGATTGATATTGTCGATTTAATTTTGAGTTGATATTGTCGATTTATTGATTCTGTCCAACACCATATCTCAAAAGTATCGATATTCTCTCACTCCACTGCACCAATTGTCCTAATTTGAGTTGATATTGTCGATTGATATTGTAGATTTAATTTTGAGTTGATATTGTCGATTTATTGATTCTGTACAACACCATATCTCAAAAGTATCGATATTCTCTCTCTCCACTGCACCAATTGTCCTAATTTGAGTTGATATTGTCGATTGATATTGTCGATTTAATTTTGAGTTAATATTGTCGATTTATTGATTCTGTCCAACACCATATCTCAAAAGCATCGATATTCTCCATCTCCACTGCACCAATTGTCCTAATTTGAGTTGATATTGTCGATTGATATTGTCGATTTAATTTTGAGTAAATATTATCGATTTATTGATTCTTTCCAACACCATATCTCAAAAGTATCGATATTATCTCTCTCCACTGCACCAATTGTCCTAATTTGAGTTGATATTGTCGATTGATATTGTCGATTTAATTTTGAGTTGATATTGTCGATTTATTGATTCTGTCCAACACCATATCTCAAAAGTATCGATATTCTCTCTCTCCACTGCACCAATTGTCCTAATTTGATTTGATATTGTCGATTTAATTTTGAGTTGATATTGTCGATTTATTGATTCTGTCCAACACGATATCTCAAAAGTATCGATATTCTCTCACTCCACTGCACCAATTGTCCTAATTTGAGTTGATATTGTCGATTGATATTGTAGATTTAATTTTGAGTTGATATTGTCGATTTATTGATTCTGTACAACACCATATCTCAAAAGTATCGATATTCTCTCTCTCCACTGCACCAATTGTCCTAATTTGAGTTGATATTGTCGATTGATATTGTCGATTTAATTTTGAGTTGATATTGTCGATTTATTGATTCTGTCCAACACCATATCTCAAAAGTATCGATATTCTCTCACTCCACTGCACCAATTGTCCTAATTTGAGTTGATATTGTCGATTGATATTGTAGATTTAATTTTGAGTTGATATTGTCGATTTATTGATTCTGTCCAACACGATATCTCAAAAGTATCGATATTCTCTCTCTCCACTGCACCAATTGTCCTAATTTGAGTTGATATTGTCGATTGATATTGGCGATTTAATTTTGAGTCGATATTGTCGATTTATTGATTCTGTCCAACACCATATCTCAAAAGTATCGATATTCTCTCTCTCCACTGCACCAATTGTCCTAATTTGAGTTGATATTGTCGATTGATATTGTCGATTTAATTTTGAGTCGATATTGTCGATTTATTGATTCTGTCCAACACCATATCTCAAAAGTATCGATATTCTCTCTCTCCACTGCACCAATTGTCCTAATTTGAGTTGATATTGTCGATTGATATTGTCGATTTAATTTTGAGTTGATATTGTCGATTTATTGATTCTGTCCAACACCATATCTCAAAAGTATCGATATTCTCTCTCTCCACTGCACCAATTGTCCTAATTTGAGTTGATATTGTCGATTGATATTGGCGATTTAATTTTGAGTCGATATTGTCGATTTATTGATTCTGTCCAACACCATATCTCAAAAGTATCGATATTCTCTCTCTCCACTGCACCAATTGTCCTAATTTGAGTTGATATTGTCGATTGATATTGTCGATTTAATTTTGAGTCGATATTGTCGATTTATTGATTCTGTCCAACACCATATCTCAAAAGTATCGATATTCTCTCTCTCCACTGCACCAATTGTCCTAATTTGAGTTGATATTGTCGATTTAATTTTGAGTTGATATTGTCGATTTATTGATTCTGTCCAACACCATATCTCAAAAGTATCGATATTATCTCTGTCCACTGCACCAATTGTCCTAAACTCGGATCTATAAAAAGATGGAGAAATAGGCCTCCGCATCAATCTCTTTTTGATGATATCGAAAACTTTTTTGTTTTACCAAATTTTAAAATTTAATTTTCTACGCACACTTTCATAATGCAAAAATAAGAACCAATTTTGGTGACTTGAAACAGGAATTACGTGATATGTTTTCAAAAACGATACAAGTGTTTTTTTTCATTGATACTAATCGTTATAATAAATATAAATTGGTGAATGATCCTCAGCTGACGTCGGTCTGTGCAACCGGAAATCTTTCATCTTCGATATCCTTCGATTCATCTTCACGTTAAAACCTTGTACTTCCTTCTTAATACTTTGAGTCTTTTGAAGGTTAAAAATAATGGGCCTTTGATATAAACTAAACTAACTTATTTGATAACTCAAACACCCGGTTCATTTCTTGGAAAAAGAATTCACGGGAAAGATGGTGTTCGTTGGTTACAAGGGAATAAATTGTCGTTGAAATAAAACGTAGAACATGCCCTTTTCTAATTCTTTTTTAACACACCCAACATTTGCCGAAGTGCGGTGTTTACCCGGGCAACTAGATGTCTTCGTAGCTATTCGCGGGCTATTCCCTTGTGGAGCGCTAAATAATGTGCGCAAGCATCGTATGTATGAAAAAGATGACAAATAATTATGAATATTATTTTAAATATTCTGAAAGTCATCTTTTAATTTTTATTTCAACAATAACTATTTCTAAGTCAAGGAATAACTTCCTTCTATTTCCGACACTTATGTCCGACAATTATTCCCGTATATATGTGTACATATATATAATATATATATATGTATATATATATATATATACATATACTTCATAATATTGGAAACCTTATAAATAGATATCATTTTATGTTCTAATGGCTTACTAAATCAAATGATAATTATCATTCTTAATCATAACTACATCGGTACTCGTCTCACTCATAACTACCGCAGTCTCGGTAAGCACCTCAGTACCTCAGTACCTTAATCATAACTATGTACATGGTTAAGTGAGAATTTATGGAGACAGGAATTCATTTTAATTCATTTTAAAATTTCAAATTTTTTTTTTCACAAATTTTTATTGAGTTTATACTATACTTTCGAACATTTTTTAATACTTTCTTTTTGTACTATGAATTAGGTCGAAGTATTATTAAAAACGTTAACAGTGTCGTTGACACCTTAGGTCGTTGGGTTTATATCTTTCTGTCCATTTACTTTTAATAATTCTAGATGGCTTTTGACTTTGTTTTCAGAAGTTTAATGTGAAATTCGTTTTTTTAAACCACAATAGCACATTATACATTTACTGAACATTGTGATATTTAGTAAAATCTACCAATTGCCTCTCGTTTTGGCTTGGTTCACCTAAATAGCAAATATTTTTTAATCACACAATAACATCAAAAAATGTGCAAAAAAATGTAAACATTTTTCAGTAATTTTTTTAATAATAAACAGTGATATTATCATGGAGGTAAGGATCTGTGGAGATGATGTCAAACCCATATTGTATGGAAACTTAAATGGCCGCTAAAACGTATGAAGTCCCCTTAATTCCTGTAAAGAAATTCATAATATCGGTATTTAAATAATAGGATATACAGTTGAATGAAAAATATAAACATATAATAATGTTTACTAATTGCATATATTATCATCTATTTTTTTGTTTCTCAAAAGAATTATGGCGGAAAATTGTAAAAAATTAATCGGATGTAAACGTATTGTAAATGTGTATTTATCATAAATAAAAGCGATCGTGATTTTTCCAAATCGGAAAAGCTTACATGGAAATATGATAAGAAGTTTGTATGCGATTTGCTACAATTATCAAAACGTTTCATAAGTAATTCTGTCAACAAGTTGTAAAAATTTTTCTATAAATTTAATTGATTCTGACTGCACACATTCTTTTCATTCAGTGATGCAAATTATCAACCGAGCATTTTTATCGACTTTTTTCAATAAGTTACTCACATTCTTATTTTTGCGTAAATATGCTAAGCAGGCCTAAATATATAATATCACCGAATAAATATCCAGAGATGAGAAGTTTGTGTGCGATTTGCTAAAATTATCACGTTTCATAAGTAATTCTGTCAACAAGTTGTCAAAAATTTTACATAAATTTAATTCATTCCGGCTGCACGCATTCATTTTATTCAGTGATGTAAATTGTTAGCGGAGTATTTTTATTGACTTTCTTCAATAAATTTCTGACATTCTTATTTTTTCATAAATATGCGAAGTAGGCTTAAATACATAATTTTACCGGATGAATGGATAGTCATCCATTCAGACTATTAAAACATCGAACATATTTAAATATTTTAATTAAGGAATTAAATATTGTAGAAGACAAATCATCCATTTTGTTTAATTTCTGAAAGTTTAAGTGTCTTTTGAAAAGACTGTAGCTCATTTCACTGTTTTTTTTTAAACCAGCGTTAAGAGAATTTAAATATATTGCATTTGCCAAATATTTTAATATCGAATGGAGTGAGTTTATGTAAATTTTCCTTTGTTAAAAAAAAATTATTTTTGGAACTATGGTTGATATAAGTAAATACGTACATATCTCCTGTTTATCTATTCCAAAGTTAAACTTTGATATCCGTTAAACTAACGATAAAATATGAATGGAGGTAAAGTTGATATTTAAAAGCTGATATTTTTAATCAAACATATTAATATTTTTAATCAACATTTCCAGTGCTTTGAAAGATACTATTTCGTAACTTAAAATTTTACAGTGTATAAAATAAAATGTTTCCTCTTGAGCTTTTAAAATAATCAATAAATTTAGATAAAATGTACAATATTTTTAAAGGAATTTTAAAGTTCCATACATTGGTAGAGTTGCAATATTTAGATACAAGCCTTTTCCATATTATATGAATTGAAAAACCCTCTAATTAATTCTCGACCATAGTATAGTTTAAAAATAAAATAACTTATTTCATACTAACAAACATTCATGTATACTTAAAGATGAAGAAACCAAGTAGATGAAAAAACTTTGATTAATAAATAAAATCGTATTTATTATATACACATACCTCATACACACACACACAGACAGACGCACACGCGCGCGCACCCCCGCACACACACACACGCGCACACGCATACGCACACGCAAATACGCACACGCACACACGCACACACACACATACGCGCACACGCACACACGCACACCGGCACACACGCACACTCGCTCACACGTACACGCAAACACACAAATGCACACACAGACACACGCACACGCACAAAAACACACACACGCGCACACGCATACACGCACCTGCACACCCACACGCACACGCAAACACAAACACACGCACACGCACGCACACACACGCACGCATGCACGCATATGCACACGTACACACACACGCACATACACACATACATACACGCACACGCACATACACATGCACATGTGCACGCACACGCACACACACATGCACGCACGCACGCACACACACATATTTACTTATAAGAATCTTGTCTTTTCTTAATATTTCAATAAAAAATGTTTAATCATAAAAATAAATATAGTAAATATAAGGATTTTAGTAATCATACAAATAAACGGGTTAATAAAAATAATTCAAGAAACTATCACAAAAAATTCTTGAATATCAATACAACTGATATGAGAAAGATAATTTTAGATAATTTTATTCCACTACAAGGAAAAATACAGTAGTGGAATGTAATTATCTGAAATATCACAATTATAAAAAAAACCATTGATAACATGATATAAGCGAAGATATTTGATATCTTGTTAATTAACATTTTGCTTATAATAAATTACGCCATTAAATATAATAACATTATCCTTGAGATATATCTACATTAAACTTTTAAATCACTGGTATATAATAATTGTTACCCTATCTCATCTCCTATCTCGTCTTTGAGATATATTTATATTAAACATTTAAATCACTGGCATATAATATTTATTAGGCTAGCTAAAATGATACTCTTAATCCGCATTAAACTGAATGTTTTGAGCAATCCATCTAATACCATTACCAAAAGTATTCAGTGCCTTGAAAAATTACGATAACAAGGTTTACAATTGCCATTTGATATTAAAAGCCAATATAGTTATTATCTGGAATTTAGTGTTATAAACAATTTATATTATTGAAATATCCAATCCAGTATAATAAACTAAATCACATTTTTTACTTAAAGTTGTCGATGTAGAATAAGTTTTACGTCACTTAACCATTCATTAATTTCAAATGACCGTTAATCATTTACGAATAATGAAAATTACAAAAATTAATTAAAAGTGGACTTTCTTCGTTTTTAAGTTGACATGTATTTCCGCTATATTTATGTTCGTCTTGACGGCACACGTGACCATTTTCCAATAAAAATAAATTAATTTCACAAAGCGTTTTGTTCCAGCTCAACGTGACGTACTTAAGAAGTGACGTACTTTTGCTTACAAAAATTATGGCAAAAATTGACACTTTCTTCCCTCTTAATATTGGTGTATATTCACTCCTTAGATTCTTACCTCCATAAGTATTATCAAAATCATCCACTGTATTTCAATGAATTGTTTAATGAGATATCGGTAGACGTTAAAATTTACAATGTACGAGCATCGTATACCATGACGAGCGAGGGAGAATCGGAAACAAATTTAAACAGTAAATAAACGATCTCAACACCACGCTACAATAATATTAAAACGATTAATCCAAAATTCCATGCGAATCGAGTTTAATTATTCTTTTGCTAGATTATAAAATACCCGCTTGTTAAGGGTAAACATTAACAGCGGGTCCGTGCGTGATTGACCCCGAAAAAGCTATTTCCTCAAATGGTTACTTAATCAATTATTAGTGACTTGAAGACAGATATATTATTAAGAAGATATTGAAGTTATTTTTTCGTTATTTTTTATAAAAAATTACAAGTAGTATAATTATTATATGGTTCGTAATATTTATTGTTTAATGACAGGGTCGCTATCTAAAAATGGTTGGTCTGGAAAATAACATTTTTTGGTGAAAAAGTATGTACACTATATACCTTTTTTTATAAAATTTATTTACAAAATAGCGGACGTTAAAAAAATTATTTTGCAACGACTTCAACAACATTTTTCAATTTTAAAAAATTCTAAAAATATCGTTATTTTTTTTTGTATTATTACTAATTTTATTTTAGGCATGGACGATCGTAATTCCTATTCTTGTGACTCTCAACTATATACATACTGCACAAAATCATTCAACAGTTACGTCGTTAATAATTTGATATTACAGTCGTTTCATTTTATATTTCTAATTTTAACACAATCTCGGTCGTACTTTTGGTAGATTATGCAAAATTGAATATCAAACTATTTCATACAATTATACTACATTTTTCAAAATTCTAAGAGCTTAAAATTGAGTATATAATCGAACTACAAAATAACACAATACATTTGACGCAATGAATAGGAATCATTTTTTGAGTCAATATATTACATATCTTTATATCATCCCGAATATGTAGTTCACACGAATGATAAAAACAATGTGACCCTAATAAAAATATTGCGAAAATTAGTTTGATTGACATGAATTATTTAGTTTGTTTCTATATTAAAAGGGCCTTTATATGACTTTACCGGCTTCAAAAGCTAAAGCGTACGTTTCCCACAGTTACAGATATTTTTAAGGTACTTGCAACTCTCTAAACGTCGATTTGAGCTACATATTATTTGAAGCTCATTCAAAATGTCAATAAAAATACTACTCTTAGCATTATCTCAGTAGTTTTCCATTTGACGTTTATTATCGTAGTATAATTATTAAGTAGCAACTATATAATTATGACGAGAAATACCTTTATAATTCATTTTATTGACGAGAAATACCTTTCTAATAGTATTAGAAAGGTATTTCTTGTCAGAGTTATGTAGTTGCTACTTAATAAATTAAACCCTTTTGATCATTGGTTAATTGCTTCTATTACTAAGTTACAGCCATCATAAGAGTGAAAATTTCTTGTCATATAACTGCAGAATATGGCTAGATAACGCGTTAATCTAACATTAGTCATTCATACCTTAGCGTACCACCGTTTATGACTATAGATATGAGCTTGAGCAAAATGGAACTAATTGGTACTTATACCATCCCTTTCCTGCCCATTTAGTTCGTAAACAAAAAATAAGTAGAATTAATCTACAAATATTTAAATGGAATAAAAAATGTATTCCAATTGAATGACTATCAATTTCTTCCTTCATAACCAAAATAGTAAAGATTCTAAAATAAGTTCGTCTTCTGCAATAAAGGTAAATATTGTAGATCTGGCATGACTACATGTACCAAAATATATGTTCCTGGGTAAAGTAAAATAAAGGTTCCAAACATGACTGAAATCTACTATGACTGAAAACACAACAAAAGGCTTTGTATGCTTAAACTATAAAGACAATGGATATTGAAAATAAAATCTAAATTCAATACAACCTTTCAATACGCTTAAGTTTTGCTTAAACCTGACATCTTATTACTTTTGTTTTAAAATATATACGGTTTGTTTCAATTTGAACTTTCACCTTTAGAAAACTAGATTTGTTCATGACTTAAAATGTAAGCACTGAACAATCATCTCAAATCAAATCAAATTGATATCAAACTTTTTTTATCTTCATCTCATCTCCCTCCAACAGTGATGATATCAGAAGATTTAGTGGTGACGTCGTTTTACATACGTAAAAAATAAGACTATATCAAATGTGGTTAGAACATTTGCTTCAAAAGTTTTGTGCTAACTCACATATTTCAAATTTTATACATTTTGTAGCATATGAACTACAACATATTTTGTTCTTCTTCTTTGTCAGCACTACAGCCTGGTGGAGATCAAGGCTTTCCCAATCTGCTCCCTCCACGCAGTACGACTTAATGCAATGTTTCTCCACCTGTTGACTCCCAAAATTTTTAAGTCTTCCTCTACACTGTCCAACCATCTTGTAAGTGGTCTTCCTCTTCTCCTTCAATACCTTCAGTACCTTTAATCTTCGCGAAAGTCAGTTTTCCCGTCAAAAAGTTGTCCCAACCTCTCAAAGTATAATTCTGTAGGACTTGATTACCCTCAAAATGTTTGCTTGCCCATTTTTAGTATAAATTTCATTGTTATATAAACTTCTCTAGATATTGTTTTCTTTGATCGCTCCAAAAATCTATCGAAGGATCTTTCTTTCAAAGATGAGTAGCCTATTATCTTCTGCTTTATTGATTTCCCAGGTTTCGCTATCATACAAAATGATAGGTCTGTTGAGAGTTTTATATAGATTTAGTTTTGTATTAACAGAGATGAATTTTTATTTGAGTTGTCTTTTTACACTATAGTAACATCTGTTTGCCATCAAAAGTCAAAAGATATTTTGCTAGACCTACCATCTGCTGCCTATGCTGTTGCCTATTTTAATAAATATTGTTTAATGATACAAAAATTTAATTTCCTGAGCCAAAATTGGGTTTAACTGATTCAGATAATCGACTAGCTGCTATATAATGAATTAAATCGTTTTTAATCGAATATGTTATCAATTTTAGAATCATGCCTATATATTTCTTTTGATGTTATCCTAACTTCAAATATGTTTACAACACATTAATTAACTCTTCTCTATTCGCTACGAAATTTCCAGTCAACATTTCGATTAGTTCTAATATAGATAGAGCTTTGAAATTTAAAGCGCCTAATTTGCTGACTAAAACTTTTAAAATGTTATCTATATTTAATTTCACATTAATTTTGTTAACAAATTGTTTACGTAAGAAAAAACCATTCATCTAATAAAGCTGAAAGGGTGTATATATTAAACTAACATGTTGAATTCTGTTTATAATAGAGCAGTTGTTGGTTGACAAGCTGCCTGTTAATTTATTAAATTGACAAGCTGCTAATTTGTTAATTTATTAAAATTGGGTTTAACTGATCCAGATAATCGACTAGCTGCTATATAATGAATTAAATTGTTTTTAATCGAATATCCTATTAATTTTAGAATTATTCCTATAAGTTTCCTTAGACGTTATGTTAACTTCAAATATGTTTACAATGCATGAATAAAATTTCCTTCTCTATTCGCTACGAAATTTTAAGACAAAATTTCGTTTACTTTTAATATAGCTAGAACTTTGAAAGTTTAAGCGCTTAATTTGTTGACTGAAAGCTTCTAAGATTACATATTTAACTTTGTATTAATTTTTTTAACAAATTGTTTACGTAAAAAAGCCAACCATCCATCAACTAAAGCTATATTAAAGTAACATATTGTATTCAGTTTATTATAGGGCTGTTGTTAATTGACAAGCTGCCTGTTAATTTATTAATTTATTAAAATTGAGTTTAACTGATCCAGATAATCGATTAGTTGTTGTATAATTAAATAAATTGTTTATAATCGAATACCCTATAAATTTTAGAATGATGTCTTTATGTTTCCTTAGATGTTGTCCTAACTTCAAATATGAATTCTTCTCCATTCGCTACGAAATTTTCCGTCAAAATTTCGATTATTTCTAAATAGTTAGCTAGAGCTTTGAAATTTTAAGCGCCGAATTTTTTGACTGAAACCTTTTTGGATTTAATATTTAATTTATTATTAATTTTTTTAACAAACAGTTTACCTAAAAAAGCTAACAATTCGTCGATTAAAGCTGACAGGGATAGTGTATTTAACTGATATTTTGAACTCTGTTTATAGTAGAACCGTTGATAGTTGACAAGCTGCCTGTTAAATTTGGCCTGTAATTGGCTTCCAAGTATAAATTGGTTTGCATTATGGAAAGAATTCTATGGTTTCTAGAGAATTGTCAAGAAAGCTACGTATTCATAATTTTTAAATTACAGATTTTTATAATTTATTATTTTTTTATTATTTTGGTATCAAAATAAATTTACCAACCATTAATTAAATCAAATGGTAAAATATTATAAATCTAAATATTCCTTCTCAATTGTTTTCTATTTTGCCTAATAGCTATTCTAAGTCAATTACTTACATATTTTTCCGCAAGAAATTTGTTTCCAATTAAATAAACATATTAGATAATTTAAGAAACATGCATTTTTTAAAGATACCTAAGTGTAAAGGTTAACTTTTGAAACATAGGTATAAAGTACACATGGGTTACACTCGTAACTCTAGTATACTCGCAGGTTTAATATATTGGGTAGCGTAAAACTTAAAAATGATTGAAATAGATAACAATTTTTAATTATTTGAAAACATATTTTACCAAGATTTATTGTATAAATACCATTTGTTGTATTAGTTCACGCACCATAGTTAAAGTTGAATATTTACCTATTGGGAGATAAATTTCACGGTTTAACAAGTATTAACACAAATATTAAAATTAGACGTATTAAATTGAGACGTTAATTAAATATTTATCTTAAGATATCCTAATTGGTCAGTATTACTTATTTGACGACTGAATGAATTGTACCCAATATTTTTATTTACCTGAGATTTGAGCAAAGTAAAATAATAAAAATTAAAAAACTTGTAACGCCTCTCCTTCGTGTTAATATATCAAATATTATATAATTTTTCCAGACTTTGTCAAGAAATCACATAAATTATTGACATTTTCTCCGAATATGTTGATGTTATTATTCACATGTCACAAACTATGTGGATGTTATTATTCACATCTTATTAATTACACTATATATGTGCACAATACGTAGCTTGTAGAAACCTAGAAATTATAGGCTATCATATTACATGAGTTGTGTGTCAATTAGATTAGTAATTATTGCGTGAATTTCTATAAAAATAATCTTTCAAGTAAGAAACGTATAGTCAAAGAAACATAATTTCATCTTAATAATATCAGTGAGATAATAACCTGAATGCCATATTAGCAAATTGTGAAAAGCTTCAATTTTTATAAAATAATTTATTGGATAGAGTTTTAAAGACAAACGTTATGTTAAGCAAGTTACAATACCATGATAATTATTTCAGCGTAGTATTCATAACTTTCAAACTGTGAATAGCCGCAGTTTTCATGAAATAGTACATTGGATACAGTTCTAAAGACAAACGTTATGTTAGGCAAATTACAATACCGTGATAATTACGTGAGCGTAGTAGATACTTATAACTTTCAAACTGTGAATAGCCGCAGTTTTCATCAAATTGTACATTGGATACAGTTCTAAAGACAAACGTTATGTTAGGCAAATTACAATACCGTGATAATTACGTGAGCGTAGTATTTATAACTTTCAAACTGTGAATAGCCGCAGTTTTCATCAAATAGTACATTGGATACAGTTCTAAAGACAAACCTTATGTTAAGCAAATTACAATACCGTGATAATTAAGTGAGCGTAGTATGTACCTATAACTTTCAAACTGTGAATAGCCGCAGTTTTTATCAAATAGTATATTGGATACAGTTCTAAAGACAAACGTTATGTTAAGCAAATTACAATACCGTGATAATTACGTGAGCGTAGTAGGTACTTATAACTTTCAAACTATGAATATCCGCAGTTTTTATCAAATAGTACATTGGAAACAGTTCTAAAGACAAACGTTATGTTGGGCAAATTACAATACCGCGATAATTACGTGATCGTAGTATTTATAACTTTCAAAATATGAATAGCTGCAGTTTTTATCAAGCAGTTCAGTGGATACAGTTCTAAAACAAACGTTATGTTAGGCAAATAACAATACCGTGATAATTACGAGAGAGTAGTATTTATAACTTTCAAACTATGAATAGCTGCAGTTTTTATCAAATAGTACATTGGAAACAGTTCCAAAGACAAACGTTATGTTGGGCAAATTACAATACCGCGATAATTACGTGAGCGTAGTATTTATAACTTTTGAACTGTGAATAACTACCGTTTTTATCAAGGAGTTCATTGCATACAATTCTAAAGACAAACATTATGTTAGGCAAATTACAATACCGTGATAATTACGTGAGCGTAGTATTTATAACTTTCAAACTATGAATAGCTGCAGTTTTTATCAAATAGTTCATTGGATACAGTTCTAAAGACAAACGTTATGTTAAGTAAATTACAATACCGTGATAATTATGTCAGCGTAGTATTTATAACTTTCAAAATATGAATAGCTGCAGTTTTTATCAAGCAGTTCAGTGGATACAGTTCTAAAACAAACGTTATGTTAGGCAAATAACAATACCGTGATAATTACGAGAGAGTAGTATTTATAACTTTCAAACTATGAATAGCTGCAGTTTTTATCAAATCGTACATTGGAAACAGTTCCAAAGACAAACGTTATGTTGGGCAAATTACAATACCGCGATAATTACGTGAGCGTAGTATTTATAACTTTTGAACTGTGAATAGCTACCGTTTTTATCAAGCAGTTCATTGCATACAATTCTAAAGACAAACACTATGTTAGGCAAATTACAATACCGTGATAATTACTTGAGCGTAGTATTTATAACTTTCAAACTATGAATAGCTGCAGTTTTTATCAAATAGTTCATTGGATACAGTTCTAAAGACAAACGTTATGTTAAGTAAATTACAATACCGTGATAATTATGTCAGCGTAGTATTTATAACTTTCAAAATATGAATAGCTGCAGTTTTTATCAAGCAGTTCATTGGATACAGTTCTAAAAACAAACGTTATGTTAGGCAAATTACAATACCGTGATAATTACGTGAGCGTAGTATTTATAACTTTCAAACTATGAATAGCTGCAGTTTTTATCAAATAGTTCATTGGATACAGTTCTAAAGACAAACGTTATGGTAAGTAAATTACATTACCGTGATAATTATATCAGCGTAGTATTTATAACTTTCAAAATATGAATAGCTACAGTTTTTATCAAGTAGTTCATTGGATACAGTTCTAAAAACAAACGTTATGTTAGGCAAATGACAATACCGTGATAATTACGATAGCGTAGTATTTATAACTTTCAAACTATGAATAGCTGCAGTTTTTATCAAATAGTTCATTGGATACAGTTCTAAAGACAAACGTTATGGTAAGTAAATTACATTACCGTGATAATTATATCAGCGTAGTATTTATAACTTTCAAAATATGAATAGCTGCAGTTTTTATCAAGTAGTTCATTGGATACAGTTCTAAAAACAAACGTTATGTTAGGCAAATGACAATACCGTGATAATTACGATAGCGTAGTATTTATAACTTTCAAACTATGAATAGCTGCAGTTTTTATCAAATAGTTCATTGGATACAGTTCTAAAGACAAACGTTATGTTAAGTAAATTACAATACCGTGATAATTATGTCAGCGTAGTATTTATAACTTTCAAAATATGAATAGCTGCAGTTTTCATCAAGCAGTTCATTGGATACAGTTCTAAAAACAAACGTTATGTTGGGCAAATGACAATACAATAGTAATAGATTTCCCTTCTTTTCTTTCGACCAATTCAAATGAGTTCCTATGCACGGAGACACGACGTGCATATACATATCTCTATTATTTGTGACATAGTGGATACGTATGCTGGAAAATGTTTGAAAACAAGTTTATATGTAAAACAAATTTAAATATGTTCAGATTAAAATTAGCTTAATATTATTGTATAATCTCTCTACAAATGCATAGCCATTTTTTATGTTTTTTTGTTGTATGATATTGACAATGATTTTGACAATTTTTAGCGAATATTATTAGTGATGGGTCGGAGATCTACAAAAAGACTATTTCATTTATTCAATTTAAAATGTTTTTGGAGTAAATTATTTTTTAAGTCAATCATTATCGAAAATAAATAAATTTCAGCTCTTTTATATTGTCAAAATTTTATAAAATATCCAAATTTTTTTAATAACACTTGGGTTACTAATTAAATGTTATACTGTTAAGCAAAGTGAACACCTTAAATTAATTAATATGGACGATATATAAAACAGCGATGGAGCATTCAATCAAAAACAAATTCACTTACGCAATATCTGTATAACATTCGTATTTAAAGTAGCAGATCCATATTTCTTTTTGGCCACTAATTTTTATTATTTACCGCGTTATATATCTATACGGAAATTCTATACATTACCCTAAATTTTTCGCCCAACTTTTTCGGATACATAGTTAAATATAGCACGTAGTCATTAATGAAAAATTACTTATAACGAAGGATCAATATATTGTTATCCACATTGATATAAATATTTAGGTAATCCGTGCGACGCTGCGAACTTTCCGCGCCATCTGTTGTTGGCAATTCTGTTGACTTAAATTACATCAGACCGCTGACGGGCCCTTAACCGATTGAATTCATATTCACACAATATGTTCGCGAAGCCGGAAATAAGTTTATATGTCAGCCAGAATCCGACAGATGGCGTTGTTTCCTTTTTAATTTGTTGGTAAAATTATAATCTTTTGGTAAAAACAATTTCTTTTTTTTATTGCATATATTTACATAGTTACAATAATAATAATAATGTAGAAAAAAGTTTTATCAAAATAAAATTAAAAAATTAAGTAATTTAAAACCAATAACAATGAATAAATATTTAACGAAAACTTCCATATTTCATAAACGTTTTATTATGAGCTCTATTTACGTTTTGTTACAGAAAATGTGGTGATTTGGTACAAACAATATAGTTATGACGATATATATATATATATATATATATATATATATATATATATGTATGTTTATATATATTCTTAACATCTCAATTAATTGCGACATATTTTTAGCATTTTTTCATTCAAAACTTATTATTTTTAGATAATCACGGCATTCATTTGCGAAATTTAAATCAATTTATCGAATTTTTGAATTTTACATCAATTTGGCAATTAAACAAAATATCACAGATATATAATATTAAGTATAAATCTGTGTAAAATGTACAGAACATGTAAATTGGTGAAACAAATTTAAAATGGTGTGTTTGTTTGACAGAAAAATGACAAGACGATCAAACATCGGTCGTGATCATCACAAAATAATCAAAATGAAAAGTGAATGAAAAACGAGAAATAAAAACGGAGGAAAAACGCTTGCGGGAAAGTTAAATTACTAAAAATCTGAATGCACGGTTTCATTCACGGCACAGGAGAAAGTGGAGAGCAACGCGCTCAACATTTAGAATCAGATAGAATAAGCCACTAAAACGGCATTAAGATATAACTGATGCAAACAGACAACTCAAACAATTGACAAGCTGGCAATTAATGCAAGCTCAAAGGGCAATAACGCTATCATTATTTATTCACATTTCATTTAAACATAATCCAGAAATTTACTATTTTTGGCGTTCTAAAATAATGGTTGCTTATATGGATATAAGGAAATAATTAACATAAATAAAATAATGGTTGCTTGTATGGATAAAAGGAAATAATTAACATAAATAAAATAATGGTTGGTTATATGGATTTAAGGAAATAATTAACATAAATAATATAATGGTTACTTATATGGATATAAGGAAATAATTAACATAAATAATATAATGGTTACTTATATAGATATAAGGAAATAATTAACATAAATAATATAATGGTTACTTATATGGATATAAGGAAATAATTAACATAAATAAAATAATGGTTGCTTATATGGATATAAGGAAATAATTAATATAAATAAAATAATGGTCGCTTGTATGGATATAAGGAAATAATTAATATAAATAAAATAATGGTTGCTTATATGGACATAAGGAAATAATTAACATAAATAAAATAATGGTTGCTTATATGGATATAAGGAAGTAACTAACATAAATAAAATAATTATTGGTTATACGGATATATGGAAATAAATATTGGTTATATATTATATGGATAAAGTATGTTGATTTTGCCGTGCAGTGAAACTTAAAAATGAATAAGGCGAAATGTATAGTGCTTGTGGAAAAGCTGTTTTCCTGAATCAATTAGATCACTGTATCTTGAAGAGCTTTACTGTAAAAGTGTAGAAGTATAGCAAAATATTGAATATGCTTTCAACGATATATAATTTTTTAATATTTTATCCAATTTGTATTTCTGCAAAATTACCGCAAAAAGAATAAACGCAACCCTTGTCAAATAAAAGTACTAAACAAAACTATAACATATAAAATATCTAGAACCGCAACTATTATTACAACACATCAATAATACCATATAAATTTACTAATGTGTATAAAACTTGATTAATACTCTAAGATAAACTTAATTCCTGTTTCTCGTTAAAAATTTTCAGATCGAATATTTTAAAATGTTTATATTCTTTCTTCACTTGTATTCTAATCACCACAGATGTGCCAAATTTCATGTTGGTTGCTCTTCTGGAAGTAACCTTAATGTAATTCGAAATACGTTATAATACTCTAACCCTCTCTCGATATGTTAAATTAGGGTAGCAATATTTCTTGAAGACGAGTTATTGAAATGGTGACATATCTTCGAAGTTCTCCGGGTAAAGGGTGCAATGTCCTGTAGGATGGCTCGGAACCTGATTGTGAGTTACCGCACACGATAGGTATGCAGCTCGAGATAAAATTTATAATATTTCGGATTTTATTCTGTCAGTTTATAAAAGAAAATTGTCTGTGGGCAAATTAAATTTTCATTACTTGAAATTATGTGCTTACAAAGCAGTTGACAAAATCTAATAAAAAATACATAGGAATAGGTCAAAATACAACAAATTCAAGGTATTTTAATAAAAACATGTAAAGGTTTATCTTATTTGTTTTCATGATAAGTACAAGTAATCTTTTTCTAAGCACAAGATGATTGAATCAAAAATAGAAATGATTAAATCAAACAAATAAATCATTAAATCAAACAAAGAAACGGCT
The DNA here is from genome assembly GCA_039881145.1 of Druceiella hillmani. Taxonomy (NCBI): domain Eukaryota; kingdom Metazoa; phylum Arthropoda; class Insecta; order Lepidoptera; family Hepialidae; genus Druceiella; species Druceiella hillmani. Next base: position 19,673,532 of record JAYKKI010000013.1, read on the forward strand.
TATTGTAATGCACGCAGATAGCCACGTTACAGTACAAAAAAATAAAAGAATTAAAAGCATCTTCTGAAAAAATTATGACTAAAGCAAACAACGAAATGATTAAACAAAACAAAGAAATGGTTAAATCACACGCAAGAAATGTTAAATCAAACAAAGAAACAGTTTATTGTAACTCATAGAGATAGCCAAGTTACCGTACAAAAGAAAAAAAAATTAAAAGCATCTTCCGAATAAATTATGATTAAATCAAACAAACAAAATATCAAATCAAACAAAGAAATGATTAAATCAAACAAAAGAAATGATTGAATCAAACAAAGAAACGGCTTACTGTAATACACAAAGACTGCTACGTTACAGCACAAAACAATAAAAAAATTAAAAACATCTTCCGAAGAAATAATGAATAAATCAAACAAAGAAATTATTAAATCAAACAAAGAAACGCCTTATCGTAATGCACACAGATAGCCACGTTACAGTAAAAAAATTAAAAGCATCTTCCAAAGAAATTATGACATAAATTTTGATATGCACTATTGCGATCTTCGAAAAATATTATTGGAAATAGTTATACATATTGAATACAAACATTGTTTCTATTGAGTATTCTATTTTACTATATTCGAAACAAATAAATATTACTTTATGAAAATAAAGTGAAAATTTAATTATATTAGGTTTATTTTCTTCAAATACCCCTAAAATCATACTCAAAACAATTCAGATTTCATGCCTCAAATTACTGAGGATCTCGTGTGAATAAATGACAGTGGGCGAAACTTTCGAGCATCTGTAAGGATGCATTATATCAACAAACTGTGTCCCGATTTAAGATAGGATCGTGACCTAAATGTTCAGCAACCCTTGAGAGTAGCGCCCCTTTGTATATTGATTCGTAATTTATTACTTTAATCCCACCCTGGAGGATAATATTCCTTTTCTCAATGATTACGTTCCAAGCGCCCGTCTATATGAATTGTTGATCAGTGATGTGTTGAAGATTTCCGAATATGTTATGTTTTTCGAGATGAGATTTTCCTTGCTGGATATGTCTGTTAATTTTGAATTAATTTATTTTTCTTTATAATCTGATATTAAAAACTAAATAAGATAACGAGGGTATGTACTTATTTTATGTAATTTCAATCGTCCGTTTCTATGTAATTTGCCTAATACTCTAGTTTATTTAATATTCATAAAATTGAAATGTAATTAAACTGTGAAACTTAACAAAATTAAAAAACTAATCCAATAATTTTCTTCAAACTTTAAAAATTGTTGAAGGTTTATAAATAAAATAATACATTATAACTATTTTTGGGGAAAACTTTTGATTGGGGTCTTTCAAATAGCACTTAAATACACTGCACACATTTACGCAGCTATGGCGGGATGCGGCGCAAAGTGTGCAACTCTGCAAATATTAGTTCTTTATGAGTCAATAAAAATAAACACTTTAAAAGACCAAGAATAATACGATATAATAAAATGCCATTGCATCATTACAGTAAAATATACCCCACATTCAAAACGAAAGTAACCACTTAAAAATCATAACTTTTTACAACGAACGTATCACATTTTCAAATTTTTGGGGGATCTGCAAATAATTGGCATGGAAGGCGTAATAGTCCTAGACATGCGCTATTCTATAACCCACTGTGGGTTCGAAGAATACTTTTTTAATTCTTTTAAATCAGTTTCCTTTTTTGAGTTAGATCTGTTTCATTCGATAAGTGCGATGTGCCCAGTTTTGCTTTTTCCAAGGGTAGGTACTGCTTGTGCTATACCGTTTTTTTTATTTCTCTTAAATTGTACTAAAAACAATTTTTTTCAGCAAAACACGTTATTATTTCTAATAATTTAAAAATAACTTTCATCAATGAAAAATTACATTAAACAATAAAGCTTTAAACCTACTCAAGCTGAAAGCTCGACGAGTGTGTACTTTAATAATGCAGTTCTCGGTGTGATCGTCGCTACTGGAACGGACATTTACCACCTTCATCGCTGGCGATGCAGTGACCGTATTACCGTTCTCATTTAGCTTTCATTGTCTTTTCATCTGGGAGTATTATTCACAGGACGTGACGTTTAAAAATAAAGTCTGCTAACATCTATAAATACACTGAATGAACACTTTGTCTATTTCTTGTCATTGCTTAACTTTTCTTAAACTAATTGGCTAGAAATGAATATTTCCACATATCTTGAATCAAATTCCTATTATATATTTGAATACATGTGTCGTCATTCTTGTCGTTATTAATATCGCGAGACAAAATAAATGACTTATCTTTGGATTAGTAACTTGGATAAACCGTTTTTCCTCCTTCGAATGTTCTGAGCGATTCATCGAATCCGCTTTGCCCCAGGATTTAGAATACTGTGGTTTTATTTGGAATATAGATTCTTTTGCCTGATTTCTCCATGATATATATATATATACTATATATATATATACATATATATATATATATATATATATATATATATATACACATATATGTATATATATATATATATATATATATATATATATATGCATGCGTGCGTGCTAGTGTCTGTACGTGGTTGCATGCATGCGTGAGTCGTGCGTGCGTGCGTGTGTGTGTATGGGTATGTTTATGTACATTTTGAGAACTTCGAATTTTAAGAGATAATTTAGGATTTTTGTTAAAAACTGAACACACTACAAGTTTTTGAACTTGCATTTTAATAAAAGTTTATTTAACTATAAACCACATGATGGCCTCGAAAAATTTATGGAAATTAAGCTTTGTGTCAATAAAGTATTTAATATTTATCTATATTCAACGGCTCCCCAGAAAAAAATTTTGTGATGGATAGAAACCAATATGATACCATAATTGTTAAATTTTTACCAATTTTGCCTCGAAACACTAATAGTACGGGAGAACATATTTCATTGGATATATTAAATTAAGTAAAAAGTCCACTGAGAATAGTGTTTTGCGATGTAAGTAGTTGGTATTATTTTCGATACGCAGACTAGGATCATGGAGAAATTAGGCAAAAGAATCTATATTCCAAATAAAACCACAGTATTCTAAATCCTGAGGCAAAGCGGATCCGATGAATCGCTCAGTAAATTCGAAGGAGGAAAAACGGTTTATCCAAGTTACTAATCCAAAGATAATTCATTTATTTTTTTATTTTGTCTCACGATATTAATAAGGACAAGAATGACGACACATGTATTCAAATTTATAATAGAAATATATAGTGGAAATAATAATTTCTAGCCAATTAGTTTAAGAAAAGTTAAGCAATGACAAGAAATAGACAAAGTGTTCATTCAGTGTATTTATAGATGTTAGCAGACTTTATTTTTAAACGTCACGTCCTGTAAATAATACTCCCAGATGAAAAGACAATAAAAGCTAAATGAGAACGGTAATACGGTCACTGCATCACCAGCGATGAAGGTGGTAAATGTCTGTTCCAGTAGCGACGATCACACCGAGAACTGCGTTAATAAAATACAAACTCGTCGAGCTTTCAGCTTGAATAGGTTTAAAGCTTTATTGTTTAATGTTATTCTTCATTGACGAAAGTTATTTTTAAATTATTAGAAATAATAACGTGTTTTGCTGAAAAAAATTGTTTTTAGTACAATTTAAGAGAATTAAAAAAAACGGTATAGCACAAGCAATACCTACCCTTGGGAAAAGCAAAACTGGGCACATCACACTTATCGAATGAAATAGATCTAACTCAAAAAAGGAAACTGACTTAAAAGAATTAACAAAGTCAGCCGAAAGTATTCTTCGAACCCACAGTGGGTTATGGAATAGCGCATGTCTAGGACTATTATGATAATAATAGCCTTCCATGCCAATTATTTGCAGATCCCCCAAAAATTTGAAAACGTGACACGTTTGTTGTAAAAAGTTATGATTTTTAAGTGGTTACTTTCGTTCTGAATGTGGGGTATATTTTACTGTAATGATGCAATGGCATTTTATTATATCGTATTATTCTTGGTATTTTAAAGTGTTTATTTTTATTGACTCATAAAGAACTAATATTTGCAGAGTTGCACACTCTGCGCCGCATCCCGCCATAGCTGCGTAAATGTATGCAGTGTATTTAAGTGCTATTTGAAAGACCCCAATCAAAAGTTTTCCCCAAAAATAGTTATAACGTATTATTTTATTTATAAATCATCAACAATTTTTAAAGTTTGAAGAAAATTATTGGATTAGTTTTTAATTTTGTTAAGTTTCACAGTTTAATTATAATTTAATTTTATGAATATTAAATAAAGTAGAGTATTAGGCGAACTACATGGAAATAGACGATTAAAATTACATAACGTAAGTACATACCCTCGTTATCTTATTTAGTTTTCAATATCGGGCCATAAAGAAAAATAAATTAATTCAAAATTAACATTAAATTAGGCATATAAGAAAATCTCATCTCGAAAAACATATTCGGAAATCTTCAACACATCACTGATCAACAATTCATATAGACGGGCGCTTGGAACGTAATCATTGAGAAAAGGAATATTATCCTCCTGGGTGGGATTAAAGTAATAAATTACCAATCAATATACAAAGGGGCGCTACTCTCAAGGGTTGCTGAACATTTAGGTCACGATCCTATCTTAAATCGGGACATAGTTTGTTGATATAATGCATCGTTACAGATGCTCGAAAGTTTCGGCTACTGCCATTTATTCACACGAGATCCTCAGTAATTTGAGGCAGAAATCTGAATTGATTTCAAGGGTATTTGAAGAAAATAAACCTACCATAATTAAATTTTCACTGTAATTTCATAAAGTAATATTTATCTGTTTCGAATATAGTAAAATAGAATACTCAATGGAAACATTGCTTGTATTCAATGCGTTTGTATCAATTTCCAATAATATTTTTCAGTGCGTGTCAAAATTTATGTCATAATTTCTTCGGAAGATGCCTTTCATTTTTTTATTCCTTTGTACTGTAACGTGGCTATCTGTGTGCAATACGTTAAGACGTTTGTTTGTTTGATTGAATCATTTCTTTTGTTTGATTTAATCATTATTTCTTCGGCAGATGTTTTTAATTTCGTTATTCTTTTGTACTGTAACGTGGCTGCCTGTGGGCATTACAATAAGCCGTTTCTTTGTTTGATTTAATGATTTCTTTTGTTTAATTTAATCATTTCTTTTTTTTGATTTGATATTTGTTTGTTTCATTTAATCATAATTTATTGGGAAGATGCTTTTAATTTTTTTATTCCTTTGTAGTGTAACGTGGCTATCTAAGTACATTACGATAAGACGTTTCTTTGTTTGATTCAATCATTTCTTTTGTTTGATTTAATCATTTCCTGGTTTGATTTGATATGTGTTTATTTGATTTAATCATAATTTATTCGGAAGATGCTTTTAATTCTTTTATTTTGTCGTACTGTACCATGGCTATCTGTATGCATTACAATAAGCCGTTTCTTTGTTTGATTTAATGATTTATTGTTTGAGTTGTCTGTTTGCATCAGTTATACAATGATGCCGTTGTCAGTGGCTTATTCTATCTGATCCTAAATGTTGAGCGCGTTGCTCTCCACTTTCTCCTGTGCCAAACCGTGCATTCAGATTTTTAGTAATTTCACTTTCCCGCAAGCGTTTTTCCTCCGTTTTTATTTCTCGTTTCTACTTTTCATTTTGATTATTTTGTCATGATCACGACCGATGTTTGATCGTCTTGTCATTTTTCTGTCAAACACACACCATTTTAAATTTGTTCCACCAATTTACATGTTGTGTATATTTTGCACGCATATATATATATATATATATATATATATATATATATATATATATATATATATATATACATATATACATATATATATATATATATATATATATATAATGAAAATATCTGTTTGTTACCTCCAAATTTTAAATTTTTAAATACTTTTTTTTAATTTGCCTATTCGTTTAAGAAATGTTGAAAAAAATGTCTTCCTCTTCCTGCCTTCCTATCTATAAGAACAGATTTAGTTCGAAACCTACGACTAATAGTAACGCCATCTATAACCTTTGTAAAACACAAACTTTATGTCATCAATTTACATCACAAACTTTATGTCATCCATTTATGTCACAAACTCTACATCATCAATTTATGGTCCAAACTTTATGTTATCAATTTATGTCACAAACTTTATGTCATCAATTTATGTCACAAACTTTACGTCAACAATTTATGTCACGAACTTTATGTCAACAACTTTCATAGTTTTGGTTTTTGTTTCGTGATGGTAAATGAAGATGACGAAATTATTCTAAAGTTTGAACCATAAAAAGCTTACGTAGAAAATTAAACAAAATCACTGCCACACGGATATTGGGCAACAGTAGCTCTAGGTACACGTCTGAGTAGGCAGGGGACCGGTGAGAGAAAGCTCAAGTCTGTCTTCGCCGTATTTACACTAAACTGATTATTTATATGTAATACAACTTGCATTTCGAATTACCACGCGGACGAATTCGTAAGTTACCGTAAGTTGACAATAAAAATCTGAAAGTAATTGGATAAAATACTTGTGAACGAAGTCCATATTTACAAAAAATTATCAACATCTCAATACCCGAGGTGATATTTGCGTAATAAATACTTAATTTTCCCACATTCAATTGAAACGAAAAATTTAATGAAAAAAATATAATGACTCGTGCAAATTCTGTATATTAAATGAAAAAAAGGTTTGATCATATTTTTTTCATTGTTTATCAAGTTACTGTGATGTACACCCAAAGGTGAAACACGTCAATAATGCAGGCTTCTTGATTGTACAAGACAACTAACCATTTCGACTTGCATTTAGACGGATTTCGATCGGTTTTTTTTTCGAACATTTGGTCAATGTTTGCATGCTTAACTTACTTAAGCAGGCAATGGATGATTCCTAATACAATGGAATTTATTTAGTTCTTTTACTATACATATATATAAATAAAATACGAGTACCCAAACCGATAACAAGTCACAAATACCATTTGTCGTATGCGGGCGTACGAATTAGCTCGTTTACCGGAGTCATATTCAGCGTATCGACGTTATAGCTTTGTTGACAAGCGAAATTGTGAGACTGCCGATACGTGAACGCTTTGATTCAATGGCGCATTAACTTGTCGGTGATGGAACGAACTCATCCAATTAATTAATTGTAACGTTTTATCAAGCGCGTTTTAATGAACGGAGCTTTAATGGAGGGGAAGGGTAATGATAAGGTACATGTTAACGAATCGCGAATTCTGGTCGGAAAATTCTTTGCTTTTTACTTATATTGCAAGCAGATTAAGAAAATAAAGGAAAACATTTTCAAATTAGAAATTGAAAATATAACAAATGCAACATTTTTATATGCTTTCCAGATGGTCAACTTTCGTCCTTCTAAAAGGTCAACACGCAAATTATACAGTTATAGGTGTAATTAAAAATAATAAATCTACATAAATTTGTAACGTATGTTCATAAATTACGCCGTGGAACAAGATTTTGTTTCAGTTGATTACTATTTCGAACTTGAAAGGCCTCAAAACTACAGAAGAAATACTAACTTATTAGAAATAATATTGATTTTTCAAAATTTCCAAAAATTTCCTTTATATTTCATAGTATGGATAGATTAAAATATTTAATACATTTTTTCCATCAGAATAATTTTACACAATTAAATGAAACTACGCGATGTAGTATCATTTCTACTTTCTTTGAGTTCTTTGCCACGACCTAGGTTTCGTCATATTACAACATCTTCAGGTGGGCTATTAGCAAAGATGGTAAAGAACTTAAAGAAAGTAGAAATAATACTAAATCAAGAAAGTTTCATTTAATAGTGAACAATTAATTTCCACAAAATTAACGCCAAATATATTTAAGAGCCATTTTAATTATTATAAAACTTTAGAATAAATTATTCCATAAGTAAATGAAGTTATCTCATTTACTTTATAGTCATAAATAGTTTATATCCCATACCATTATTAATACCTAGAAATTATAGCATTTGAAAGATTGATATAATAGTACATATTGTAACCAACAAGTTAGAATAAATGATTCCATAAATAAATGAAGTTTTCTCATTAACTTTATACTCATAAATAGTGTATATCCCATACCATTGTTAATCCCTAGAAATTATAGCATTTGAAAGATTGATATAATAGTATATATTGTAACCAATAAATTAGAATAAATTATTCCATAAATAAATGAAATTTTCTCATTAACTTTATACTCATAATAGTTTATATCCCATACCATTGTTGATCCTTAGAAATTATAGCATTTGAAAGATTGATATAATAGTACATAATGTAACCAATAAATTAAAATAAATGATTCCATAAATAAATGAAGTTATCTCATTAACTTTATACTCGTAAATAGTTTATATCCCATACCATTGTTAATCCCTAGATATTATAGCATTTGAAAGATTGAAATAATAGTAATTGTTGGGTAAGATAAAATAAGGTGTTTTAAACAAATATAGCATTGTACTGCAACATATATTACCCCAGATTTTAAGACACTAATTATAACAACAAACACAGATAGCCAACTTTCATTTAAGCAACTAGCATGCCCTCTCAATGAGAGGTAAATTTCACGTTTTCAAGTTGGCGTTAGCCGCGACGGTAGATAAAAAACAAATGTCGAGATCGTTCTCAGCGGAAACAGTGGAAAGGAGGATCGCGTGGTGGATATAAAGTCGATTTATGTCCTTGAGAAAGAAAGGAGGCCGTATAAATTACTTCTACCCACCGGAGCAGGGCAACAAGCACACCATCTCGAATATTGCCCCGCACCGCGCGGTTTGGAAAGCGGTCGACTTCTCCTCCAAGTGGACTTTTTACTTGTTATGGTGCTCTTGAAAGACTTTAAGACATATATTTATTAAATTTCAGTATATATCCTAAATTTAATAACTTCTTAATACATAATAAAACCATAAAATCAAGAAAAAAAGTAAAGGAGAAAATGATTTTAAGGCCTGAACATTTGTAAAAGCGAACGTCGTTTTTTTAATGATTTCTGTCTTTTTATCTCTCTGTTTGACTGAAAATTGCATACAAGATACTAAACTCAGTTAGATGAAAGTTTGACTGCTGCAATTTTTAATTTTCTTGTTTTTTTTGGATTGCATACCTAAAATCATTCACGTATCCGTATGTAAGTTTGACTCTGAGCTATTTTTCTCAAACAATAGTTAACGTGGAAATATGACATTTAGCACAGCAATAAAACATTCTAACCCGCACATCTTGGGACTCAAAAACATGTTTATTTTTTCAAATTTGAGTTATGTCGTGTGGAATAACAATTGAAGGAGCGAATTATAAGAATTTCAGAACTAGCTTATTTTACAATTACATCACTCAAAATATCTACAAAAACTTGGCAAAATAATCTGCATATGTCTTAAAATCTGCATATGTCTTAACAAAGCATATTAATCTGCATATGTCTTAAAAGTTAACACTCAAAAATATTCCTATGAAAACTTTTGAGTGAGCAGATAATATGCTCGACTTGTTTTTTTTTATTTTGTTGTATCATGTGAGATAAATATGTTTATTGAAAGAAAAAATAAATGACTAAATTTTTTTTCGATTTCTTGTAGAAGATACGAGTAGTTCTAGATTTTTTCTTGAAAATGTCCAAATAAAATAAATTCTCCCATCTCCCCATATTCGAAACAGTTAAAACTAAATTTATGAAAAAAAGGCAAATTTTTCTAAAGTTTACAGAAACAATAAGGGTGATTTTTAATATGATTTATAATTTTTAAAATATGAAGACCTACTAGTCAATATATTTGCATAACGAGAAATAATGTAAACACTTATAAATCATAATAGAAATACTACGTACGTTTAAATGTTTACATACTCTTATATGTATTTATAAATGTTTACATACTCCTATGTGTATTTGTAAATGTTTACATACGCCTATATGTGTATGAAAACGTCGCAGTGCAAATTGCACTGTGAAAGGATTATTACACATTTAGATATCGTGTTGGTATATAATATATAAAACATACTTTAGTTTCTTCCCCAAATTTGGTGTAATGCAACGAAAACCTCGCGTAACCTAGATAGACATAAATCTATACAGTTGTTTCACAATTGTTTGATATCATATTATTATATCATGTACCCCATTTTACTTCTAAAGATCATTATCTATGTAATATTTTAAACATTATTTAGTATTTTCTAAGTGATACAAGTACAAATAAATAACCACACTGTCAACAATTTAAATCAACCAGTCAAATACAACACGCAACGAGGTTTGTCAGTAATATGAACTTCCAAATGCAATAAATATTTAATAATATCTAATATGGGGGACATAAATATTAACGGTAATATCTCAAAGCCATCTAAAAACTATATTTTTCACAATTTTGAATTTACTAATTTTCGAAGTAAAACATGTTTTTCCCCGTTTTTCAATATATTTCTGAAGGTATGCTATTTAAAATTATAAAAAAAATATTTTAGGCCATTACTAACTAGACTTTTCAAACTATACGCACACAATATTTAAAACTTTAATTGTTTTGCTGTAATTAATTTTCCTTTCTCTCCAGTTTTCATGTAAATATTTTTGAGTGTTTTTACGTAAACGTTATTGAAATACGTGCAGTTTAGTATGGTATGTTAACGTGTTATCAAACTATTTCTGGAAAAACGGCTATGACAGGCGTTCAGACGGACAAACGATTTGTATTATAAGAATCCCATGTTTTTCGTAATTTATTTACACAATATATTTACACAATATCACTAATTTTACATATTTCCCATTTTATCTATTCATTTATTTATTTTTTTAGTATTTTTTTATATATTTATTTATTTTTAATTTTTTTTTCATTTATATTTAGATGTGTATTTGGGCTAAAACAATTTGATGAGTACTGTGGTATCAATTATTGTCCAACTATGTCTACAAGATAAGAATAGATATAGAAGTATGGGTGATGATATTATATTTAGTTTTTCATTTAATATATTAGCCTTGGTGTCTTTTTTATGTCGGTTTATTTCTAACTTTTGGAAGTATAATAAAACCTGCACCGCACCCTTATAATAAACTCACTAACGTAAGTAGTGGGAAAACCTACACAAACCCAGCGTCCGCTATTGTTTTTGAAACATATAAATGCTGTTGGATGTTCCTAAGGGTTAATATTTGCTAACAGCCCACCTTAGGATGTTGTAATGCAACGAAACCTCGGTCGTGGTAAAGTACTAAAAGAAACTAGAAATAATACCACATCACGTAGTTTCAGTTTATTGTGAATAATAAATTTCTACAAAATTAAAGCCAAATATATTAAATAATCCTATTCTTTTCTATACTATGTTTATAGACCCACGGACTTTTTAGGGTGGATCTGTGGCTAAACTAGGAACCTCTATATTCTGTAATATCCATCTGTATGTTACATCAATTTACTCACAAACTATTAGGGTTAGACATCTGAAATTTGGCATTCTTATATATTTAGAACATCTACAAAGCTATGAAAAAATTCTTTTAAATAGGTTTAAAAGATTACCTCCACTATATGGGAAGTCTAGGTAATTTTTTTTATTCCCATAGCCAATTGAAGAGGGTATCATACTTAAAATATATTGGGGAAATGTCAGGATGGAAACACAGATCCGTTTACGAAATACCAAACTTTATAGTGGTAACTTTTGTTAGAATTACGTTTCCTCAAATAATTGCTCCGTTTAGTAACGGTTGTGGTAGATCAGGACCAAGGATATGTTGTGTTAAATTCAATCTTAGAATTGAGTTTACTTCAACCAATAACGACAGCTTGGGAATTAGTAGGAGAGACAAGCAGACTTTTATTAGCCCATTCCCTACCAGATAAACCGCCATTTTAACATATCTGAAAAGTATTCCCAATAGCCATATGTACAATATAATTAAAAGAAAAATTATCACAAATACCAGTTCACGAGTAATAGTCAAGCAACTTATGATGTATAGTTATATCCCGAAAGAGTTCAAACTCATTCGTTAAGTTCGTTATGTGAACTACAAAAATGAAATTTTGAAATGTGTATTTATTTTGTCTGTGTAAGATACACTAGCCAATATGTTTATATCTTTATATGGTGAGATGTAATATTAATATTTGCAAATTGTTTAGCAGAAATCATTAATATTTGCAAATTGTTTAGCAGATACTCATTCGTTAAGTGAGATGTAATATTAATATTTCCAAATTGTTTAGCAGAAACTCATTCGTTAAGTTCGTTAAATATACTGCAAAAATGAAACGTTCAAATGTATATTTATTTTGTCTGTGTAAGGTACACTAGCCAATATGTTTATATCTTTATATGGTGAGATGTAATATTAATATTTGCAAATTGTTTAACAGAAATATTATGTACCCTTAAATATTTATAAGAGGCATAATTTTTAACGCGAGTAATAGTTGTACTTAACAATTTTATTTGTAAATAGTACCAGTAACCAGAATATTTTATTATATGTGTAAATGAAGTAGTGTTGGACGCTTTAACGGAGCGCGGTTCGCATAAATAAGATCCAATGGATCTGCCTGTATTTTGTTCAATTCAGTCATACGCAGACCGGCATTTCGCATAGACGTGAGGTACTTGTAAATAAAATTGCCAATATTTTCAGTGAAATCGAATCCAAAAATGCCTTCTAGAGCTTTTACCACATGCATCAACCATTCGGAAAAAAAATATGACACATGGAGTTATTTTTCATGGGTAATTACAGAAAAACGTTATACGTTCTCAAAAAAATATTTTCTTTTATTACCATCTTATTTCAATGACAGCAGCATGCGCAAGCGCAGCACAGCGGGAAACTATGGTACTAGCAGTGCGTTCAGGGTAAATTGTCCATTTCCTGTAATACCTTGATTCTCTCGCGCTACAGTCACAATGTATCGCTTTGTCTCTTTCGGTTAATTTTACATGTAGGCGATTTGTAATTGCAGCTGTGACAGTTTGTATGCGTGTAGTTGTAACTTTGCCCATTGTGTATTTATATAAAGTACATACAGTATTACATAAAGTCAATAAAGTCGCTTTTTTTGTTTCATTTAAGCATTTGTGAAAGATAATTTTGGAAAAGAATCAGTTTATTTCTAAAGACTGCCGCGTACTACAGTCTCGTATTTTAAATAGCTTGTGCACAACAAGTCGAGATGAGATAAATATTGCATCCAAACTCGAGTTATACAATTTAGAGAATTAAGACGAACCAATTAATATTTGCTTTCGGGGAAGTTGCAACATGTATGCTGTATTAGATATTATGGGTGATTTAATATTTTTCCAAGAGGAAAAAGAAGCTAATAAGCCCAACGCCGGTAGGTTGACTGGCAATCTGATCACACAATATTTAGAAAAAAATTAATTACATTTGACCATCTCTTAAATGAAAAAAAATTGAGCCGTCATAGAACGCCTCGTAGGTGTGGAACATTTAATTTTGTTTCTCTATAATTTTTACAATCACTCTCACTCATATTCTACATTAGTAAACGCATTTAACCTTTTAAGACAGTTCAATGCCATATACCGATATAAATGAGTAAAATTGTAAACGTTACTAAAAGAGAAACAATGCTGATAAACTAACACACACGTAAAGTTACGTATGTGTAGTATACATAAAGGAAAACTTCAAGTCGGAAAGAGCCGACAAGATGAGAAATTTACCAAATTAAGTCGGAAAGAGCCGATAAAACACAAAACTAACCGAATGGCAAGATGCTACGTTCCATCAGAACGTTTGAACTCCTATCAAAACGCGCTATTAAATGTTTCACATCAATAAAATGAAAATAGTACTCATCATTTTTATATTATTTCTTATAGGTCTCTGCAAATATAAATAAGAGGCAATTGGCTAAATATTTTCCGAATTTACCTCAAATAATGTAGATCACGGACTTTCCGAGGGAACCCCTTGACATAACCAAAAATGTATTACTTACGAGTACTAGTGATAATGTGGGAATTCGACAACCTGGAATACCAAAATGTAAGTTTATTGTTTTAATACGATTATTTTATGGTCTAATATTAGACCCAAAATAATTAGTTTAGTTTAAACCTTGAACTTCTGCCCCTTCCACTGTCTGCCCCCGCGTATTCCCAGAGCCCATTGCTGCCCACCATCCGTGGGCGGAAATTTTGTTTAATTTTCTACGTAAGCTATTTATAGTCCAAACTTTCGGAATATCATGATTAAACAAAAATCAAAACTAGAAAAGCTATTGACATTAATATTACAAAAATTGTAAACAGCATAAGCATCAGTGATTTTCGACTTAAATCTGTTCGTTCAGACAGGATGACAAACAGACGAAGAGACAATTTTTTTTTAGATTTCATTCATTTCAGTAAACGAATATGCAAACTGAAATGTATTTAAGAATTGAAAATTTGGAAATCGCAGACAGGTACTTCATTGTCATGTCTTCGGAACCATTTGAGATATCAGAATGAAACTATATTGATCCGAGTTTTATTATAATGTGTGTAAAATTAATGTCAACAACTTCTATTGTTTTGGGGTTAAATCCGTTCAAATAGGCAGGAAGTCCGATTGGCGGTATATTTTAAAGTTTAATTCATTTTAATAGTCGAATAGCAAAAGTAAAAAATATTTAAAACTTGAAAGTAATTTTTATACAGTATTTCTCAACATATTCATTGCATTTCATTAGACGAATGTGCAAACTGAAAGGTATTTAAGAATTGAAAATTTGGAAATCGCAGACAGGCACTTCATTGTCATGTCTTCGGAACCATTTGAGATATCAGAGTGAAACTATATTGATCCTAGTTTTATTATAATGTCTGTAAAATTAATGTCAACAACTTCTATTGTTTTGGGGTTAAATCCGTTGAAATAGGCAGGAAGTCCGATTGGCGGTATATTTTAAAGTTTAATTCATTTTAATAGTCGAATAGCAAAAGTAAAAAATATTTAAAACTTGAAAGTAATTTTTATACAGTATTTCTCAACATATTCATTGCATTTCATTAGACGAATGTGCAAACTGAAAGGTATTTAAGAATTGAAAATTTGGAAATCGCAGACAGGCACTTCATTGTCATGTCTTCGGAACCATTTGAGATATCAGAGTGAAACTATATTGATCCGAGTTTTATTATAATGTGTGTAAAATTAATGTCAACAACTTCTATTGTTTTGGGGTTAAATCCGTTCAAATAGGCAGGAAGTCCGATTGGCGGTATATTTTAAAGTTTAATTCATTTTAATAGTCGAATAGCAAAAGTAAAAAATATTTAAAACTTGAAAGTAATTTTTATACAGTATTTCTCAACATATTCATTGCATTTCATTAGACGAATGTGCAAACTGAAAGGTATTTAAGAATTGAAAATTTGGAAATCGCAGACAGGCACTTCATTGTCATGTCTTCGGAACCATTTGAGATATCAGAGTGAAACTATATTGATCCGAGTTTTATTATAATGTGTGTAAAATTAATGTCAACAACTTCTATTGTTTTGGGGTTAAATCCGTTCAAATAGGCAGGAAGTCCGATTGGCGGTATATTTTAAAGTTTAATTCATTTTAATAGTCGAATAGCATAAGTAAAAAATATTTAAAACTTGAAAGTAATTTTAGGCAGTTGTCTTGCGTTCAAAGTAAGATTAAACCTTTTTACAGAGCAGTTTAGATCGATGTTAGATTGGCCAAATTTAATCATTTCATTTTTTATTCTATCTGAGGCGATTGGTTTTCAAAATTTTAAGCAGTTTGTTGACTTTTATGCTTCACTCTTAACAAAATTATTCTATGATTATATCTAAGAAGGTTTATGTCATTCTTTCGAGTGTTACCTGTGTTCGCTATATAAGTTTTTATGAAATTCAGTCCCTGTTTTCATTAGACCATTATGTATGTAGATACATAATGGACTTTCCTTCTTTCTTTCGTAATTGACTCATCCTCTTTTATTTTTATTTAGATCTTTATATGCCTCTTTTACTGCTTTTGACTTTTTTATGAATTATTTATGGTACATCTAGTTTATGTTTCTTGGTATATTTTTCTATTTACTATTCGATATAGCTGGCCAAGTTCTTTTTTCAGTACGGTTTTTTCTAAGCTTACAATGAATTTTTGGGATAGCTTTCACACGTTGCTAATTTTTCTTGATTTGTTTTCTATATCAGTCTATTGATACACACATAACAAGCAACATTAACTTTTACATCTTACAGATATCTACACTGAAGTGGGAAGAAAAAACTTGAGTGGGAAGAAAAAACAAGAAAACAGAAAGTAATGTAAGAAATAATTAAAAGAAAATAGAGCATAAAAAACAAAATGTTAAAATTAATAAAGTGTAAAAAGTATTTCAGAGCACGGATGTATGATATTTCCTTATCACACATTAGAATTAAATTACAAAACAATTTAAATAGTATATTCGTTTTCGCACCAAACCACTACACAAAATGTGTAAATTTTTAAGCACATAGCTTTTTCTCTTTATTAACTAGAACTCCGTGACAGATAGCACAGTAGCACTAGCAAGGTTCCGTTAGGATTCTTTAAATAAGGATCCTTAAAAACTAATAGCAACCGAAAATATATTTTATGTGCTGTAATGAAAACAACAAAAAAGTTAAGAACTCTATAAGTAATCGCAAACCAAAAACTTCAATTTAATAAAACAGTAATTCGCTACTGTGCAACTTTTAACCGCGTGTATACACACACACGAACACGGGCACGCGAACGCATGCGCGTTTGCGTGCCCTTGTTCGTATGTGTGTGTACACGCGCCCGCGCGCTCAAGCACGCACGCATACACGCGTGCTCACACACGTACACGCACACACATACACACACACACACACATGTATATATATATATATATATATATATATATATATATACATAAAGAGAGAGAGAACCAAAAACAACACGTCTATGTCGCATAGATATATGAAATGAAAACCTGTTAAATGGGTGTCGAAACACAAACAAACTATGTTTACGAAGTTCCGGTCTTCTCTTGAAATTTTTAAGTTCAATAAGAGTAACAATTTTGCTTGAAATTTCTAATTAAACGCTAGTTTGTCGAATTTTTTCAGGGCTTCAAACCTATGTTCAAAAAATTAAATTGAGTTATGATACATTATATGTCAAATCGAGACTTTATCCAATGATGTTCCAATCGATGGATGGAAACACTTTAATCCCACCTTACATTAAGCGGGCCATACACTAAAATTGCTTTCAATATTTTTCATAATAATTGACATCTACATACAAAATTTATGCTACCAACATTTCCTGCGAATACTCGTAAGTATATACTTTTAGACACCATAAGGCTAAGGTTATGATAGACGAACGATATAGAGAATAAATTATACTCTTTTACTCAGGAAATGTTATAACGCACTAACCCCATAAACACAGATTTTCTGGTCTGAAGTTGTTTTAAGTATGGTTCATCACCGTACTATAATTTCCAGACATTGTACCAGCCAAGTTTCGCACCTACACGTCGCCGACACACTTAATTAGCGTCTCACCCTTTTCTTCGCTGCGGGCATTGAATTTCACGTGAAAATATTTGAAATGAAAACGTCAGAAGACGCCGAGTGATATACGTGTACGTATGCGGATGGTAATTCTGCATGATACATACGTGCGTGTGACAACATTTACTTTGGGCAGACGAGCTGGCCATGTTTACTTAGGGCTAGCGGCAGGCCTTTATAAAGGGTGAACAACTTAGTTCGTTGGAAACACAATAAATTTGTTTTAGAACGCGTGGAAAATATGCTTCGGGAAAAGTCTTCAATGGTTTGATGAATAATGTTATAAGTTTAATTTGAAGTGTTGGTGGAACGATCAGTGAAATAGGAATAAGCCATTTAAATGTTTCATCTCGATATTGAATATAAACATGAATTCAACGTTAGTCACTGCTTAATTGAAAATAATTAGTACACAAATTGTACTCAAAGATTTAAATTAGTTGTGTAATATTAAAAAGAATATCTGTGATGCAATTCGATAAGGAGATAAGAGATTTAGTGATATTTTAAACAGAAAACATTAAAAATAAGACGTACGTATTAGTATATTAAAATTTACGTATTGAAAAACTTTAAATATACTTGATAATATTTGTGTTTTAAAAATTGTATATTTTTTACATTTTCCTAATGAAGTTTCCACCTCAACTTTTTTTTAAATTTTTAAACTTTTTTCCCATTTTGTAGATGGATTTTTGCCAAAATTTCCTTTCACACTCATACTTCCATAAATTAGAAAGCAAAAATGTTCATTGATTTTTAAATATAAATTATAGCACATTTAGTTTAAAAGCAACAAAAATTTGTATTTATCTTAGATAAAAGTCGTTATAATAATAAACACAATCACTTGTAATTAAAGTGAAACTGTGCCTCTAACCAATTTCAATTTTTAAAAGGAAATAATTAACGAAATAATCAAAATGTGATAGAAGAATATTAGAAGTTAATTCAGTATTAAAAACTTTCAAAGTAAGCACGTTAAATGAAGAACAAAATTCTTAATTAATATTACAGATTCTAAAATCCAAATGCAATTAAAAATGTCCACAACAAAAATAGTAATAAAACTGTTTATTTTAAATACCAATACACTGTTCAATTACAAATAAATTTACCTTCATTATTTTCTCTATATCCACGAACTTTAAAAAGAAAGAAAATTAAGCATAAGATACATAACCAACACATCGCACTTAAAATAATAATTTGCTTACATGGTTTGTAATATTTATACATGGTTTTGAATGGATATATAAATCAGTGACTTTAACACGATAATGTTCAACTTTCTTCTAAAACTCAACCAAATAAATCCACTTTTCTGTAAAATTTGAAATACCCTAACAAATGTATCGAGCTGTATAATGCGAGTCAAACTCTGCGACGTACAAATTGTCAGATACATAACGTGTATTTATATATAAACAAATATGATGTACAACACGTATATTTACGATGTCGGTGATGAATACCCCTTTATAAATTTGGATTAGCGTTCGCGGGTGTCGCTGGCCTGTGTAACCGGATACGGTTATCCTTCATCGTCGCATTATTGCCTTGCGCTTCCTTCATAATGCCTTTTTCTTCAAAATAAACCTTTTTTTCGAGGGTTTTTGAAGATAATGATAGAAAATTTTAAACTAAACAAATTAATTTATTACTAAACTGCGTTTTCTGAGTTATTAAACTCAGAAAACGCAGTTTCTTCCAAAAAAGTTCTATATTATAGCCCCGTCATGAATTTCATGCCTACATATGCGTATGGGCTGTACCGTACCCAGAGCGTTGGGCTTTAGGATATAACTTACTATCTGTCGATTTTAAAGAAACAGCATATTATTTAATGTCGAATTACTTTCTCATTCGGATTTTCCCTTAATTCCGAAAAACTTTCAATCTTTATTAGTAAAATTATATCCGTTCTTCTTACATTATAATGATATGAAATAAATTTATTTCAAATGAGCTTGTATGGATCTTACAAAGTTTATGAAGAAATGAAGCTTTTTTTAATCTGATGCAAGCACTCCGACAAGCCTATTTATCCAACTATACCAGCAATGAAGGCTAGTATTTTCCGGTTGTATGTGTGTCGGTATATATGTGTGATGCTTTAAACTATCATTGACCCTAAACTCTGTACGAATATGATGTTTTTACGTCACAACGTCACGTATCCTATGTCACTCGGAAAACTAACAAATTCTGTGACCATTTGAGAGTCATTGAATTTGTTAGAGTTTTCCGAACACGTGACGTCACTAAAATTATGATCGTCCTAAAATACCTATGTAAAAATGTGCTAAATGCTCGTTCAAGTATTCATACAATAATAACAAACTTTGAAATTTTAAACTATGCCAACTTCTATATCTATAGCCAGCTTGTAATTATAAATTGAATTAGATAAAAGTAAAATATGTTTCTATATCAATACTGAAGTTCAAACTTTGTAAGATATTCAGATATTTTCAAATATGAATCTAAGTTTGCCGCCTAATTAAATACCTATTAAACATAAAAAATCGTCCATGTAAGATGTCAGTATTATACTGAAAATATATTTTATTTTCTTCTTATAAAATATTTGTTATAAAATATTAGCACAGAAAAAATTGGTAAAGAAAAAGAACTTTTTATTTTAAAACTTTTGACTGTTGCCGGATTATTTTTGGCGGACTATTCGAGTCCGTCAAGAACTTTACACATTTTCCCCATGTATGCTATTTATGGGATTTGAACTCTATTATTAGAGCTAAATTGAAGAATTAATTGGTAAAACTAGTGTGTTTTTATTGACTTAGAAATTTGGGTACTGCTTGTAACAAACATTTTACTGGACGATTGTCGGTGTAGTGGTTTGGCAATATATAATTGTAGAGTCCACCCGCATTTGCACTCTTTTACCTCTTTGAAAATATGATTAGCACATTTTACTGAATACAGTTCGTGTGTAATCTATGATTTCATTTTCTTAGATTTTGGCCGATGATAACGTATTTTATATTCGTAGTTCATGTCAGTTTAGAACAAAATAGGATAAACTAGTGGAGAATGACCTGAACCTCTACACTAACTCTTGTAAAATAACCACAAAATTAATTTTGTTCCTTGTTCTCCATTTTTTTCTCGAGCATTCACCTCTTTCTTATTTTTTGTGTTATTTACGTAAAAACATATACCTACATCACAAATTTTAATGTTTTAGATACTTTGGAAATGGGTTTACCTACAGGTTTAGTTCTATCCGGTTTTAATGACCTGTCATTGAGTCAGTGAACGTAAAATCAACTGTTTTTGAAGATCCACGTCTCAAAACTCGTTAAAACCAGATTTGTAACTGGAGATTTTTGTAATATTGTCTATCGTAATAAGCCAGAAAAATAATAGATCTAGATTTCATAGAGGGATAAAAAGTGGCTCGAAGTGGTTAGTGTAAATAGTGCAAGGTGGCTTTCGCAAAAACTTGGCCTATACACTGCCACGTGCTAAAGTATGGCAAATACTGGCAACAATTTTCTATTGAATAACTTATTGATTTTAAAGACTTTAATGCCTTTTTAGGTGAGATGTCAAAAAAATAAATAATTTAGAATTTATTCCATTTCTCCCTTGCTATTTCAAGTCTCAACAACATTATGTTTGACTGAAAGGAACCTCTTTAGGAATACACTGCCATTTTAAGGTAGTTCTACACTTATGTCTCTTTTATAATTTTGTTTGAAAAATCTAAAAAAGTGCGTTAGTAATATTTACGAAAAACAATGTCTAACGAGAAGTTAACGAATATAATGTTATTAGATATAATAATTGCAGGTTATGTAGACCAAAATTAAAATATTATTTAAAAAAAAAACAAAAATGAGACGGCATAGTGAAAAACGAACTAAAAATTTGTAAACAATTAAAAGCCTGAAAAAAATGAGTAGACTGAGAAAATTAGAAACAATTTTCGATTTCCCAAGCTCTGATTAATCAAATACTGATAACTTGCAATCGAGACCCATCAGGTATACGCACTTGCGGGCTTTTTTTCCAACGCCAGAAATTTATTTTAGCCACATCTTTGTAATGATTTTGTATACTTATACTACGCAGTCGATTTTTTATTTTTAACGTTTTATTTTTACTTTGAGTTGAACCAAAATTCTCTTCATTGGAGATCTGTTTGCTTATGACACCTTCTGAATTAGTTTAAGCTATTTGTCTTGTCGTTAAATATTTTTATTCCAGCGTTTATTTATTTTTTTTTATTAACAAGATTAACGCTTGTAAGTTTATACTGATCACATTTAAATTATTGAGGATCTATAAAATGGGACTTATTTTCTCTTATACTACCTAAATCTTGACGATACATTAAAATGGTTTATGAAAAAGTTACAGTACTTGTTTTGTGAACTGTAATATTTAAATGCGAACATGGATAACTAATTCAAACACCATACTACAACAAAAATAAAATCTTTCACTGAAACTGCAATTTAATGATTCCAAGAATGGAATTTAATGAAGCATACCTTATAGGAGATAAACAAAATAATACAGCAAAGTCAATTGTATCAGACCGAATTTTTTTTAAAATTTTTAATCGATTAAATTAATGTTATTAATATATGGCGACGAAGTGTTTTATTAAGGACAGATTGAATTAATTTCGAATCAGATATTAATAACTTTAAATAAATATTAATTAAGTTACTATATTGTCTATGAGAAACTTCACAAACTTTATGGTTTAATAGCAAAGGAAACCATAAACTAGAGAAAACCTTCTTATTATGGAGAAAGACCAGTCTGAATATTTTTCTTTGACGCGAAACGTCTTTCATTTCGTGAGAGGGGGAGTCTCTTTCAAAAACCATATGTAATGAAATATAACAAGAACAAATATGGCAAGATCACTTATAATTTTGGAAGTATAGAAACTAACGAAATTATTTTAGTACCATAATTTAGAGGATAGAAGCCATTACTCGGTAGTGATGTCGCTGGCCTAAATGGTGCTGCCGTCGTGTGCAGCACGACTCATTCGGAACTCAATTTACCATCGCGCGCTGTATTTAATTAATAATTACTCAGCAGAAAATTGATCGATTCGAATGGGAGTAGTCACATTTGATAGAGCTCACGATGTTGTAATAGGTGTGATACATTAAACTCATACCTGTAACCACTAGAAGTTGTAGAATTTAAAAAAAAAGGTTGTTTTTGCGAAAATTTGACGACTGTCCTGCAAGACGCCAATGCATGAACCTGATGTGCAAGGGCTCGGGTAGCAAGAGAGAGAGAGAGATTTCATCCCTGGACGACCCGCTTTAAACTCGGTGGAACCTGTTCGTCTCCACAGGGAACGTGTTACACTGACCATATTATAAACTCTCCAGTACGCTCAAGAAGTTTCACGTACGTCCCTGATACAGCTCACCCCTTTTTTTTAAGAAAGTAATTCCTGTCGAACGTAGTATTTTTCAATAAATTCCTTTACAAAATGGAGAAAGTTGGAAAAAATATTTTCCCACGATTTTTGTCTTTATTTAGGAGGCTGATGAAAATGAGCTGTGCCGAAGTCTGCCGAACTGAAACGACGTTAGACGATGCATGGCTTTCAACGTCGCACAGCTGTGCCGGTCGGAGGTTAGTTAGGAGTGTTAGGTTTATTTTCGTTACGGAATTTCTTGATTCGGTCGCTGCGCTCAAAGCCCGATATAAAAGCTATACAATAGCTTAATAAAAAAACTGTCTTCGTCTCGTCATCAATGTTAGGAGGTACATTTAAAATGGAATATCCTCATGTTTGAGAATATTCGAACAAAATTATGATTTCTGAAATTCAAATTTGTCATTATCACCCTCATTTGTTCATTAACCTCATCACGACTTCACTTACTTCATTAACTTCCTTCGGGACGACCGCACTTCTTTTTTAGGCAAAAGTTTCTTTTTTTTTTAAATCAAACATCTGACATTGTAAAGATGTGGCTAAGATAAATTTCTGACGTTGAAAAGAAAGTCTGTAAGTGCGTATACCTGATGGGTGTTGATTGCAAGTTAATCAGTATTTGATTAATAAGAGCTTGGCAAATCAAAAATTGTTTCTAATTTTCTTAGTCCTCTAATTTTTTTCAGGCTGTTAGTTGTTTACAAATTCTTAGTTCGCTTTTCACTATGCCGTCTCATTTTTGTTTGTTTTTAAAATAATATTTTAATTTTTGTCTACATAACCTGCAATTATTACGCCTAATAACATTATATTCGTGAATTTCTCGTTAAACGTTGTTTTTCATAAATGTTACTAACGCACTTTTTTAGATTTTTCAAACAAAATTATAAAAGAGACATAAGTGTAGAACTACTTTAAAATGGCAGTGTATCCCTAAAGAGGTTCCTTTCAGTCAAACATAATGTTGTTGAGACTTGAAATAGCAAGGGAGAAATGGAATAAATTCTAAATTATTTATTTTTTTGACATCTCACATAAAAAGGCATTAAAGTCTTTAAAATCAATAAGTTATTCAATAGAAAATTGTTGCCAGTATTTGGCGTACCTAAGCGCGCGGCAGTGCACATGCCAAGTTTTTGCGAAAGCCACCTTGCACTATTTACACTAACCACTTCGAGCCACTTTTTACCCTTCTGTAAACGTTTTACCCCACTTAGAACCACTTTTTACCCCTCTGTAAACTTTTTACCCCACTTCGAACCACTTTTTCGAACTCCTCTGTGAAATCTAGAGCTATTATTTTGCTGGTTTATTACGGTATACAATATTATAACAAATCTCCAGTTGTATTAATCTGGTTTTAATTAATTTTGAGACGTAGATCCTCAAAAACAGTTGATTTTCCGCTCACTGACTCAATGAGAGGTCATCAAAACTAGATAGATGTAAACCTGTAGGTAAATCTATTTCCAAAGTATTTAAAATATCAAAATTGTGATGTAGGTATATGTTTTTACGTAAATAACAGGAAAAATAAGAAAGGGGTGAATGCTGCAGGAAAAAATGGAGAACAAGGAACAAAATTAATTTTGTGGCTATTTTACAAGAGTTAGTGTGGAGGTTCACGTCATTCTTTACTAGTTTATTCTATTTTGTACCAAACCAATACGAAGTACAAATATATAATAAGTTATCGTCGGCCAAAGGCTAAGAAAATTAAATCGTAGATTACATATGAATCGTATTCAGGAAAATGTGTTTTTGTCATATTTTCAAAGAGTTAAAACATTGCAGATGAGAGTAGGACCTGCAATTATATACTGCCAAGTCACTACCCTGATCATTGTTTTAAAAAGTAGAATTTCTATGTCAACAAAAAACAAAAACACAAACTGGTTTTAACAATTAACGCTTTGATTTATCTGTAATAACAGATTTGAAATCCCACAAAAAGCATACATGGGAAAAATATGCAAAGTTCTTTTTGGACTTGAATAGTCCGACAAAAATAATTAGCCAAGAACTAAAAGTTTTAAAATAAAAAAATTCATTTTCTTCACCATTTTTCTCTGTGCTAAGCTCATAACCAAATTTTTTATAATAACAAAATAAAATATGTTTTCAGTATGATACTGACATTTTGCCTTAATTTTTTTTATATTTAGTAAGTGTTTAGGTAAGCGGCAAACCTAGTTTTAGATTTGGAAACATATGAAAAACTTACTAAGTTCTCACTTCAGTAGTTATATATAGAAATATATTTTTCTTATTATATGGAAGTTGGCAAAGTTTAAAATTATAAATTTTTCTAATCATTGCCTAATTACCAAACGGGCATTTGGTACCTTTTTATACTGGTATTTTACGGTAATTTTAATAACGCCACGTACCTATCTTGCTCGGAAAACTCTAACGAATTCAATGATCTTTAAATGGTCACTGAATTTGTTAGTTTCCGAGTTACATAAAATACAGACGTTTAGGGTTAATGATAGCATAAAGCACTTGACCTTTTAGAACAGAACTGGATATTATCGTGTCAAGTGACTTATTCAAAGCTATATACAACTGTTACAAACCATATAAATAAACTATTATTTTAAGTGCAACGTAATGGTTAGGTCTCTTATGCTTATATATTTCCTTTCTTTTTGAATTTCGTGAATATAGAGTAAATTATGCAGATAAATTTACCTGAAAGACACAATTTCAAGTTGAACAGGGTACCAATATTTAAAATGAGTATTTTTTTATAACGTTTGTTGTGGACATTTTTAATTGTACTTGAATTTTAGATTCTCTAAAATCAATCGTTACTTTCTTCTTCATTAACGCTATTACTTTGAAAGTTTTAAGTACCGAATTAACGTCTAATATCCTTGTATCATATTTTGATTATTTCGGTGGAGCAACTGTTTCACTTTAACTGTAAATGATTGTGTTTATTATTATAACGATTTCTATCTACGATAAATAAAATTGTTTGATGCTTTAAATTAAATGTGTGTTAATTTATGTTTACACATCGATGACAATTTTTGGTTTCTAGTTTTTAGAAGTATAGATTTGAAAGGAAAGTTTGGCAATAATCCGTCTACAAAATGCGAAAAAAGTTTAAAAAGTAAAGGTGAAAACTTCATTAGGAAAATGTAAAAAAACTATACAATTTTTAAAACACGAATATTATCCAGTATATTTAAAGCTTTTCAATATGTAAATTTAAATATACCAATAGGTACGTCTTATTTTTAAATTTCTCTGTTTAAAATATTACTAGATCTTATACTTCCTTATCGAATGGCATCACAGATAGTCTTTTTAATATTACACAACTAATTAAAATCGTTGAGTATAATTTGTGTACTAATTATTTTCAATCAAGTAACGTTAAATTCATGTTTATATTCAATATCGAGATGAAAAAGTTTAATGGTTTAATCCCTTTTTCCCTGATCGAACCCCCAACACCACAAGCTGAACTTATAACGTTATTCATCTAACCATTGAACCTGAAGCAAATTTATTGTATTTCCAACGAACTAGGTTGTTCACCCTATATAAAGGCGTGTCGCTAGCCCTAAGTAAACATGGCCAGCACGTGTGCCCAAAATAAATGTTGTCACACGTATCATGCAGAATTACCGTCCGCCCGCGTATTCGTATGTCACTCGGCGCTTCTGACATTTTCAATTCAAATATTTTCACGTGAAATTCAACGCCCGCAGCGAAGAAAAGAGCGAGACGCTAATTAAGGGTGAAACAAGGGATGTGCAGGTGTAAAACGTATCTGGCATTATATTTGGAAATTATAGTACGGTGATGAACCATAACAACTTCACACGTTGTTTATGGGGTTAGTGCCTTATAACATTTTCTGAGAAAAAAAGTATAATTTATTCTGTAAATCGTTGATCTAAAACAACCTTAGCCTTATAGTTTCTGAATGTTCATTCGCAGGAAATGTTGGTAGCATAAGTTTTGTACTTAGATGTCAATTATTATGAAAAATATTAAAAAAATAGTATAGAGCCAACTTAATGTAAGGTGAGATTAAACAACATTTAAACTTGACATTTAATTTATCACAAATCAATTTAATTTTTCAAACATTCCATTGAAATTCCGAAAAAATTCGACAAACCAGCGTTTAATTAGAACTTTCAAGCAAAATTATTGCTCTTATTTGACTTCAAAATTTCATGAGATGTCAACGACTTCGGAAACATAGTTTGTGTTTCGACATCCGTTTTATTTCATATATCTATGCGACATAAATGTGTTGTTTCCGTTTCTTTCTCTTTATATATGGATATATTAAGAGGGAAAAACGGAACTCTTTGTCAAACTTTAACATTCCTCAAAAGAGAATAAAAATACCCGTTCCGTCCGTCGTTGATACCAGGTCGTTCAGTACGCGGCGCACCGCAAGGACCCGGGTTCGATTCCCGGCTACTCATCAAGCGAGACTGGAGAAGTCCACCCTTTCGAGGCTCTGACAACCATTTTCCATATGAGATCTTCTTCATCTCATGTCGACACGACGACAAAAGAAATATCTCTACTAAAATAAATACCTTCATTAAAAATTGGTAAAGTCTGTAGGTGCTGACGGTCCTAATTTTGGAATTGAGGCGGAGATGAAAGCCCTGTGGCTTTTGTTTCATCATGTCTAGTGTTTTGCTTACATAATTTCAGCAAAAGAAAATTTTATCACATAGTTTTCGCATTTTTGTTGATTACTTTATTCCCTACATTCCAAAGTAATTTCTTTAAATAAATAATTTTTTTTATTATTTTGCCTATTTTATATTACTGAAATTCGCCTGGTAAGAGTTGGCAGATCCGTGTAATTAAAAGGTAGTATTAAGAGCTAATTTATTTATCTATCTATTTTCTGGAACCATAGCTATCAATAATACATCTATTAAACCGTAGAATTTTACAAAGAATATGTGAAACTTGGTAAGTACGCATATATAAAGTTAATTTTTATTTCTAGTTAAAAATTTACTGACATCTTAAATACTTGAAAATTTTCTAACTCCAGGTAAAATAACTTAACTTATGTTAAGGTAAATTAACTTATGTTTCAAAATTAATAAAACATTAAAAAAGCATAATCTTCTCCTTACAAGCTAAATCAGATTTCTAATGTCTGCTGGAGCTGATTTATGGGATATCGAAACACTTCGAACCGTAAAGCTCTTAGTCAATCAGTTTATGAAGAAAATTTATTTCATTTTGATTTTATGTTCCACGTAGCTGTTTTTTAGTTAGATAATTTGCTTAAAATGAAAAAAAAATACACAAAAATTTGCTAACAGCTTACGTAAAAATAAAAATATATGTGATCAAATTATATGCATAAAAAGCAACCGGAAAAGGCTGATGACTAATATATTTAAACATAGTGAAATAAATCAAATTAATAGCAAAATCTAATAGAAATATGTATAGATTATACTTTAGTCGTTCCCATATAAGTACTAATTCGGAAAATTTTGTAACTGGTAAAATAAAAAGAAAGCAGACACTAAAGTAATTAATTTTTTAAATAATATCTCAAAACGCCTATCACAACAATCGAACCACGTAATTATTTTTACAATGTTTTAGGAATATTAGGAACATATATAGTATATGGAATGAAAAATCTTGAAATGTCGACTATCAATCGAAATTTTTAAAAATATTTATACGAAAATTTTAGGCAGATTAAACACACGGCACAAAATCGTTCGACATATAGTATAGGGTATCATTTGAAAAAGCTAATGAAATATCTTAAGTCTCAAAAATGTTTTTTTAACTCTATATATACTAAAAATCCAAAAAAAAATTGTTCCCAGCCTCTTATTTCCGAAACAGATAAACTGAAAATTACGAAAAAACTCTGTAGCATAAGTGTAACGATGATTCGAGGCACCATACTTTTTAAATATATATATATATATATATATGTATATATATATATATATATATATATATATATATCCGGCGTCTAAGAAAAAGCGTTGGTCAAAGAAAGACATAACGTCTCCTTCACTGAAAAACAGTTGAAAAAAATTTAAAAGATGACATTTTTCAGAAAATTTTAAATAATGTTCATAATTACTGTCATATTTTGTACTTGCTTGCTTGCTCACATTGCATTGCATACTTGCGCACATTGTCCACCACCGCTCGGAGAAATCACCCGCGAACCCGCGAACAGCTGCAAAGACATTGCAAGTAAACACCGCACTCCGGGCAAGTATTGGGTGTGTTAAAAAGGGTTATATGTAATATTTTGTTTGCACTCAATTAGCAAAAGCGCGTGTTTTACCTTTTATTTCGATGACAATTTATTCATTTATATTCAACGAATATTGTCTTTCTTTGTCCGATATCTATTCCCGGAAACCGTATTTTTTTAATTACTTGTATTTTATGTCTGCATGACGTTTCAAGAAATACCAAAAATGATCATTATCAATCGATTTACGCACGAAATTATAATGTGTAAATGTTATTATGCAAGTATGTGTTCCTTCTCTGAAAATATGACTGACACATTTATTGACCTACGGAATGATTCAACTAAAATTATTTGTAGTTACAAAAAAGGTTCTTCTTAAATATGAAAACTATATTTCAAACATATAAATAATTTTTTTAAAATTTAATTATAACAGGTAAATTTAATTGTAGAGTATAAATTTAGCTTTAAACATAGTCAATCTAACTTGCGAGCATCTGGAAGGACCTACCTTAGGACAATATATCATTTACTCATCGAAGGCAGGATCGTGACGCAAATGTTCAAACGACCCACGGGAGTTGCGCTCCTCTGCGTATTGGTTCGTAAATTGTTCCTTTAATATCACCCAGAAGGTTAATCGTCCATTCCTCAATAATTTCGTTAGTACGGATTTTTTGCGGCTTGCGTGATTTAGTGTTCATTAACGTATTTGCTTCGTGATTGTATAGCTTAAATTTACTTATTACTCTTTGTAAGCGGGTATATAAGACTGAATAAACTAAGGTATGTTAAATACGTAGCATCAACAATTTGTGTCCTTGCGATTCACGTTCATATAAAATATTTGTCTAATTTAAACAGAATCACTTTGTAACTGGGTATACAAGACTGAATAAATTATGGTATGTTAAATATATGGTATAAATAATTTGTGTCCTTGCGATTCGCGTTTATATAAAATATTCGTCTAATTTAAACAGAATTTCTTTGTAACCGGGTATCTAAGACTGAATAAATTAAGGGATGTTAAATACGTAGCATCAACAATTTGTGTCCTTGCGATTCACGTTCATATAAAATATTTGTCTAATTTAAACAGAATCACTTTGTAATTGGGTATATAAGACTGAATAAATTATGGTATGTTAAATATATGGTATAAATAATTTGTGTCCTTGCGATTCGCGTTTATATAAAATATTCGTCTAATTTAAACAGAATTTCTTTGTAGCCGGGTATCTAAGACTGAATAAACTAAGGCATGTTAAATACGTAGCATCAACAATTTGTGTCCTTGCGATTCACGTTCATATAAAATATTCGCCTAATTTAAACAGAATCACTTTGTAACTGGGTATATAAGACTGAATAAACTAAGGTATGTTAAATATATGGTATAAATAATTTGTGTCCTTGCGATTCGCGTTTATATAAAATATTCGTCTACTTTAAACAGAATTTCTTTGTAAACGGGTATCTAAAATTTAATAAATTAAGATATGTTAAATATGTAGTATAAATAATTTGTGTCCTTGTGATTCACGTTCATATCAAATATTCGTCTAATTTAAACAGAATCACTTTGTAACTGGATATATTAGACTGAATAAACTAAGGTATGTTAAATATATAGTATAAATAATTTATGTCCTTGCGATTCGCGTTTATATAAAATATTCGTCTAATTTAAACAGAATTTCTTTGTAAACGGGTATCTAAAATTTAATAAATTAAGATATGTTAGATATGTAGAATAAATAATTTGTGTCCCTGCGATTCACGTTTATGTAAAATATTCGTCTAATTTAAACAGAATCTATTTGTAAGCGGGTATCTAAGACTGAATAAACTAAGGCATGTTAAATACGTAGCATCAACAATTTGTGTCCTTGCGATTCACGTTCATATAAAATATTCGTCTAATTTAAACAGAATCACTTTGTAACTGGGTATATAAGATTGAATAAACTAAGGTATGTTAAATATATGGTATAAATAATTTGTGTCCTTGCGATTCGCGTTTATATAAAATATTCGTCTACTTTAAACAGAATGTCTTTGTAAACGGGTATCTAAAATTTAATAAATTAAGATATGTTAAATATGTAGTATAAATAATTTGTGTCCTTGCGATTCGCGTTTATATAAAATATTCGTCTAATTTAAACAGAATTTCTTTGTAAACGGGTATCTAAAATTTATTAAATTAAGATATGTTAAATATGTAGTATAAATAATGTGTGCCCTTGCAATTCACGTTTATATCAAATATTCGTCTAATTTAAACGGAATGTCTTTGTAACCGGGTATCTAAAATTGAATAAATTGAAGCACGTTAAATAGGTACTTTAAATAATTTGTGTCATTGCGATTCGCGTTTATATCAAATATTCGTATAATTTAAAAATAATATCTTTTTACCGGGTATCTAAGATTGAATAAATGTAGTTAGGCTAAGTATGTAGCATAAATAATTTGTGTCCTTGCGATTCACGTTTATATAAAATATTCGTCTAATTTAAACAGAATAAAACCTTGACATTCTTCTCTTCTAGAGACATAAGAAAAGGAGAGAGTATTCTGTTCGATATATTGTCTGAAATCGAATCTGAAACCTTGAAAGAATGTAACATGCGTGTACATGTGCATGCGTGAGTCTGCACCCATGCGTGTGTAAGTCGGGTGCCTAGATTTCCGAGTGTCCTGGGTTTAAATTTAAGTTTGCAAGTTATTCACGAACTTCTACATAAAGTTTTTTGTTCCTTTTTCCCTCAAAATATAGAGAACGAAAAAATCAATATATTCAAAAACAAATTCAACATGTGTTTTTTTAATGTCATAATTATAAATTCGTTTTAATTAAAAAATATATTAAACTGGTTTTCTCAAAGAAAAATCAAGTTACGTTACATCTCATACGAAACTGAAGTGGATTGCTCAAGTTGTCGGTATTTTATGAGTATGTTAAGTCTTTATAGCCTAAAATAAAACAGTAAAATTGTATTGCAACATTTTGAAATCACATACACAGTTTGGTGTTTGGCGGGAAAGTAAATATATCTGTGCTATTCATTATATTTCTCTTAAATTCTTTAAAAAATTCAAACGTACCATATTTTATCGTTCTTTTGATTTGAACTAACATTGTATGTATCTCTTGAACTTTGGAAAAATACATTTTCTTTTTTTTATTTTTAACTAATTTAAAAATATTCTCCATTCGACTGTATTTTTTGTATATGTTACCTAATATCTCCTGTATTTATCTCTCACTGTACAGGGATCGAGTTTGAGTGATGTACTTAAGTCTAATAATAATCTAAGAATATTTAAGGTGATGTATATTTACTCTTTAGTAACATCAGAGTACAATGATGGGGGCAGTAGGCAACAAAAACGCGTGAATGATATGCAGTAAACCGTCGATGAGTTTTGATTCGTTCAAATCGTCTAGAAATAGCAAGGAAGTGAAAAAAAAATAGATAAATAAGTAATACAGGGCATATACTAGGACAAGAAGCCACGTTTTTAAACGGTTTCATTTATCTTCATGTTTCGTACGTTGTCGTTGTTGACTCAATTTTTTGAACTACTCCCATTTAAGTGATTCTCGTGAAACTTTACACACGTAATCACTCTCGATGATAATATAAAATTGTGATAATTTCAACTGTTTATTCATATGTTCTGATGTCGCAGATATACTGTCTGCCCAAACCGTAAACCTGTAGATCTGCTGTTTTGAAATTAGTATTGAGCGTCTCAAAAAGTGACTCTGTCATTAAAATCCGGTTCCAACCTCTCAGTCACGATATTGTTTGGGTTCCAAACGCTCAGTCCTGACACTGCCTGCTTTAATTATGAGACTGAAGGATCTGCTGTTTTTAAATTAGCTTTGTGATTCACAAGCAGAGATTCAGTCATTGAACTTTTGGTTCCAACTCCTCAGTCCTAATGCTGGAAGTGTAAATTAGTATTACGGACCCACATAGAAACTCCTGCCTCGCGCCAAGCTGAAATTTTCCACATGTTCCGTGATTGAAAGGTGAGCACGAAGAGACCCAACAAAAACTGACAACGCATCCGTTGAACAGGTTCTATAAGTTTTGGTCAGGGTTAATAGCGGCGCATGCTGCAATCTTGGTAATAAATAAACTTGGTCCCATACCATCTCTGACCAGACCCGATCTTAGCGATCTTAACAATAAATAAACTTAGACTCTGACCAATACACCGAGGTATATAAATAATAACTTGTTGAACCCCAGCCAATATACCTACGCATATTGCCATATATATTAGCTTAAGAGTTATTCAGCCCCCGGCGGCACTGCGAAGCCGGGTCATGGCATAAAAGACTACCCGAGCCCTTTCGTCGATATACCATGACCATGTCCAGGTACGTAATCTGATCCCTCACGCCGATTCTAGCCCCAGCTATCACCATAAATGGCTCTCATGCTTGCTCTTCCTTAAAGAGGATAGCTTCGAATTTGTGTGGGCCAAAGCTTAGCCTATTTTTGGAGCCCCAATCATATATTCTGGTGAGGAAGTTGGCTGGCCGATTTTCTAAAACTCTACGGCTCGCTTCCCCGACCATCAGTAAACTATCATCTGCACACGTAATGGTACCGCAAACCTGAAGGGGTATTGCTATAATGTTTTCAATTTTGCTTTCAATTTTCAAAATCACTAGACAATTTTCCATTACTCTTCAGTATGACTTTAAGCTTCCCCACTTTCCATACTTTTGGAAAGATGCGAGGACTGTGCGGAGACAGCGGTTAAAGACTGGAAGTATATAATGCGCTGCAATTTTCCACACTATTATATTCACTATTCTACTGTCAAATATTATCAATACCTGGAACCTTCCTAGAGTCAAAATTCTTAACAATGACGATTAACTCCGAGAGTCGCAGTTCCTGATCAGAGCTGCTCCTATAATAACGCATTGTAATAACGCAATGTGCTCCGGTAATAATGTGAATTGTGTCATAGTTATCTTTTATAATTCTTGTGTATTTTTTATTCATGTTTAATGGAAAAGATAAAAAATTGTTAAACTATTAATTTCTTATAGGAATGAATAGGTTACTCGTAATATATCGATTAATATATGTATTTACATAAATAAATAACCCCAGCATTGATGAGATAACTTTGGATTATTTTTTCTTTATTCAAATTGCGTCAGTATGGTGTCATATAAAATATTTATAAAATTTAATCATGGAAATTAAAAACACCCCATAGAATTCCTCAACAATGAGCGGAACAAGTGTCGTGGCAGCAAAATAAAAGGACAATTGTATAGCCGGAAAGTGGTGACAGGTATCTTCAGAGAAGTAAGCATCGATTTTGGACTCGTTTCACATGTGTTGATATAACCAAAAAAATAATAAAGTAAATAGTTAGGTAAATGTGTGCAGTAGATACAAAGGCACGATGTAACAGAGACATTATAGTTAAGTAGATATATAAATAACTTGAGGTATAAAGAAATGCATGAAATAACCAAACAATAGTTGATGGGTAAATAGGTAAACAAGCATGTACAGGTTTTTAGTCATAGCGCAACAGGTGAAAGAAAATTTTGTTGTTTTCTCACAATTAGTGTTTCTTAATCAGCCTTTAAAGTTTGATCGTTCATCGAGATGTAAATTTGTATATCTGTACATATGTAACTTTTTAGTTAATATTAAATATCTTATTCACTATGCATACTTAATCAAACACAATAATTATGAGATGATATGTGTCCGTACATCAAGTGACAAGAATTTTAATTTTTGTGATTATACCAATATATAAGTTTACAAAGATTTAGAAAATGTTGCAAGTTTGTACGATGTATAGAGCAAAATGGACATTACTTTGAACAAAGAAAAAACTATATAAATAGAAGTTGATTATGTAAGTAAGTTTTTAGTTATTGTGAATAAGTTGAATTCCAAGCTTTAAACATTGCCTAATGAAGTTCGTGTTTTAAATAAAAAAATAACAACCATAATGGTTGAGTTCTAAACCCGGGAAACTTATAAAAAGGAATTTGGAATCATTTTTCACAAAGTAAAGACAAAGAGATTCCTGTATGCAAAAGCATGAAGTAAATAAGATATTAGTAGGCAGATAAATAGCACCTACCATAGAAGTACATACAAACTTGAAGCACTGACCGCGATTAAACTAATAGAGGGAGCTTGATTTATAAATCAATATATAAGTATGGATATATACAAATATATATATATATATATATATATATATATATATATATAAATATATATATATATATATATATATATATATATATATATATATATATATATATATATATCTGAACGTACTTTTGTTGATTGAAAGACACAAACGTCCACTTCAATTTCAATAAATTAGATATTATTTGTATTGAATTCATAGTAAGTTCGTAATATGTTGAGTAACATAAGACGTCATAAGCACTAAAATTGGAAAAGTGAAGACCAATTCAAATAACGACCGAATGAGAAGCGCACGGAACAGTATGAAATAAAGAAAATACGAGTATCTATTGAATACTTTTGCGGTATAATGTGGTTTCCAAACATAAATAAATTTGGTAAATGTTGCTACTGCTAAGAATTTTTGGAGTCGGTGCCAAGTGAAATGTAGTAGTTATCTGTGCGTGTGTGATACGTAGCAGTCGCCTGTGCGAATGTGATAGAAGAATAGATAAAATTTGTGTAGATAAAAGCCTCGACTAAAATTTTAGTTCCTCAACAATATTTTACCGCAAAAATTGCAAATAAATTTTCGTATTTTCATTATTTTACACTGCACAGTGCGCTTCCAAAAATAATTATTTATCATCTGCCACATATTTCATTGTTTCAAAAGATAAAGGGGGTTTGAAAAGTGAAGAAGGTAAAATATTTATGTATGGAAAACGGACTCAGGCTATAAAAAGGCGCATTACGAAAAGTACCGCTCACATCCTAAGGAAATCATGAAAAACCAAACATTGAAAACTAGAAGTAACAAGAAACGTTTTTCAAAACGATGAGTTAATTTAGAATAATCTGTTGAAATAACCTTTGAAACTATGTATTTAAACGAAATAAGCAAAAAAGATTTCCCAATATGTACGTATATATATATTTTTTTTTTTCTTCAATTTGGCTTCATTTTACTTAGCCTTGAACATAAAATATAAAATGGCAACGTTGAATGCATAACACTTTTTACCTGTAATCATTATCCTTAATCTTAAAGAACCATTTTGTATCTATTATAAATGATGTCTTCATTTATAATTTAAGCTCGCCAAATTGGTTCTTACTACTTTACCCAAGTACTGGTGAGACCGATTTGAAAGAACTACGAATGAAGGCACTGGGAACTACATTTTAATAATTCTTATTATAATGATTAATACAGCTTAAGTGAAATACTACACAACACGAATCCTTTTATTATTTTATCCTAGACAATTATTGTAACCAATTGCACTTAATGAGAGACACGGTAAAAGATAAAATGAATAACTAAGATACTTATTTTTGCGGCTGGTGCCAGCACTGTTGATCAACTTGAACAAATTTAAAACCTTGTAATGTACTTCCAATACGAAATAGATTCACAAAAGGTGTAAATATAATATACAATTTTACATTTGTTTAATTTGAACGGGGGTACCAACTTTAAAAATAAGTAACTTAGTTATAAGTGGATTCTGGATCACATCATCAGATCATTACATTTATATGAGACCACCCCTCTTTCAATTAAAAAAGAATATTTGTAGTCGGTCCACTCGGCGAATAATTATTGCTGAATACATATAAAAAAAAATATTCGCCGAATTAAAAACTTCGTCCTTTTCGATTCAAAATATGAAGTCGGTTCAAAATATGCGCCTCATATAATTCCACTATATTTTGGATCGAACGTCTTTTATAAATTTTGTTAATTGCGTCATGTTGTTGCATTATTGTTCTTTCAAAACAAATTAAGCTAATTTGTCTTTGGAATCACGATCTGGGTAGTCTTTCTTTTTCTTCGGATATACTGAACAAGTCACCGCACTATCTTGCCTCAAAATTTGAAACGCTGCACTTTTATTTTGGAAGGGATATCCTGTAAACTGATTTTTAAGCGATCTTGGTCTGCTCACTGCATAACTATTTACACCAGGTAAATCAAGAAAAAATCCTGGCAAACTTTAATCTTTTAATAAATCCATAGAAATAAATATTTTTAATCATACATGCTAAAGTTTTTAGAGATATTATTTACCGAAATTTATATTTCCAATTTAGAGAGCAATTTCGAGGAGTAAGGAAGGTAGATCATTTTTCTTTGGGATCTATGGGGGATGCACCAAAAAATAAAAGTTAATTAAAATGCAAGAACAGAAAGGAAAATTGCGTTCTTTTGATGTTATTTTAAAAAAAAACTCCCAATACATCTGAAAAATAAATGTCGCTCCCACAATCTTAAAACTATTGACAACAAATAACTGAAACTAATCGGACACACTAGTGAATGAAGTCTATCCATCAACGGTACGAAATAACTATCACATAAATCCAACTTGCACTTAGACGGCTTTTCCCTTATTATTTTCAAATACTTGATCACCGCTACCATTTTTAGTATATTTATTTTCTTACACCACAAATGGCCGTGGCAAATACAACAAAATGGCGTAAGATTTCAAGAATCCAAATCATTGATAACCAGTGTATTGTTTACAATGAGAAGTAAGGGGTAATCTGCAAGTTTGATTTACAATGCAGTTTGTTTCGTAAGTTTCATTCAGTCAAAATAAAGAAAACATTAAAAGATAAACGTTAATCTGATAAGTGAACAAGATAATAAGAATAATAAGAAGTATCTTTTGCTGTTTGAAATTACTCTAAGACCAAAGAGCATTGTCAGTCAGCGTGCCAGTCTCAGGTATTGTCCCAGTGCTTTCAGTGGTTGTAATTCTCTTTGGTGACTACAACGTATCTTCTATCATATTATATGACATCGTGTGTCTCTCTCTACTTATCGAAATTTCCTAAATTTTCTTACGAATTGAAAATTGCTAATTTTATTTTGATGCAATATTTACCAATCAAATATGTTATCTAGTTAACTGATCACATACCTTCTAGTCTCCCAAATTGCATATTTTTGTAATTTTAAGTTTTTATTTACAAAGTTAAATATCAAAATTTAAAAATACTCATAAAAAACCACATAAAAGTTCGAGATTTCGCAGTTATTAAAAACATTTTTAACGATAAATGAAAAATGCATCTGGTACAATACTTTTTCGATATATTGTTTTATATACTGTTTTCTTGCACCTTGTAATAGTTAAACAATTTGGTATGGAGCACAAAAGCCACTCCATTACATCACAATTACCCGTTCATTTTACCGTAAGTAGACACACGGATTACCTCGTCTAGAGAACATATATTTTAAATATCGACGTATACCCTTATTGACAAACTAAATTATCAAACCGCTGATATGAAAACACTTTGGTTCGATGACGTATTAATATTTCGGTCACTGAACCAACCCAAGCAAGTGATTAACTGTCAAACATTTTATTAAATTCAAACTAATGATTCGAGTGCTACTGAATGGAAATATTATATTTGGTACAAGTTAAAGGATTGCTGTATTAATAAGAAGATATCCTACAATTTAATGTTTTACTGCTTTTAGACGCGCAGAAAGGTACCATTGTGAAATAAATATTTTAAAATTAACAAATAAAAAAATAAATGCACACAATTTTTGTCATTATTTTTCTAGGTAGCCGATATTAATTCTTCATTCTAAGCATCCTGCAATCATCGTACCCACTTTATTAAAGAATACGCTTTTGCGACTGTGTCCATGTTTATTAAGAGATACATTTTTATGACTGTTTCCATATTTATTAAAGAATACACTTTTACGACTGTTTCCAAATTTATCAAAGAATACACTTTTGCGACTGTTTCCATATTTATTAAAGAATACACTTTTATGACTGTTTCCATGTTTATTAAAGAATACACTTTTACGACTGTTTCCTTTACGACTGTTGGCGTCAAATAAGTTCATTAATATGTACACGGCGTTGCTTTTCTCGTGCAATTTGCAAATTTAGGCAATTCTCAGAATTTTTCAAATCAAGCGCATTCTGGAAAATGAAACTTTTACTTTATTTTACATATTTTAACAACATTGTTTTTAAAATTTTTTCATGATTCTTAAAACGCAGAAGTGGAGATAGTACGTAATTACTTTTTTTATTTTTGGAAATTTAGTTCTTTTAAAATTAATTATGAGATTTCTCAATTTTCAAAGCAAAAATTTAATTTTCAGTATTTATTCATTAAATCTTTATTATTGTATTACAAATTATCAAGACGTGACAACAAAAAGCGTGGTATATTTCATAAAATAAACAATAGTTGTACAAAATAATGAATCTAATACAGTGAAAAGTATTGAGTACTGCTCATATTTTGAGTTTCACAGGTTAAAAATACGACCTAATTTAATTTTTAGGGACGAAATACAGTAAATATTTTTAAATAAGAAACTCTTATTTTTCGAAAAAATTAGAATATGTTATATACTAATAGGAATTGCGGTATTTACAAAATAAAAATAATAATATCATCGACAAATAGTGGATATAAAATACAACAGATAAAGTAAGACATGTACAAACATTTTCTTATAGCTTATAACAAAATTAAAATTAAAAATCAAATTACGCGCCTTAACCTTAAATTTCAATATTTTATCCACAAACAGGTTACTAGCTCGGCTTGTGCAGTTATGCTATAAGCAACACCTGTTGATATACATATATATACAAATATATATTCATACATACATATATACATATACTTACATACATATACACACACATACATATTTACAATCTATATGCATACACACATATATACACGTACACATACACGAAATGTAATAATATTAATTATTTTTAATACAGGTATTATATACAAACATATAACTACATACACATTATTACTCATGGAGAAAACATAGCACAAAGAAAAGAAGATACTAATAATAAATATAATTTAAATCAAATGACATCGAAAAGCCGATATTTTTCGTTTATTCCGTTTGCATTTGCTAGATCAAAAGCCACTTACGGATTGACCTTTTAAAAGTAGTCATGGATTCTATTGAGAACAGAACGAGTGAAAACATATCGGAGCAAGCATAAAGAAAGCAAGAAAATAAACAAAGTACCCATATCAGGTTTGCCTGCTAAGTGAAAATATCCTGTGGATATTTTCAATTAGCAGGCAAACCTGGAGAAAAGCTGTCAAGCGTTGATGAATTGATTTCCAGTAATAAATAAAGCTTCTATAAATATTTTTAGGCGTCTGAAAAAAAAAACTCTTGCGCCATTCTCGTATCGTTTCACCAAAGAAATATAAATGTAAATTACTAGACCCATTTTAAATCAGGATTTTTAAAAAATTACACACCAAAAATATTTTATTTCATAACCAATAATTTAGAATAAATGGTTACACCAAATTATCAGTATGTACCATTTAACTAACACTATGTGGTGAAATATATCTTTCCCGTATAATATAATTTTTATGGTTTATCTTATTATATATAATCGTCGGTGCATCTGTTAGTGTTGGTGCAACTTCTGAACGACTTGAACGAATGAGGTCGTATACACGCAATACGTATTCTTCATTAAGATGATGTTTCATAGATACGTTAGGTTCCGATGGGGGGCATTGTAGTCAAGTTATTAACAAATTCTTTATTTATGGGGCAAAATTAATCTCATCTACAATACATATCAGTTTAGTGCCAAAAATGAAAATCACAAAATCTTAATAGGCGGTGCTGTATTTCATAGGACAAACGACGTCTACTAGATCAGCCGGTGTCAATATATTATTGTTAAAGCTTATTAACTATAACTCTTTAGAACCTAAACACAATAACAGTATAATGCGATATTTTGAATGAAATATTGTGTTGCACCATAATTTATTTTACCACAGATTATAAGAAAAGATTTATAACTACAAACAAAGACAATCAACTGTCCTTTAAACCACTAGCTTAATATCTTAATAACACTATCAATTTCATTTATTTCATACTCTTAAGCTGGGGTTAACCGCAACAGGAGTTAAAAAGGAAATATTGACTTCATTCTGGACGGAAACGATGAAAAAGTGAACCTCCAGTCGGATGTAAATTCGATTTATGTCGTAAAGAAAAAAGGAAGCCGTATAAATTACGTCTTTTCACCGGAGTACCGCAACAGGCACACCATCTCCAATATTTCCCCATACCGCGTAACTTAGGAACCTATCTTTTCCCCTGCTGCCTGATTTCATAAAGTTATCGCAATGCTGGAGGACTTTAAATTATAAATCTATTTAATTAGCTGACAGGCAATAATCATAAAAAAATTAAAAGGTGTGATCCTCATCCATACAAGCTCGTGGATGAAGTGAAATTTCTTTAGTGGTTCATGTTAATTATTTATTGTCTCTCAATTATATAGAGGGCACTAACAGATGTTAAACAAGGTAGAACAGCAAGATTTTTGAGTATGGATCTTTAAATGCTAAGATTTACAGGAGTGTCTTTCATGTGAAACAAAGTTCAATTTAATTTTAAAAGATGTTGTCCTATGATGTCTCATTTTATGGAATGCACAAAAAAAATTATAATCCCACATTACATTAACCGGGCAGTACATAACATTTTGTTTTCGATATGTTATACATTAATTGACATATCATGTATATAAAGCATATACTCATTATACATTTATAATGTATATAAAGCATATCATGTATATAAAGCATATACTCATATACAAATATTCATTTCATCCAAATACTTGTAAGTATAACATTATAAAAACTAAAATACTATGACAAATGAACGGACATTTGGAATAAATTATACTCAATCCTTATTTTACAAAGGAAGTCCAGTAAAACACTAACTTTCTAAATACATATTCTCCGGCGTGGAGTTATTTTAAATACGATTTGTAATTGTGCTTCAGTTTCAAAACATAAAGTTGCCCAAATTTCACACCTACACAGCTCCGACACGGTCGATTAGCTTCTTATTCTCTCCTTGGCTATGAACATTGAATTTCACTGAAAATATTTAGGCGGAAAATGTCAGAAGGCGCCCAGTGAGATATGTGTAGAGTCGGTAATTCTGCATGACACATACGACGACGTATGCATGTGATAGCATTTACTTTGGGCAGGCGAGCTAGCTGTGTTTACTTAGGGCTAGCGGCAGGCCTTTACAGAGGGTGAACAACCTTATGTACCGGAAACACAATCAATTTGTTTTAAAACGAGTAAAAACTTTGTTTCCGGAAAACTTTTCGATGATTTAATGGGAAATGTTGAAAGTTCAATTTAAACATTTTGTAATAACGACAAGCGGAATAAGGAAGAAATGCTGATGAGTGTGGTCTACTCGTTGACAATATATTAGGCCTTCGCGGTATAAACAAAGAAAATACCTATATTAGTGAAGATTATGATGTTTTCAAATAAATTATATACCTGCTTCATAGCTTCTTTACTAAAAATGGACGTCTTTAAGTGCCTCATTAGAGAAACTGAAAGCAGCTTCCTTGCTATCCCATCTCCGGTTTGTCTCAGGGCGGCAATGACTGAGAGTACTATGAGGATTTTAACCTGATCAAATCAGCCACTAGGATATTGACCGCGAGGTCTATTTTCTTCTCCTTTCCCTACAAAAACAGGGTTTACCTACAATACAGTTTTCTAGGATATCTGGCTCCCTACGTGCTATATGATCAAAGTAAACTAATGGTATATAATTTCGTCTTAATATAGAGTGAGGCAAGTGTGGATATTTTGGTATACACAGAATTTTCCTCCAAATCGAAATCATAAAAGCATCGATCTTAATCCCGTCCACTGTGAGGATTATTCAAAACTCGAGCCCACATAAGAAGATGAAAAAACAAGATTTTGCATCAGATGAAAATTTAGTTTGGGAATTAAACAATTTATGCATACGGATATAATTAAATATACCTAAATATCAACGGAAAAATGTGGAATATGTTTTATAATAGTAATATGTTAAAAATTGCATATTTTATTTGTTTTCTTATGAAGATTTTACTGATGATGTATCAAGATGTATCAAGCTGTATAATGTAAATCAAGCTCTGCAAGCTAAAATTGCTACATATGTACATAATGTGTGTTTATATATAAACAAATATAATGTACAACACATACATTTGAGTTGTCATCGGTGACGAATACCCCTTTATAAATTTGGATTAGCGTTCGCGGATGTCATCGGCCTGTGTAACCGGACACGGTTATCCTTCATCGTCACATTACTGCCTTGAAATAAAATATGTTTTTGGAGATTTTTTGGAACGCAAAAACAATGAAAAAAAATGTAAGCTAATATGGTTTATTTATTTGTTAACTCAAAAACAAAGTGTGTATTTCTGAGAGAGAGAAGATAAGGCAGAAAGGTCAGACATTTAACTTCAAATAATTAAATATGTAATATCCAGATTTTGAAGGACTCAGGTTATTTTTTTAATAATCTAATGTAAATACTCTGGAATGAAAATATTCTTTTCAGCCAACTTTTCCAGCGAAGGTGGGTAAGATTTTTTGGTCGTAAGCATATACACGTGATACTTTAAGATGTTTTCAAACTTAATAGGCAAATTTTAAATAAATTTCGGTAAAAGAATAAAAATAATGGTTATCATTGACAATATTTTTAAATATTGAATATATTTGGCGTTAATTTTGTAAAAATTCATTAATCACAATTAGATGAAACTACGTGACGTAGTATTATTTCTACTTTCTTTAATTTCTTTACCACGACCTAGGTTTCGTTGTATTACATCTTCAGGTGGGATATTAGCGAAGAAATCTAAATCTTAAAAATCTTTGCTAATATCCCACCTGGAGATATTGTAATACAACGAAACCTAGGTCGTGGTACAGAAATTAAAGAAAGTAGAAATAATACTACATCACGTAGTTTCATTTAATTGTGAATATTTTTAAAAATTTCTTTGAAACTAAACACCACTTTAATATTTTGTCTGTGTTAAAAAAAATCCCAA
Source organism: Druceiella hillmani (assembly GCA_039881145.1). Lineage (NCBI taxonomy): Eukaryota > Metazoa > Arthropoda > Insecta > Lepidoptera > Hepialidae > Druceiella > Druceiella hillmani. Next base: position 19,718,041 of record JAYKKI010000013.1, read on the forward strand.
AAAAATCCCATTTCATAATATATGCTTTAAAGAAAATTATCTTTAAAATTCATAAAATCTTGTCAGTAAAATTAAAAAGACTAACTGTTACACATCTTATTTATAATCTTCATTATCTTCTGTTTCATAAAATGAATATAAATTTAATAAAAAGTACTGCACGTGATTTTTCTCTATTGCGCAGACGCATTCCAATGCTTTTCCTTGTTTAGCTTTTTGTTGCAGGCAGACCGACAATATCTGCTGAGGCGCGGAGCTAGATGGATCTCCGTTGCTTGCTTTCCTACCCGATCAAAGAAGAAGAAAAGTTAAAAAAGTATTATAAGTAACATGTTTTAATACTGTAGTTAAATCAGGACTTTGTAAATAATTTTCTACCAAATTTTACTTCGAATAATTTTATTTTGTATTGTTTAAAATATTTATACGTGAAGTTTAGTGTACACAGATTTTGTAGCTGAAGGATGGAACAATGGGAAATAAAAATCAAAATCGAAGACCAACATAAAAAAGCTTCCATAAGAAAAAATAAAACTTCTTGATGGTGGTAATAAAGTAAATTTCACTACTCATCATTAATAAAGTAATAATACGTAAATTTCACTATTCATTATTAATAAAGTAATAATTTCACTACTCATCATTAATAAAGCAATAATACGTAAATTTCACTATTCATTATTAATAAAGTAATAATTTCACTATTCATCATTAATAAAGTAGTAATGACGGTAGTAGTATTCATCATTAATAAAGTAATAATACGTAAATTTCACTATTCATTATTAATAAAGTAATAATTTCACTACTCATCATTAATAAAGTAATAATACGTAAATTTCACTATTCATTATTAATAAAGTAATAATTTCACTATTCATCATTAATAAAGTAGTAATGACGGTAGTAGTATTCATCATTAATAAAGTAATAATACATAATTTTCACTATTCATCATTATAAAGTAAATTTCACTATTCATCATTAATAAAGTAATAATTTCACTATTCATCATTAATAAAGTAGTAATGACGGTAGTAGTATTAATCATTAATTAAGTAATAATTTCACTATTCGTCATAAATAAAGTAACAATACGTAAATTTCACTATTCATCATTAATAAAGTAATAATTTCACTATTCGTCATTAATAAAGTAGTAATGACGGTAGTAATAAAGTAAATTTCACTATTATCATTTTATTAATTTTAATCAATTAAGTTTTCGATTTCCACTTTTTTTATTGTTTAAATAATTCAAGATATCGTGTAGTTAAACACTTGTGTATTAGATGGCATAAAAACTTAATAAATAGTGCCAGAGATTTTATTATGGCAAAGTATCAAGCTCAATTCTGGCAATAGATATTATTTTTTAACTTACCTAGCGTATTATGAGAGACTTTTTTCTACAGTAAAAGATGGCGTTGGAAAATGCACACGGAGATGAATCCTTGGATATTGATCTAGAAATAAGTTTACTCAAAACATCGGCATATGCGAGTATTATTTTGTTAATTACAGCTTATTTTGTCTTATCTCGTCAGAATTATTGAAGATATGTGAATTAGTATTTGAGATACTTATAACTCTGGCGTATTTTGCATTGCATATGTTTGATATATTTATTATATTAATTACAGTAAATATTTTAAATCAAATAGTAAAATAATAAAATAAACATATTGAATATCTTTGGACTATAAACAATTAGTTTATTAAAAATTATTGATCCCAAGCTAAATGTTAGTAAATATTTAAAAATACAATAAAAATTTCGTGATCATTACGCAGAGTAGTGGTTCATGAAAGTTTGGAAAACAAACTGCAATTTTATTTAATTAAACCTTAACATCGATAAATAATTCAAACACTACGCTGCAATAAAACTGAAATCCTTGACCACACATTACACTCCACCGTAGTTTAATGGTTATATTATTCAATGATAAGACATGCCTGTTTATTGAGCGTAAACTTAAACCGTGGAGTCAATTGTGTTAGACCCGAACAAACTTTTTCTCCAATTTTTAGTTAACTAAATTAATTATTTGCCATATGGAGAAAGCGTGTTTTATCAAGAATACATAGAACTTATTTTGCAGAAATATTTAATAAGATTAAATAAATATAAAGTCACTATATTTTATATGAAATAGATGAGATATCTCATCTATGTCATATAAAATATAGTGATTTTACATTTATTTAATTTTATTAAACACTTCTCTTCGTGAAATATACGTTTTAATTGCTGGACCGGTAAAGGAATGTATATAAATGTAGTCTCTATTAAATTAGGCTTTTTTAAATAAATTAGTCAACATAATGGTGGATAAAACTTACATAAAAACTGTTTATCTTTATTCAAGAGATTGTTAAAAAAGTATCCCAAGTCAAAGAAAATGGTATAGGCAGATGTAAATAAATTATGTAAAGTAGTTGGTGTAATTGCTATGTAAAGTAAAATCATCGGTTAAGACATTTACATACGATTCTTTGCCATTATTTCTGATGCTGCGGGTTTTCCGTTTGCCACACAACAAAAGTTTCGAGTTTTCTATAACTCTAGATTCCAATAAAAGAAGTGTTACATTACATAAATTGCTCGCAGCGTAAAGAAAATTAGTCGCACAGTCGCACAGTTTAGTTATCGCATCGGTCTCACATCCGCCGTTGTATAAAATCTGTTCTCTGCTGCTTCTTAGCTAAATATAATGACATATATTCTATATTAACGCTTTAGATAAATATTGTTTAATTATGCGAATATTCGATTATGCGAACCAAATTTGGTCCTTATTGATTCGGACAGTGAATTTGAGGTATGTGGAATTTAATAATTTATAACCGAATATGCGATTGTTTTAATTGAATTATACCGCCCTGTCTCATAATCTCACATACATAATACATATTGTGTTGTCTTAATCCAAAAATTTTGCTAACCGCGGAACTTAATTTTTTAAGTTGAGTTCAGATCTTAGAAGGCTATGTATTAAACATGGAAGAAAACTTTAAAGAATAACATCATGACGAAATATCAAAGTTCATTATGATAGCTTTTCTAAGAGATTACGTACTAGAGATTTATATTTCTTTAAGCTACGGTCCCCAAATTGCTACATCGATTGTTTCTCTCCATGTTCCGCCCGCCCTATTTATTGCATTTATGCCGACCGCGACGGTGTTGGATGTCGCGCGTATAATAAAAGCTCCTCCGCGGCACCATACTTTAAGCTCTACCTGTTTGCTATCAAGCGTCGTTTCTGATACGATGTGACTCTACAACGAATATTTATGAAACAAGAAACATGTCGTCCTTATTTCAACGTTAAGCGATGTAAAGAGCTTTGCACCCATGACGTTCTATGTCTCATTTATGTAAATTCAATAAAAGACAATTTTATTATTTACTATTTGGATTTTTGTTTATTACCTTTTTCTCTATATTTCATTTTTATTTTTGTTAAATTAATCTGTACCTTAAAAGCCCTGAAAATTTTATATAACACATTTAGGTTGATTTCTGACCTTTAGCTATAACTAAATATTTGTGATTAATGAACTAAAATACCACAATAAACATCTGCCAAGAAGTCAAGTTTTACAACTTATTTTTTTCATTATATTACAAATCATCCCAAAGTATAATATTTAAAATTTCGTCAAAAACATTATTGTAAAAGAATCGAAGTTCCGTTCCACATTCAAATTAACCTTAAAAAGTAGTAACATAAGAACAGCCAAATTATACAAAGATTTTTTTTGAGAAATGTAAATGGTTGCTTAGAGCTTTGTTTCCAAAATTTATTGAATATTATATCTATCAAAATACTGAAGTTCCTTTTAACGATACATAATTTTTTTAATCTCTATATTTCGGTGAAAATAAGTCAATAAATCTGTGTCAAATGGGACATCATTATCATTTAAGCTGTTGATGCAACATATGTAGGGATAAAAAGAAATTTTTTCTTTCAATGGTATCATAAATGTTACGTATGTGTAAAATGTTTCATTTCTAACTCTTTTGGAAGTGATCCCCTCCATTTTCCATCTACCTGGTTGAAATTGAGAAAACATTCAAATTGTTTAATCCTTTCCCGATATCCTAAATTGGATATTCCAAATCTACTGAGGTATTCGGTGTCAAAACATCTGAGATGCGCTTCAAGTCGGCCAGTTTACAAAAAACAACTGCCGCTAAAATGGCAATACTCAATACTCATGGCTTTATTTCATCTTGATTTTATGATCAACTTAGCGGTTTTTACGTAAATATAATTGCTTCAAATTAAAAAAATATATATAAAATACAAAGTTTGCTAACAAGTTACAAAGCATACATTATGTGAAAATGAGTTTTAAACATTTCAAATTACATGCCTACAAAGTAGCCGTCATAAGTTGTTGAAAAATATATAGGAACAGATCCAAATAATCAAAATTTTGAAGTTAGTTCCGGCGGCAATGCGAATATATAAAGAATATGCCTTCTTTTTTCTCGTATAAATACCAATTAGGAAAATTACATCCCCTGATCAAACATAAAGAAGTCATACATTAAAATAATTACTTTTTAAATAATATATCAATAAACTATCAGGAAATTCCAACTTTTTCCCTTAATATAAATTTGTCAATAAGATAGGAATATAAGCATCTTATATAGAATGGCACATATTGAAAACTAAAAACTATAAACAAAACAAATATTTCTTCTGGAGACGTGTAAAAAATGTATAATTTAATTTCATTAATCGCATGAAAAAATGTATTTAGTTATACCATAATAACATAACATTGACACGAAACTTAATTCAAAACGTATATTGAACAGAATAAAAGTGCTTTCGAAAATTATAACTAAATTACTATTGTGGATTAAGGAGTACTGTATAAACAGTGATTAATTCTTATAAAGACGTCGCGAAAAAAGTAAGGAGAAAATGTAACCCTTTGGGCCACACAAGAGAAATACAGCTTTTTCCCCTATTCATTCTGTTTCATTAAACCTAATTAAAGGCAAAAAAAACAATAAAATGCTTCGTCCGTGTACTGGTGAAGGACATTACCAGGATCTCATACCCCCAATCCAAAAAGGAATCCTTACAAAATCACTCGTGAATCCCTTTGTCCATACGTCACAACAGCTTTATTAAAAAATGCTTGACGTGGAAACTGGAATTCTGGCTTAGTAATGAAGCAAGTTAATCCAGACGTATTTAATATGTAACACTTAAAGATATCAAAATGAAAATTTTAGACGAACTAAGCACAAAAAAATAATTCCATATATAGTGCGGAGTATCAATTTAAGAAGCTAGCCAAACACCGTAAGTCTCAAAAATATTTTTTCATAATTTTAAAAGTAATAAAAAATATGTAAAATTTATCCCCCACCCTTACTTCCAAAACTGCTGAACCGAAAATTACGAAAATGAATAGTTTTTAGAAGTCAAAACTAAGTTTATAAGAAAATTATAACAATGATTCTAGATGTAAGTATATATATATATATATATATATATATATATATATATATATATATATACACATGCATAACCTTATTGACTTATATTAGATATTATAGAATATTTATTGCTCTAGGATGCCATATTAGTATTGACTATTAATATATAAAGTAATTTCATTTCAAACGAACGAGGTACGAAACCCTCAATGTCCAAGCTAAATTTGCATTTAGCTGTTTTTTATGTGACCAGTCATACAATATTATTTAAACCGAATTCTTGAGTTAATTAAAACTAATTACGGCAGCCTAATTGTCGATTTAATCCAAAATAATTACAGCAAACTATATTAATATTTATGTTCATTAATGGTATATATTTTATTTGTGCATTATTTTTCAAGAAATTCTACAAATGATCATCGTCATTAAAATTAGGCGCATAATGATAACTTATAAATCTTGTCATGGACGATTGTATTGGTTCTCTGAAAACATTATTTCAAATATATTGACCTGCGTAATGATTTGGTAATACAAAAGAAGGTTTTCGAAAAGATGTAAATTATCTTTAAAACATATATTAATTTTGCCACCTTACAATGGAAATTTAATTACAACAGATGAAATTTAATTGTAAAATACAGTCAACCAAACTTGCGAGCATCGGAAGGGATCTGACGCGCTTTATGACAATATATCGCCCACCGATCGAAGGCAGGATCGTGACGCAAATGTTCAAACGTCCCGTGGGAGTTGCGTTCTTCTGCGTACGGCTTTGTAATTTATTACTTTAATAATACCCATAAAGATAACCATCCTTTCCTCAATCATTTCGTTAGAAGTCCTCGTTTGCGTGATTTTTTGTTCAGTAACGTATTAGTGCATTGCAAAAATTTGTATCGAGATTAGACAGCTTACGGATTAGATTATTATTACATTGAATAAGATTGTAAATTTACTTATTTATATTTGTAACCGGGTATCTAGTTTTAATAAACTATGGCATACTTAATACGTAGTTTAAATAATGAACATTCTAGCAATTTATTTTCATACTAAATATTCATCTCATTCAAACAGAAATAAACCGAGATTCGACCCGAAGATTTTACTATTCCAAGGACATAAAAGAGAAGGGAGCTTTCAATTCGAAATATTGACTGAAATTAAATCTGAAACATTCAAATAACTTAACACGTGTGTGTGCATATGAGCGTAAGTGACTGTTCGTTTTTCTTTGTGTACGTTCACATACACGAGGATTCAAACATGCCTGTATTCATATACGAGGCAGTCAGTCGCGGTGACTAGGTCCAGGACATATTGGAATGAATTGAATTTAAACTTGAGTTTGGAAGTTCTTCACAAATACTTGCAGGAGGTTTTTTTAACTTCTTTACCTAAAATATAGGTGCAGAAAAATCAATTTTCTCAAAAAAAAAATCATTTTGTTTCTGTGTGTTTCAAAGAAAAATGAAGTTGAATTACGTCTGGTACAAAACTGACATGAAATGCTCAAAGTTGGCACAATATGGCAACACGTGGTAGTGGCTGCCAGACGTTGCGATAGTCGCTGCTTTATGTACAGGAAATATACTTTCTGAGGCTAAAATAAGACATTAAAATTGTATTTACTCTTTAAACATTTTGAACGCGCAACACTTCATTTCAAGATGGAATACTTCAGTGATGAGGAATATACTCACTGAGTTTGGACTCGTTCGATTCGTCTTGACATAGCCAGAAAATTAAAGAGAAATAGATATATAAGTGTGATAAGAATACATATGTACGAAGACAAGAAGCCATGTTGTTCCGTTGTTTAATCTAATCTTGCAATCGATTTTTCAACTACTTAACTGAATCAGTTGTGAAATTTACCCCCGTAATCAGTCCTCAATACAATACGAAATTCACACTTTTATCTATAAATTTTAATACCTTCATTGTGAAACTGAATTAAAACCGGATTTGCTGTTTTTAAATTAGTACTGCGGGTCTCAAGCAGAGATTCTGTCATTAAACTTTTAGTTCCAACTTCTCAGTCTCGATGTCTGAGGTGTACTGCATGCCTAAGTCGTAAAACTTTAAGATCCATTGTTTTCAAATTAGCATTATGAGTCTCAAGCAGAGAATTTGTCATTAAACTTCGAGTTGCCATTCCTCAGCCCTGATGTTCAGGGGTATTGCTCCGTAAATCATGAGAATTTATGATTTGCTGCCTTTATATTAGTATTGTTGATCTCAAGCAGAGACTCATTCATTAAATTTTGGTTTTCAACTCCTTAATGCTAATTCCAAATGGGTACTGATTGCCTGAATTAAAATTTGACGATCTACTATTTTGAATTTACTCTTTTTAGTTCCAAATAAAGACTTTTCCATTAAACTTCGGGTTTTAAATCCCTAGCTGCAGAAATACTGCTTGGCTAAGAGATAAGACTTGAAGAACTGCTGCTTTCGAATTTGTATTATGGGTCTCAAGCAGAGATTCTGACCTTAACCTACAGGTCCAATTTCCCTTGAATTGAGGAAGCGCTGTCAGCTTAAATAGTGAGGCTTAAGGATTTGCTGTTTTTTTGTTGGTGTTGTGGACTTAAGTAGACACTCTTCTATAGAATTCCGGGTTATAACATTTTATTCCTAATGGTATAGAGGTGTTTCCTGACTGAATGGTGAAACCTGGATATTTGCTATTTTAAAATGAGTATTGTAAATCTCAAGCAGAGACTCTATCATAGATCTTAACATTCCGATTCTTCAATCTGATGCTGCAGTAATACGATCGTGTTTTGTGTACATTATTTCATATCTCCGATAGCAATAAAGCCATTTCAATGAGTTTTTTCACTTCAATTATCTCAATATAATAGTATAAAATTCTTTAGAAAATTACCGTGTAAATTAGAGGTACTCTATGCTCTGTAGGAATTACTCTGTGGAATTCCTCAGAAATGAGCACAACAAATGCAAGGGCGAATTTGGATAACAAAGGTCTAATCATAATAAAGGATTTCAAAATTTTGACATGGCTAAGGGCGAAATATATCTGCCCTTTAGCAAAATAAAAGCACAATGGTTGAACCGGAAGGCGGTAACAGGAAATCCTTACTGCCGAGGAATAAACTAATCGATATTGAACTCGTTTTACTTGTCTTGATATAAGCAAGAAAGTAATAAAGTAAATAGTTAGATAAGTATAAATATTTATCATAAGTATAATATTATGATAAGTATAATAATAATAATTAGATAAGTATAAATAAGTAAAAGCATGAAGAAACTAAGGTTTAGTACTTGGGTAGAACCAACCAAAACTTTGGTTTTATGTAGTTGTTGAGAAGTTAATATTCCGATCGTTTTAAAATAAATTGAGTGTATTTCCGGGAAATTAGGAAGTTCACACTCTGTAAAGGCTTTCCGCTATCCCTGAGTAAATACGGCCAGCTTGCCTGCCCAAAGTAAATGTTATCACACGCACACCACGGCGTACGTCTCGTACAGAATTACTGTCCTTACACATGTCTCACTCGGCGACGTCTGACATTTTCCACCCAAATGTCGTCAAGTGAAATTCAATGCCCGCAGCGTAAGGAGTGGGAAGCTAACAAAGTGTGGAAGCTAACCGGCGATGTGTAGGTGTGAAATTTGGCTAACATCATGTTTTGAAACGATAGTACATTTAGACATCATACTCAAAATAACTCCATTCCAGACAATTTATATTTAGTTTTGGTGCTTTATTAGACTTCCTTAGTAAAACAAGGATATGGTATAATTTATTCTGTACATTCATTCATTCATTTGTCACAGTCTTTTAGTTTCAATAAATTTACACTTACAAGTATTTGCATGAAATTTATAAGTATGTATGTATTCCACATCAATGTCAATTAATGTATAAAACAAAGAAAATAATGTAATACACTGCTCGGTTAAGTTAAAGTGGCATTAATTTTTTTAGCGCATCATATGTAGGACATCATTGGCTAATTTTTTTTTAAATTATGTAGAACTTTATTTCACGCAAAAGATACTCCTTGCAACTCTTAATATTAAAGAATCCGTACTCAAGAATCTTGCTGTTGGCACTATTTTTGGAGGACCCTCTATCTAGTAAAGTCAAGTAATTCATTAGTAATTAATAATCATGAACCGCTAAAGAAGTTTCACTTCATCCGCAAGCTTATGTAGGTGAGGCACACACCTTTAATTATTTTTATAATTATTGCTTATCAATTAGTTAAATAAATTTATAGTTTAAAACCCATGATCTTATGAAACCAGGCAGTAGAAGAAAAAGTAGGTCGCCAAATTGGGTCGTGCCAGCTAATATTCGAAATTTTGCTCCGGTGAATAAACGCAATTCATTCTTTCTTAAAGATATAAGTTGACTTTATATCCACTTTAAAGTGCTCTTTTCCATCGTGTCCTCCGAGAATGTACTCGATATTTGCCTTTTATCGTCCGTTGCGGCTAACTCCATCTCCAAAATGTGAAATAAATCACGTTGAGATGTGATGCTAGTGGTTTAAAGATGGTTGATTACTTTTGTTTGTTGTTATGAAACTTTTCTTATTATTCGGGGTAAAATCTAATATGTTACAATACAATATTTAGTTTAAAATATCATACTATACTGCAAACGTAACTGTTGCTATGTTGTGCCCCTTGTGGACTATAATTAATAAATATAAACAATAAAAATATGATACTAACTATCCCTGCAGAAGATGTTCTGCTCTTTGAAACACGACGCCACCTATTAGATTTTGATTTTGTGGTCTTTTTGGCACTAAACCCACATATTGTGAACATAAGTTATTTTGGTCCCTACATAAAAGTATGTTATTAACTTGCCTGCATCCCTTATCGAATCTAGCATAGTTATGAACCATCGTCTTGCCAAAAAATATATATCATGCGAATATGACCTCAATCGGTCAAGTCGTTCAGAAGTTAAACGAACACTGATAAATACACCAACGAGTATGTATAATGAGATGAACCATATAAATAATATTAAAAGGGATGGACATATTCAACCGCAGACGTGTTAAGTAAAATGGTACAACTTACTTATTCGGGGAAATCGTTTATTTTAATTTATTGATTATAAAACAAAATATTTTCTATGAGCGATTTGTTAAAATGCTTGAATTAAAATGGGTCTAGTAATTTTCATTTAAATTTCAGCAGCGAAACAAATCGAGAATGGCACACAAGGGAATGACCTTGAGTGCATTTATTAGTTAGTTTTGTATTCAGACGCCTAACAGTATTTATTTCGGTCTTATTTATTAGTAAAAAATTCATCAACGTCTTAATAGGTTTTCTTCAGCTCGCTTGGACATCCATTTTGCCTGCTACGTGAAAATGTCCAAAGAAAAGATGCTTCTTTAGGCTGGTCTCGATAGGTTCTCAGTTATTTTATTTTCGATAGAATGTAATATTAATGGTCGTATTTTTATTTCATAGATATCACATTTCCTACTTGTGTATTACATTCACTTATTTATACGAGAAATGAGTTTTTCAGCTAAGAATATTTACCCCATTACATTCTCGAAAAATGTTTATAAGAACACACTATTAACCTGTGCAATGATTATAGCAAATTATATTTTTGTATGTGTTAAGTAAATTAAAATACGAGTTGTATTCAAAACTTTTTACCTTGTTAGGTTCATTGTTTCGTGCAACTTTGGTTCGATTTATACTATGATTTTTATTGTCACACCTTGATAATTTGTAGTACACTAATGAATATTAATTGAATAATTTTCGTGCACTGGAAATAACATTTCAGGTTCAAAATTGAGAAAATCAATCAAAAAGGTTCAAAAGTGACTTTAAAAAAAAACAAAAAAACGACTAAATATGTTAATTAATACCTACTTCTGCATCTTATGGATTATACAAGATTTTTATAAACAATGTTGTTTAAATATGTCATAGGAAAAGAAATTCTACATGAGTTAAAATATTAATAAAGGCAAACCGTGAACGATTTGAAAATTTCTGTTCATGTTATGAATTTGCAAATTGCAAGAAACGAAACAACTCAGAGTCGATATAAATGAACTTAATTTATATCAAATGACATGGGAACAGGCGTAAAATAATGTCCTTTAATAAACTGTACACTGCCAAAAATAATCGATTGAAATTACTAACTGTCAGATCACCGCCTAACTATATAATACATTTTAAACTAAATATCGTATTTCATCGTAATCCGTTATACCACAGTTCAAAAGAAAAGGTTGATAACAACAAACACAGTCAATTATATTTTAAACGACGTCATATCTTAACAAGATTATCAACCTGATTAATTTCACATTTTCAAGGTGATGTTAACCACAACGAGAAATACAAAGCAAATGTCGAGCGGAGCATTCTCGACGGAAACAATGGAAAAGAGGAACTTGAGGTGGATATAAAGTCGATTTACGTCATTCAGAGAGAAAGGAGGCAGTATAACTAACGTCTATTCACCGTAGTACAAAAAGCGCACCATCTCGAATACTGCCCCGCATCGCGACCTACTTTTTATTCTACTGCTTGGTCATGACACTGCTGAAGATTTTAAATAGTAAATTCATTTAATTAGCTGACAGGTAATAATCATAAGAAATTGAAATGTATGAGCCTCACCCACATAAGCTTGTAGGTGAAGTGAAACTTCTTTAGAGGTTCATGTTAATTAATTACTTATTGTCTCTTTCTTGTACAGAGAAACGTAACAAAAAGAGTAGTGCCAAAAGCAAAATTCTTGACTATGGATCCTTAAATTCTAAGATTAACAAAGATAATATTTTGTGTCAAATGAACTTCAATTTAATGTTAAAAGATGTATCCAATGATGTTTCACTCGATAAAATAGTACTGAGTGCGGATACCAGTGTCGACGCGGACATTACCCATAGGATAAATGTGACCCAAAGATGCAAATGCAACTTAAAGGTAAAATGTACAAAAGAGCAGTAAGACAAGCTATGATGTATAGTGCAAAATATTGGGCCGTCAAAAAACAGCATGAACAAAAAATGCACACAAACGAAATGAAAATGTTACAATGGGCAGCGCGAGCCACAAGACTTGATAAACTACGGAACGAGTATATTAGAGGATCTTTCAAAGTCGCACCCATAGTATATATGATGGTGGCAACTCGTTTGCGATGGTACGAGCATGTGATGAGATGGGACGAATGTAGCTCCGTAGAAACTACCTAGCTATCCCGGACACAAAAAGGGTAGAGGAATACCATAGGCCACGTGGTGGACAACCGTTGTCCACCACAGGCCACGTGGTGGACAACCGTTGTCAAAGATCTGGCGCGGGCAAACTTAGATGTAGGGACAACCCAAGATCATCTGATTTGGCATCGGAATATGAGAAGGGCCGATCCCAAATAAAGGGAAGGGGCACGGAAGAAGAAGAAGTTTCACTAGTTAAAATGGAACAAAAAAGTCTTAGTCCCATTTTACATTAATATTTCTCCAATATTTTATGTATTAATTTGCATATGCATAGAAAGCTTATACTTGGAAATGTCATGCAAATAATCGTAATATAAACTAACAGCAGCTAAAATACAGACAAACGGATGTACAAAATAAATTATACTAGATCCTTGTTTTACTAAGGAAGAAGGCACTATCTAAATATAAATTCCCTAGCGTGAAGATATTTTAATTATTATACTTAACTGTGCTATCGTTTCAAAATTTATAGTGCTAACCAAATTTCACACCTACACATTGCCAACACACTTATTAACGTCTCGCTCTCTCGTTCACCGCGGGCATTGAAGTTCACTTGAAAATATTTAGATTGAAAATTTCAGAAGGCGCCAAGTGTGACATGTGTATGGACAGTAATTCTGAATGATACATTCGCTGTAACGCGGGTGTGACAATATTTATATTGAACAGGCGAGCTGGTCGTGTTTACTTAGGGCTAGCGACAGGCCTTTACATGGGGTAAAATTCCTACTTTACCGGAAATTAATTTGTTTTAAAACGAATGGAAAATTTGCTTTCAAATAAATTTTTGATTATGTAATGAATCATTTTGAAAGCTCAATTTGAAATATTTGGGGGGACAACCAACGGAAAAAGGAAAATGTGGTTTATTTGCTACCGTAATATCGTATCTTCTTACTACAAAGGAAATAAATGACTGTCTTAAAAAAGAATATGACATTTTCAAATAAATTATGTATCTTTACTATAAATCATGCCCATCTTGAAGCGCCTCATTAGAAAAATTTACCAACTGCTTCCTTCCTACATTGTTTCCGTTTTGCCTCAGGGCGACAGTAATTAGGAGTCAAATCAACCCCAAAGTCTTTTGTCTTCTGCTTTACCGAAAATATTCAGTTTTTCTAGGTTATCTGGTTCCCTACAAGCTGTATGGTCAAAGTAAGCTAATAGTTTATAATTTCCTTTTATTTTAGAGTTGGCCAAGTGTGATTTTTTTGGTTCAGTCTGCACTCGATGGTATACAAAAAATCTTCCTCTAAATTCAAATCTTAAAAGCATCAATTTAATCCTGTGCATTGTAAGGATTATTCAACACTCGGGCTTGCATAAAAATATGGAAAAAGTAGGCGTGTGCATCAGGTAATAAATTATTATATTAATTAGTTTTGGAGCATAAAAATCAATACATACAAATATAATTAAATATCCGTGAATATGGAATAGAAAATTTCTAAATATGTTTGAAAACATTAATATTTAAAAAATCATGTATTTTATGTGTTTTATTAATAAAGATTTTACCTTAAGTTTTTTTAAATGGATGGATGGATTATTGCTTAAATCAATTTTCCTACATATACTTTTATAAATTAAAAATAAAAGGTTTGATATGACTTGCACAACTCGAGTTAACGTTAAAATTAATAAATTTCTCGCTCCAATTTTACTTTCTTAATTAGAAACTAATCAACTAACTAAAAATATGTCATAGAAAGATATGCAAGTTATTTCATACCTAAAATTCCATAATATACATAGTAACGAAAAATTAATTAATCTGCGTATTTTACAATGAATTAGCAAAATATGAAAGCAAATGTATTTAGTCATAACCAAGGTACCGAAACACTCGCAAAGAAGCAAACTAAACACATGGACGTAATTTCAATGCAGTTAGTTGTGACTTTCGTAGTTAAGGAAAATTTACACTTTGTTTGATACAATCAGTTAAGCAGCATTGATATTTGATGCGTGCAAATAAACAATGTAGAAACAGTACACTTAAAATCGACAGTTTGCTTCTTATGGGGTTTAAAACATTTATGAATAGTTCTAAATAAATACCCAGTTACACTAACATCGTAACGATAATAATGTTCAACTTTATTCTAAAATACTAACCGTAAATCCCATTATTCATACATGGGTATTCATAACCCCAATAACCCAGCAAATATATCGAGCTGTATAATGTAAGTCAAACTCTGCGACATACAAATTGCTACAAACATAACGTGTGTGTTTGTATATAAACAAATATGATGTACAACACATATATTCGCGATGTCATCGGTGACGAATACCCCTTATAAATTTGGATTAGCATTCAGTGTCGTTAGCTTGCGTAACCGGATACGGTTATCTTTCATCGTCGCATTACTGCCTTCCGCTTCCTTCGTGATACTGGTTGCTTTAAAATAAAATATATTTTCGGAGAGTTTTTTGGAGCGCAAAAATAATTGGATAAAAATTTTAACTGAAGTAATTTATTTAATTTATTTAATTGATAACTCAAACACACAACTTTTCTGAAAACTTCGATATCACAGATGTCAAATATTTCATACCTACGTTTACGTACGCGCTACGTTATATTCAGTTCGTTTGACTTTAGTTAATCATTTATACTCTCTTAATGTCAAAGGATCACCCTGTCTTTATGTGTCGAGCTTTTTTATGAAGTTTCTATTCCGGTTTATTTTTAGTCCAGTTTATCCTTAGATATTATATACAAATACAACAATTATGTAAAATAAATTGATTTCAAATCATTTAATAAGCAAAATTCGATTTATGACAAAATAAAATATTTTTCTTTTTTAAATGTACGCATGTGAGAATGTATGTGTGAGGCTTTAAACTATTTTTGAGCTTAAGGCGTTGAGATCAGTAGATTAAGCTTCATTTAAACACTTATTAAAAGCTACTAAATTTTTGCCTTAAAAAAATATCTACCGTTGATTTGAGTCATAATTTCCTACTATTTCATTGGATATAATATATGCCTTTGAACAAATTAGAAATTTCCAATAATATTTATTTCTGCGTAATTTTAAAACATTTAACAAATTCCATATCCACCACAACGAAGCAAAAGGATCTCTAGTTCGAAATTTGGTTATTTGTATGATAATGACTCAGATCTTTATTAACAAGTTCAAATTTTGGCCCCATTATTAAAAGGAGGTCAGAAACTCGTTGCGCTAATTTGATAAAATATATTTTACACAAATCAAACCTTGATCATTTTTTTTCTATTAACATGGTGCAGAAAATGAAAAGACCACCTCCACACTGTTAGCGTTGAAAGAACTTATTGCAATTGAGCCTTGCGATTTATTTATCGATAGGAACTTGCTCGTACTAGGAGCAACTTTTGATGGCCTGGTTGGTGAAGACACATTGTGAAAATTAAATACCTATAAAAGCATATTAATTAGGCTTAGATGGAGCAATAAATTTCGAAAAAGTAAATTTTTGAAAGAAAAGCATAGAATGAAGTTTAGATATAAATACCTATCTTAACTAATATTATCAAACTCAAAGATAGCTGCATATAAAAAAGCGGAAACAACACCTCTTTTAGAAAATTAGAATCGTTTTATAAAAATTGTATGTTGCCAGAAGCAGTCGATTCTAGATTTGCTAGAAATCTTAAAATAAGAGAACCTGATATCCCTGAAAAAATATATCTAAGGAGGACAATTTGAATACGTTATCATTAAAACATAGTAGTCTCATAATCCTTAAATTAAACTTCTCTGAAAAAAATTAAAACCTATTTTGATTAAATGTTATTATCAGACAGAAACTCAGGACCAGTTGCTGTGTTCACGTATGCTGTTTTAATTAGTTTGATGATACATGTAAATTCTTAAAAAGTATATATCACCATACACAATAAGACAATACCAAACATCATAATATACTACCCCCTACAGTATCTTATATAACAAAATGCCTGCCATACATCATCATTCACTACCCTCTACACTAACATACGCCATCATACACCAGTAGATTCTAAAAAATATTACTATAATAAAAATAAAGTCCCCACTTGTTTTTTTTGTTGGGAAATTTGTATATCCTTTTTTATAATATTTTACTTCTACTTTTTTTTACCTCTACAGGGCTCCTGGTAAATAAAAAACGAAATTCAAACCAAATATACAGCTATTGATATTATATAATATTCAAAAACCGCAATAAGATTTCAAAAATATAGATCGCAATTGAAAAATAAAACAATTGACTATTCACACAAAAACTTGCATTTTGATATTTGAATTTATGAAATGACATTTGAATCGTCATTGGATTTGATGTTAAATATCAACACATGATAAATAATTCAAATGCTGTGCTACAAAACAGAAATGTTTGGTCACACATTCCACATGACCACAGTTTAATGGCTCTATTGTTCAATGATATATCGCTCCTCCGATAATAAAGGCAAGACAAGTGGTGGCTGCCAGATACTGCTATAATCAATACTTTTTGAGCGCAGAAAAAATCATTTATCAACTTAAAATAAAACAATACAATTTTTTTACAACATTACAAAAATATACACAGTCTGGTGTTTTGGGGCAAAGTAACTACAACATGTCTGTGCTGAGTACCCTTAACTTCTTAAACAATTTTAAACGCACAAGATTTTATCGTTCTTTTTAATTAAACTGGAATTGCGTCAGTGTCTCTTGAATTTTCGAAAAATAGAATTAATTCACTTCAGTTTTATAGGAGACGTAAATTAGCTTAATTTTTCCTGGAAAAAAGTGTAATGTTTTCTTTTATTTTTGCTGCATTAAACTTTATTAAAGTTAAATTTTGAAAAAATACATTTTTTCGTACCCGAAATTTTGAGATAGAAAAGGAAAAAAAAACTCCTGCAGATTTTCGTGAAGAATTCCAAACTCAAATTTAAATCCAATTGAATCCAAAATATTTGAACCTAATCACCGCCACCGACTCGCTCATATATGGATAGGGCATGCACGAGCCCTCGTGTATGTGCATGCACAAACAAACGCACATGCACGAACGCAAGCACGTATAAATGCACGCATGCACATGTACACACAAATAACGCTCTTTCAATATTTCAGTACCTCAAATTCAGTCAATATGTGGAACTGAACGCTTTCTTTTCTTCTAATGTCTCCAAAATAGTAGGATTTATAGATTTAATTCTACTTAAATAAGATCAATATTTAATAAGAAAGTAAATAGCAAGGATACAAATTATTTAAACTACATGTTCAATATACCATAGTTTATTCAATCTTAGATACCCGGTTACAAAGATTAATAAGTAGATTTAAAATTAACAGCTTAACCCTGTAAGTTCTCCAACTTCGAAAAACAATTTTGAAATGCTCTAAACACAATACTGACCACCAAATTACGCAAACGGGGACTTCAAACGAAATGATTAACGAAAAGATTATTATCCTTATGGGTGAGAGTAAAGTAATAAATTACAAAGTCGTACGCAGAGGAGCGCAACTCCCACGGGTTCCTTGAACATTTGTGTCAGGAGCCTGTCTTCGATCGGTAGAAAATATATTGTCATAAGGCACGTCAGACCTTTTCAGATGCTCACAAAAAAAGGTTGGCAGTCTTTTGCAATAACATATCTACTTTCCAATTAAATTCCTTCTGTTACAATCAAATTTTCACTCTATCATGGCAAAAATAATATTTATTTCTTTTAAAGATAGTTCATATATTTTCGAAATCCTTCTTTTGTATTGCCAAATAATTCCGTTAGTCGATATTTTTGAAATTATATTTCCAGGAAATTAACACAATTGTGCATGACAAGATTTGTATATTATCAATATGTGTGTAAATTTGATAAAAATGATAATTTGTAGCATTTTTCAACATCATGCAGAATTAAGACGTACATAATTAATAAACACAAATATTAACATAAATTGTAATCATTAAAGGTAAAATCTGCTGTTATTACAGCGTAACCGTTTATGTTAATGAACTCAATTCAATTCAGGTATGGAACAATATTGCATAGCGGCTTCTCTAAAAGAACGGGTGCGTATCGAAATTTCCTTTGAAAGGAAATTTATTTATATATTTATTATAATTATTTTATAAGGGAAATATTATTTTATAAGGAAATTTATTTATAATTATTTTATATATCAAAAATCATTACTGATATAGGAACGAACGAACTAAACGAACATTTGCATGGTACAACCTCATATAATAACAACAATTGAATTTATTACCCTCACTAAAATACTGGTAGAGTTATACAATAACTCTCGGTGATATAATAAAACCTACACCGCTCCCCTACAATAAACTCACTAACATAAGCAGTGGGAAAACCTATACAAACCCGGCTTCCCCTATTGTGTATGAAACATATAAATGCTGTTGGATGTTCCTAAGAGTTAATCTTTGCTAATATCCCACCTGAAGATATTGTAGTATTACGAAACCTAGGTCGTGGTAAAGAACTTAAAGAAAGTAGAAATAATACTACATCACGTAGTTTCATTTAATTGCGAATTTTTTTTATAAAAGAAAACATTCAATAACTGCTGTCAATAATATTGTGTTAATATTTTTTTATTGGCTACACTACGATTGGCGTCCTTTGATCGAATTCCGAACACGCTTGTTAGTTTTTATTCATTTTCTTTAATTATTTTCACTTTGTAACATTAATATATAATAAAAATGAGTCTTAAGAGATCGGGAGCACCAAACTGGCTGAATAAGGAAAAAGTATGTCCTTATATATTGCGTACAAATTATATATATAATCGTACGTAAATACAAACAACTCTAAAGTAATAGCTTGAAGGAAAATACGTGAAAGGTAAGTCGAAATGCTGATATATTTTCACCTAGCAATGCAATATTACTAAATGGATTTTTATACTAATTATATCCAAATTCGATAAACTAAATGATAGGAAAAGAAGTGTCATTACATGCAACTGGCAATTGATAGCTCCACCGCGTTTATCCACCGAAAGTTTATCCTCTTTAACAATATATGTTATGCGCCTCACATATTCTTCACTAAATCTGTAAATTTTAATTTAAACCCTTTTTCGCCTAATTTAAAAGGGTTTCTTCTGTTTTACAATGTTTTTCCACGTCTCACTATACGCGAGTCAAATGAAGTGCTATATGGAAGATGCAGATAAAGAAGAGACAACAACTGAAAATAATTGAATAACCACACAACAAAAGAATTATTCACTTGTACAATTGTCAGAACAATACGTCAATACTAATCAGCTGATAACGCAGGTGGCCATTGCGTGCCCGTATATACTCCTTAAACAAGAGTCAGCGGGTGTATATGCGATTGTATGGATAGTTACACACTGTATACAGGGCTCGACTTATACGTCGTTCATCAGTAAACATTTTTTTTAATCAGTTGTATACGTCACGTATAACTCTAATACAATATTCATTAGCGAGGCGATTATATTACATACATATAATTATTTTAATGGAAATCCCGCGAAGACAGACTTGCGCCCCATCTCTTCGGTCTCCTGCCCACTCGCACGTGTACCTACAATATATCGTTGCACAATATCCGTGTGGTAGGGATTTTGTTTAATTTTCTACATATGTTTTTATGGTTCAAACTTTGAAATGTTTATAAAATTTCAAAGTTCGAACCATCGTCACAAAACAAAAACTAAAACTAAAAAAGCTATTTGTATAAATTTTGCAAAGTTTATAGATAGCGTTACTATTAGTAATTTTCGAGTTAAATCGTTTTCTATTTATAATAATACGATATAGGTTTTATGTAAATAATTTTGTTAATAATTATATACAGCGTGTAAGTGACCCCTGTGTAAAAACGGACACCTATGAATCTCCTGGTTGTATATAGATTGTTGGTGAAAACCGGAATTCGTCATCCCAAATTGTAGTACGATAAAAATTTCAAGAAAAACTGTCTGCACGAATCCTTACGTATTTCAATACGTATACCTCGCCATCAGGTTAAGTTATTATTATTAAGTAAGTGAGTCCAGCCGCTCAAACTTCGCAAATAAATTATATCTTACACATAAGTAATAAAGGTGAAAATGGGTCGTCTGCGAAGTAAGAGAGAGATGCTATGTTGCCACTCTCTTCTCGTATGCGAAAGCGCATTCGTGGTCAAAGTCAATTATCAATTTAAATTTAGTCGCATGCGAAATCTCGCTGCGAATAACTTTGTTTTTAAAAGAGTCGTTAAGAAGTACAAACTTAGGAGTTTAATATTGCTTGGTGCTACAAAACCGTTTGTGCGCGAGTCCGATTCGCATTTGACTGATTTATTTATATTTAGCAGGTATTAAGTTGAGGCACGAACTTAGTTTTTGATTTGGAAAATCTGAGAAACTTCAAACTCCTGTACTACAGTGGAAATACGTTTTACTTTTCTCAAGTAAAAGTTATAATTACAACTTTGCTACAGATATGGAATTTAGCAAAGTTTAAAATTTCAAATTTTATTATTATTGTCTGAATAGTCGAACGAGCATTTGGTACATTTTTACATGGGAATTATAGGGGGGAATCATAATTTTAGTGACGTCACGTACCACTTATGTCGCTCGGAAAATAGATTTTATTTTACAGAAAAAAGTATTATGAAGGAAGCGGAAGGCAATAATGCGACGATGAAGGATAACCGTATCCGGTTACACAGGCCGACGACACCTGTGAACGCTAATCCAAATTTATAAAGGAGTATTCATCACTGATGACATCGCAAATATATGTGTTGCACATTATATTTGTTTAAATACAAAGACATACGCTATGTTTGTAGCAATTTGTATGTCGCAGAATTTGACTTACCTTATACAGCTTGATACATTTGTTAGATTTTTTCAAATTTACAGAAAAGTGGATTTATTTGATTGATTTTTTGGAACAGAGCTGACTTATATGCTCAAAGTCACTGATTTTTGCAATATAAGCCAGCCACGTTGTGTTTGTTATGTCTCTTATGCTAAATTACCCATTCAAAGCTATGTATAAATATTACAAACCATGTAAGCAAACTATTATTAAAGGCGTGATGTGTTTGTTACGTCTCTTGTGATAAATTTTCTTAATTTTTGAAGTTCGTGAAACTAAAGCAAATAATGTAGATAAATTTATTTGATAGGTTACATTTAATGCACTAATATTTAAAACAAACATTTTAGGTTTTGGAAATTTTAAGTGAATTTTAATTTTTGCTTTATTAGTATTTATCTTTTTTTTCTCATTAACACATTCACTTTGAAAGTTTTAGAACTCAAACAACTTATAATATCTTCCTATTAGATCTCGATCAGTTTGTTAATTATTCACTTTCAAAAATTAAATCGAGTGGAGCAATAGTTTTATTTTAATTATGAATGACTATGTTTATTTTTACAATCTGCGATAAATAAACATTTTTGTTGTTTTTTATATTAAATGTCTTGTAATTTATGTTAACTAATTAATGAAAATGTAAAAAATATACAATTTTTAAAATACGAATGCTATCTAGTATATTTAAAGTTTTCCAATACGTATTAAACATATTTATTACCTATTTTTAAAGTTCTCTATTTAACATATTACTATGTCTTTTGTTTCCCTAACGAAATGGCTTCAATGATATTCCGTTTAACTTTACACAACTAATTAAAATCGTTGCGTATATTTTATGTATTATTCGTTTTCAATTAAGCAGTAACTAAAGTTAAATTCTTGTTTGTGTTCCATATCGACATGAAAAATTTAATGGTCTAATCCTTTTTTCGCTGATCGTTCCTCCAACATCTCAAATTGAACCTTTGACACTATTCATAAAACCATTGAAAACTTTTCCGGAAACAAATTTTCCGCTCGTTCTAAAATAGATTGATTGTGTTTCCGACGAACTAGGAAGTTAGCCTTAAGTAAACATGACCAGTTCGCCTGCCCAAAGTGAATGTTATCACACGAACACGACGACGTATGTATCATGCAGAATTACCGTCCGTACATATATCCAACTCAGCGCCTTCTGACATTTTCCATTCAAATATTTTCACGTGAAATTCAATGGTCGTAGCGGAGACAAGGAGACGCTAATTAAGCGTGTCGCGATGTGCAGGTGTGAAACTTGGCTGACACTTTGTTTCGAAATTATACCACTGTAACGAATCCTACTTAAAACAGCTCTACGCCAGAGAATCCGTATTATTGGGGTCGGTGCCTCATCAGCGTTTCTAAATAAAACAACGATCTAGTATCATTTATTCTGTACGTCGTTCGTTTGTCACAGCCTTGGCCTTATAGTTTCTAAAAGTACATAATTACTATTGGTATTATATGTTTTGTTAGCAGATATTGGTTATCATTAAAAATGTTGAAAACATTTTTTTTTGTATAGCCCGCTTAATTTAAGGTGGGAGTAAAGTGTTTTTCGCGCCTTCCATCGACTGGAGTATGAATTTTTACGTAACCTTTAATGCAGCATAATTCTATTTAATTTTTACAATATAAGTTTAAAAAAATTTTACATACTAGCGTTTAATTGAAACTTTCAAGCAAAAAATATTACGCTTATATTGCTTAAACACTTCAAGAGATGTGGACATCTTTGGAAACTCAGGTTGTTCATGTTTCGACATGCATTTAACCGGTTTTATTTCATAAGTCCATGCGATACAGACGTGTTATTTTTAACTCTATATTGCCGATATATTATAACAATTGAGAACAAATATTTAGAAACCGCACTTATATATATATATATATATATATATATATATATATATATATATATATATATATATACATAGCTAAAAAATGTCTACTTGGCTATTTTAATAAACTGAAGTGTTTGGTTTCTAATTACGCATAAAGGTCTTAACTTTTGTTGGTTTTGAAGCATTTTTACTTAAAAAATCAGGGCCGAATCGGGTGATTGCTATCATGATATCTGTTAGGGAGCTCTAGTTAATAAATAGAAAAAAAATGAATCTTTTGTACGAAATACGAGTGCTCGAATCGATAGCAAGTCACAATTACACGTTCATTTGTTGTATGGGGGCACATGAATTAGTTCATTTACGGGAGTCAAATTCAGCGTATCGACGTTATGGCTTTGTTGTCGAGCGAAATTATCGGCCCGCTGATACTTGAACGTTTTGATTCAATGGCGCATTAATTTATCGGTAACGGATCGAACCCATGCGTTTAATTAATTGTAATATTTTATCAAGCGCGTTTTAACGAACGATGCTTTAATGAACGGACTCTCCGTTGATAAAGCACAAGTTAAAGAATCTCTGATTATAATCGGAAAATGTTCTGAAATTTTCTCTATATTTTAAGTATTACTAAAATGCATTTCTTAAATAGAACAATCTTTTTTAATTACATTAAAATGTAATTCAGGAAATTTGCAAAAATTGTTCTCAACCTGCTGACACAGTTTGTTTTCTTTCAATCTTTTTTTTATTTTATCAGTTTATTTTCTTCTATCATTCAATATAAAAGAGAATTTCTTCATTCAGTATAAAAAGAGTGAGAATCGGTGGATACTTAGAAAGGGTACAGCATTGTTTGATACTTCATTCAGCGCGATTATCTCGTGTACAGATATGAGTTATATTTATTTAAGTGATTTTATTTTTTTTATTGTTGTAATTATTTGTAATCGTTTTCATAACATATTAGTTGATAAACTGCTATGTTAAGTCATGGAATGTAATCTGCTGATGTTAATTACTCATTTTTGTACACGAGATAATCGCGCTGTATTAAGTATCATAAAAATAGTGCTGTATTATTTTTATGTATCCACCTATTTATATGATGATGCGAGATTGCATCTACTCTTTATATATTGAATGGGACGAAGAAAACAAACTGAGTCTACAGGTTGAGACAATTTTTGGAAATGTCCCCTAATATACTTATAAATTAAATTTTCATATAATGATATTCTCTTGAAATAAATTTTCATAAAAAGAAAAATTATTTCAGGAGAATATTATGGGAAATTGATTATTTCAAGAGAATATTAGGGGGTAATAAATTAGAGGGGGACTACGCACTATTTAAAACTTTAGACGTGCATATCTCACCAAATATTTACTTAAATAAAGTAGATAATTTGGAACCACTGTATTATTTTTAAGATATCCTACACGTTTATGTGCACTGAATCTTTTTTCGTCCCTCAGTCAGAAGTACCACTCCTTATACCAATTTTTCAAAATTCCACTCTTTCATTATACAGCGGAGTCAACCCTCAGAATTAAATTTCAATACCATTTAAAATAGGACCCTTTGTTTTTATATTAAAACAATAGACATCATTTGTAAATTTTAAGTACATAGTTTTTTGAAGTACATAGCAATAGCAAGGCTCCATTAGGATCCTTTATATAAGGGTCCTTAAAAACTAGTAGCAATCGGAAATATATTTCGTGTGCTTTAATGAAAACAACAAAAGTTAAGACCTTTACAATATCGGACACCAAACGCTTCAATTTAATAAAACAGTTATTTATTACTGTGCAACTTTTATTCACCTACTATCTAAATTTCATCTATATAATATCAAAAGTCTCCGAGTAAAATGGCTGTAACATACGTACAGACAGGCAGATAAAAATATGGATAGGGTGAAACAACATAGGGTGGAATCCTAAATAGGTGAGACTTTTTGAAATGAAATATCTCAGAACTTTTGAACAGAAATTTAATATGATATTTGTGATAATTGTGATGTATATAATATATTTAGCGATTTTATTTTTTCTAACTTTTTGTTTGTCTTCTACGGATCTTTGTTAATATAAAGACATCTTATAATGGAACTAAACGATGTTTGATAATATGTACATGGCAGTGTAATAAAATAAATACCACTTTGAATATCATCTGATTATTACTTTTGTCGAATTAAGTCAGACGACTGATGCTGGTCTATCAGTGGTACCATATATCTATCAAAAATAATGATATTATACCCAAATTTCTATTTTGACACGTAGTAGGATATAAAGCAAATTTTATAATTCCGGTGATTATGAAATATAGACAACACCTATTTTCTTTTTCATATGAAACAGAATTAGTGGCAGATAACTCTATATTTTAAATAGAAGTATGAAAAATTTGTCTTATAAATATTTTTCAATTAAAATTTAAGAAACCGTATATGCATGGGCCATGTAAAGAAAATTTCCTATTTAAGAAATGCATTTTAGTAATGTTTTAATTATACACAAAATTTTCCGGTTCGTTAAAACGTGCCTTATTTTACCCTTCCCGTTCATTAACGCTGCGTTCATTAAAACGTACTTGATAAAATGTTACAATTAATTAATTGGACAGGTTTGTTCCGTCATCGACAAATTAATGCACCATTGAATCAAAGCGCTCACATATCAGCGGGCCGACAATTTCGCTCGACAACAAAGCCATAACGTCGATACACTGAATATGAACCCGCATAGGACAAATGAACGACTAATTGTGACCTGTTATCGGTTCGGGCCCTCATGTTTCGTACTAAAGATTCATTAATATGTCTAAATTACAAAAAAAAACAAATAAATTCGACTGCATTATGGGGACGCGTAAACAGGTTAAGCTTACGAGCATTGGCTACGTAATAAAAAAAAAACATAGAGCAAAACCCGACTAAGTACAAGTCCAACTTACATTATTAATTGTCGGGTACCATTGTATAAAAACAAAGGGAATGTACCGGAAGTCTGCACCATTCGCGTGTTACATCGTTGAGTTTATAGCCTCCGTATTAGCTGTTGTACGTTAATACCAAAATAAAATAAAAAAAATATGATTAAATCTTTTTCATTCAATATACAGAATTTAGTTGAGTCCATGTTTTTCGTTGTCAAATAATGTGGAAAAATTAAGTTTTTATTACACAAATACCATATCAGGTAAAGAAATGTTAATATTTTTTGTCTACATAGATTTTTTTCACCCTTATTCTAAATTGCGACTTCATCCGCGTGGAATTTCGAAATGCAAGTGCAGTTTTTCAATACGTTTATTTTATACTTTTAGGGGCTTAGTAATTAAAAGTCAAAAAGTTAGTAATTACAATTAAAAAAATTATATGGCATCGTTAAACACCCGTATAGTTATTCAGTGAATAACAGATGTACAAGCGGTGTAAAAAATTGTTACTGCTAATCCGTGTATGAGCACCTTATAATTATATAATATGTATAAACCGTGTATAGCAATGACGTCCGAAGTTACCAACTTATTAAAGCATCGAAGTGCACAGGAACATTGCCTGAAGAAAAAAAACTAATTGAGGAAAGTGAAAATTATACATTATTTAATATCTCCCAAATAAATATTTGAGGTATTACGTAATGTGTAATTTTCATTTTTCTCAATTAGTTCATCATGTTTATATAAAAAAAAATATTTTTCTTTAAAAAAGTACTAATATGTGAATTGTATAGACAAATTTTTTTTCACCTACATTTTCATTGATTGCCACTCTTGTTTCATTTTGGTGATCATTTAGTTCATCAAATTTGAATAAGCAATATAAAGTTCCGTTTAGGAATATTACACAGCTAGATAAAAATATATCAGTATTTCGACTTACCTTTCACGTATTTTCCTCCAAGAAGTTACTCTAGAGTTGTTTGTATTTACGTACGATTATATATATATATATATATAATTTGTAAGCAATATATAAGAATATTATCGGCTCACTGACATGTGAACACTTTGATTCAATGGCGCGTTAATTTATCAGTAACGGATCGAACCCATGCTTTTAATTAATTGTAATATTTTACCAAGCACATTTTAACGAACGGAGCATTAATGAACGGAAAGTGTAATTATAAAGCACACGTTAACGAATCACTGATTATATCGGAAAATGTTCTGAAATGTTCTCTATATTTTAAGTATTACTAAAATGCATTTCTTAAATAGAACAATCTTTTTTCATTATATGAAAATGTAAGTCAGGAGAATATTTTGGGAAATTTGCAAAAATTGTCCTCAACACAGCTGCTGACAGTTTGTTTTCTTTCAAATTTGTTTTTATTTTCTCAGCTTATTTTCTTCTATCATTCAATATAAAAGAGAATTTATTCATTCAATATAAAAAGAGTGATTTAATGGGTAGATACTTAGAAAGAGTACATGACAGCGAGGAAAGAATAAAAGTCAACCTAGCCGTACTTTCAGATTTTATGTCGATTGGCTTTAATAATTCAGAAAACGTATCAAATACTTTGGATATTGAGAAGAAGTCTTGGCAACTTTGCATCTACGTAATTACATTCATTCATAATGAAAACTGTTTTTCATATTTTTTTCATCAAAAGACTTGCGTCATAAAATTGACCTTTTATATCACACCATGTTTTAAAAAAATAAAATCATGATTTAAGTTTTATTATATATATATATATATATATATATATATATATATATATGTACATATATATACATACATCCAGCAAGAATATAGGTGGATAACACCACATAATAAAAATAATAAATTCATATATTTAATATAGCAGTTTAATATGGCACTGACATCAACAACATGGCTTAATATATCAGTTTATCAACTAATATGTTATAAAAACGATTACAACTAACTACAATATTTAATATCTGTCTATCTATCAATCATTTTATATTTAATGGATAGAAAAAAACAAATTGTCTCAGCTGGTTGGGGACAATTTTAGAAAGTTCCCCTAATATTTTCCTGAAGTAAATTTTCACATAATGACAAGAAAATGTTCTATTTACTAAATGCATTTTAGTAACGTTTAAAATATACAGAAAAGAACATTTTCCGACGCTAATCAGCGATTCGTTAACGTGCTCTTTCTCATTACACTTTCCGTTCATAAACGCTCCGTTCGTTAAAACGCGCTTGATAAAATATTACAATTAATTACAAGCACCGGTCCATTCCATCGCCGACAAATTAATGCACCATTGAATCGAAGCGTTCACGTATCAGCGGCAATTTCGACGACAAAGCCATAACGTCGATACATTGAATATGACTCTGGTGAACGAACAAATTTGTGCGCCCGCATACGACAAATGAACGTGTAATTGCGATTTGTTATCGGTTCGGGCCCTCATGTTCGTACTAAAGATTCATTAATATGTCTAAATTACAAAAAAAAAACAAATAAATTGGACTGCATTATGTGGAAGCGTAAATAGCTTAAGCTTACAAGCATTGGCTAAATAATCGAAACAAAAACAGAGCAAAACCCGGCTAAGTACAAGTTGAACTTGCATGATTAGTTGTCTGCTACCATTTTATCGTGTAAGCTCTTGCACGTTAATATTAAAATAATTGGAAATATATTCTTTTCCGCCTAATTTAAAGGGGTCTCTTTTGGTTTTGAATGCTTTGGTATGTCTCACTACACGCGGAAGATTAGTAAGTGATTGAATATCTACAGTATCTATTAAATTGAGCATACCCATTGTGTACATATCCTTAAAGAATATTAATAATATTAAATAAAACTAAAAACAATTTAAAAACCACACAACAAAAAATTATAAATCAGCTGGCAAGCCAGGCGGCCAAGTAAATAAAGAAAAAAATATGATTAAACCTTTTCATTCCGTATACAGAATTTAGACGAGTCCGTATTTTTCTTAGCAAGACAATGTGGAGCAATTAAGTTTTTATTACACAAATATCTATTTATACACAATAATCTCATGTAAAGAAATGTTGATATTTTTTCGTCTGTATGAATTTCAAAATCAGTGCAATTGAAAAATCAGTGCAATCATAATTTTTTCTATCATCCGTCCATGCCCGTGTCAATCACAGGTGAGTGATTACTGATGTCATTCTTAGGTACCTAGCTACAAAATATGTACATACATTTAAGTGGCGAACATTCATATACAGATTACCACTGTAAATGGGTAAATTATAATATTTTACAAAATATTAATATTAAATATAATTTAATAGTATAAATGTACTGCGGTGTTTAAAATCCCCAAGTGCTCTTAATTTTGAAATTATTATTGCAAGCGAAACCTATACATACTACATACAACCACACGCAATTGTCAAAACTCATACATACATAATACCCAATTTAGGCCTTCGCTTCGTCACTCCTTTGATCTTTTTTAAAAAACTGTCATCGATACGAACGTCGCTATTGACGAGGCGTGTCATTCGGCGATTGGCCAGCGCTCTACAACGCGAAACGGCGCGAGCATTAAAAGCTTAGGCTATGTTCACTATAGACTTTTTATTGTTTATTAAAAATCTATAATGTCAATATTTTTCTGATATATATGATGTGCAACTTCTTGGTGGAACATAACTCTAGATTTTTTTCCGCATAGGGATTGCTGACACCCTGTATACCGTACTGTTCCCAAGAAACATTATTTGTGTTGGATAGATACCAAGATGTATCCATAAGTGTTAGGTTTATACCAATTTTGCTTCGAAACTCTGATATTAAGGAGATACATATTTTATTGAATGTAGTAAATTAAGTAAAAACTTCATCCAGAATTGTTTTCTGAGATGTAACTAGTAAGTACAGTTTGTTATACGGAGATCAATTTTATAGAAAAATTAGGCAAAAAAATCTCTGTTCTAAATAAAACCACAGTATTCTAAATCCTCAAGTAAAAGGGATCTGATGAATCACTCAATACATCCGAAGAAGGGAAAACAGTTAACCCAGGTGATTAATACAAGGATAAGGTCATTTATTTTATCTCATGATATTAATAACAACAAAACTGACAACGAATGTATTCAAATATATAATAGAAATTCGATTAAAGATATGTAGAAATATTTGTTTCTAGCCAGTTCGGTTCGGAAAGTTAAGCAATGACAAGAAATAGATAAAGTGTCCTTTCACTATATTTATAGACTTTGCAGACTTTATTTTTCAACGTTACGTCCTATGAACAATACTCATAGATGAAAAGGCAATTAAAGCTAATTGGAAACGCTCATATGGTTACTGAATCGCCGGCGTTGATAGTGGCAAATGTTCGGTCCGGTGGCGACGATCACACCGAGAACTGCGTTAATAAAATACGCACCCGTTGAACTTTAAACTTAATTAGGCTTACAGCTTTATTGACAGAACTCATTTTTAATTAATTAGAAATAATAATGTGTTTTTCTACGCTGTATAGATTTCTTCGCGAAACCAAGACTATGTGCATGATATCTCCCGAATAAAACTAGTCTAGCTCACAAAATAAGAAACTGGGTTAAATGAATGAAAAGGGTTAGCCATAAAAGCTTACTTCGGTACTAGTAAGTTATAGAAAAGTATATATCTTAGACTCTTACTTTAACCGTCTTCCATGCCAATTATTTGCACAACACGCTAAATGTTTAAATGTCAGACGCTCATTCCAAAAATTTATGACTCTTGAGTTGTCACTTTGGTTCTGAAGGTGCGATATATTTTATTGTAATGAAACAATAAAATATTATTATATTGTATTATTCTTGGTTTTCTGGAGTATTTGTATTTTTCAACTTAAAAGGAACTAATAATTGCTGCATTGCGCACTCTGCGTAGCATCACGCCCCAGCTGTATAAATGTGCGCAACGTATTTAAAGTATGAGTGGTACCTTAATCAACATTTTTCTTCAAGAAAGGGCTATGGCGTGTTGTGAAAAGCTAATAATTATAAAAGTTTGAAGAAAATTGTTGGATAATTGTTTGTTTAGTAATCAGTTTTAAAGTTTAACTCTATTTTAATTGTATGAATATTTAACAAATAGGTGAATTACATAGAAACAAATGATTAAAACTAGGTAAATGCGTGCGTTAGCTTATTTAGGTTTCGACACCGGTCATAAAAATAAATTAACAAATTCAAAATTAACAGCCACGTCCAATAAAAATGATCTCCTTTCGGAATAGATATTTGGAAATCGTCAAAACGTATCTATTAAGCAATTCACACAAAGGGGCGCTTTGAACTTTGAATTCTTCTGGATGGATTTACAAAATTTACTAACTACGTAAGAGCACACTTTGTTGTAATATTTGTTTGTGATTTTATTTGTTTTTATCCCAAACACCTGAACCGATTTTATTAAATAAGGTATCAAAGTATCTACTTTAGTTACGCTAATTACACAGTAATGAGGTCTGTGTGTTTCTCTTCGTGTAACGTGCCAGTACGCTAAACATACGTTCTTTTGGGGTTCATAATCTAAAGAAAAAAATGGCAAATAAATTTATATTAATGTTACTTGTAGTACTTACATTCAAGTTAAATAATTTGTTTACAACTTTTCTATAAAAACTTTTAAATGTTCAACAGATTTAAAAATGTACATACAATTTACTCAAAGGTTATCATTTCTTGTTTTTTCTACTAACGTGTTTAAATTCAAAGTCATAATTACAAAAATCAATTCCAATATGTATTTATCCTATCTTGATTGATTTATTAATTAGTTCCTTTTAAAAAGTTAAAATTGGAATGGACAGAATATTTTTTATAAACATTGTTTTTAAATATTTGTATTTATTGTATCCCAAAGATTTTGAAAGTCACAATTAGCCAGTGTATCATTATGATACCATCCAATCTCACTTTCTGAATCAACCAGTACTCAAGCATTAAATTCGAGAACGTCGTCCAAGATGGTTTGGAGGCATGAGTGAGTCCAAACTTCCTTATCAGCTTCTTTAAATAATTGATCTGTGATCAGTGATAAGCCGAGCAAGGTGCATTAAAGAAAACATAGTTAAGTTAAAATGGGACTGAGAAACCATTGACTTGATTTTTATGGAGCAAAATAATGGCTATGGTACGGAAGAAATGGCGAGACATCTTAAATAGTACTTGATAACTAAAGACAGCAGCAAACTGAATTGGAGATAACGATCAACCAGATACCAGCTAAGAACCATATATTATTTTATATTTGTTGTAACGATTTGTGTCTATAAAAAAAATAAATTCCATTGATATTGAAAATGTGTCACGTAATTCGTATTTAAAGTCATAAGAAAATTTTTCATTTTTAAGTTGTAAACGTGGGCACAGAAAAAGAAATTTTCGAGATGATCCGCTTCAGAATGGAACATGGCAGGAAAAAAGTTTCTCGATATCATCGAGGAAAGATTGAGCGGATGCTTGTTTTCTCCATATTACTCATGGATCCGAATCTTGGACATTTGGCGCAGTGGACAGGAATAAGGAAGAAGATTGATAACTTTGGAATATAGTGTTGAATGAAAATACTATATATCCGATGTACAGTCATAAAAATCAACAAATCCATACTAGATAATACCAACTCAAAATTAAAACCAAAATGTTCAACCACTTTTTGCTAACGAGTTTGTAGTTACTTTCTCTATATAACTTGTGAACAGCCAGAAAACCTAGACAAACTAGTTGTCGTAGCAAAAGACCTCGGAATCGATATCTTAGCCGCTAGACCGACCAGTTTATTTTATGACGGGATTTTGTGGCACTGCCGCCCCGTAATGTAATAAAAACAGCTAATCAAATCCTCTAATTCGTATTCGCTTCATTTATAATAAGTGGCTCTTATATTTTATTAACAAATAATTCATATTCATTAGCAGTTTTTTCCCTTTTTCGCTGGCCCCCAAAATTACAAATTAATTTTTTTAAATTATTCATGCAATCATTAAAAAATTTTCCGCAAACAAATTTTCCACTCACTCTAAAATAGATTGCTTATGTTTTCGAATGAACTAGGAAATTCATCCTCTGTAAAGGCGTGCCGCTAGTCCTTAAGTAAACACGGCCAACTCGCCTGTCCAATGTAAATGTTGTTCTACGTACGTGATGGCTTATATATCATACGAAATTACCATCTATACGCATGTCTCACTTGGCGCCTTCTGACATTTTCAATTCAAATATTTAAACATGAAATTCAATTCCGGCAGCGATGGAGAGAGTGAGACGCTAATAAGTGTCGGCGATAACTAAATATGAAATTTGGCTGGCTCTATATTTTGAAAAGATAGCACTGACGAACCATATTTGAAATAATTCCAAGCCAAAGAATATGGGTTTACAGACTAACCCTGCTTTATCAGCATTTCTCAGTAAAAGAGACATCTCCTATAATTTATTCATATACATCTGTTTGTCCGTCACAGTTTTATAATTTCCAAAATGTTTACTTATGAATAACTGCATGAACATTTACGAGTATATATTTTGTATGAAAATGCTACACAAGATATTGAAAAAAATGAATTTAATTATTTAACATATTATAATATATTTCGCGTAATCTGTCTTGCGAAGCATCATTAAACAAAACTTCAAAATGACGCCTAATATGCTCCAACCCATTTTGATTATTTAACCATAGCTTTGAAAACTCTGAAAAAAATAATAGACACTGGCAACAGTAAAAAAATAAATACTCTTAAAAACTCTGAAAAAATAGAGTTTGAAAAATAAGAAAACTTTCAACAAAAATTATTTCGAGTAACTCGTATCAACAATTTTGAGACACTAACTTACTTGGATATTTCCACGTGACATAGATATGTAATTTCCGGCCTGTATCACTGACATACCACAGAAATTGAGAACAAATAGATCTCTAGATGCTGTGCATTGCTTTGAAAAAAAAATAATGAATTTTATTTGAATGTTTATGTAATTCAATACTGAAAACCCCCATTAGAATTAAATTATACAATACCTGTAAGCTTTTTAAATCAAAAAGGAAATTATATTTTAAATTTTAGGTAACAATTATCCAAATTTACCGAAGGAAATGATTAAATATTTAGTAATGAAAAAAATTTTGCGATTGGATGGGGTATCGTAATGTCTGTTTTATTTTAAGTATATTCATGTTTCCCCAAACTATGTCAATACAAATGACGATAAGAGGATATCAAGCATTCCAACTCCGAAAAACCTTTTTCATCTTACTAATTCTAATATATTTTCTTCTACACTCTCTTCTATTTTAATTATTCTTTATATTAGCGTGAAACGTCTTTCATTTTGGTCTTAGAGAGGTCACTCGCAAAAATTATATGTAAAGATATATGTTATGGCAAGATCATTTATAACTTAAATGTAGCATCTATCGGCATTATTGTAGTACCATAATTTGAAGGATAGCAGTCATTATTCGGTAACAATATTAACAAGATACTTAATTAGTGCAGAAGACAACTAATTAGCAAAAATTAATAATCACGTCTAAAAACAAAGTGTTCTATCCCCATGTCGCTGGTTACTTTTCAGTCCCTGTTCATCACTTATGTCATCTTGGCGTGGTGTATGGTCATAAATTATAATTTAATACTCGCGTTGAGCAATTTATTGATGGCCGGATGCTTTAATGAGCTTTGTTTTAAGAACTTTTAAATTTGTTGAACAGATGAGAACACGTCGCACAGAATAGTTCTCATCTGATCTCAACATGATGTTGAAATCTGGACTCATGGAACGTTAAACATCTGAGATTATGGTTGCAAAAACGATATGTAAGCTTGTCATACTATCACTTCAATATGTTGAAATATTACATTGATGCGACTTCGTTATAGATCATGCTAACGTTCCTATTCAGTCGTAGTTTTGTGTGGAGTTAGTGATCTACGGTGATGCATTCTTCTACATGCTCCCGTGCTGGTTGCATGAAATTGAATATTCACCAGCCACTGCACAAAATTCGTGATGATTGAGACATGATTTACTACACTCCTCTATTTACCCCCTCCCCGACATATTTTCTAGCTCATTTCAATACAATCACTTAATTCTTTTTAAATTTTGTGTTATCATTGGCCTATTGAAATTGTTGTAGTATTATATTTTATTTCCATGATTATTATAATACACTGTTTATAATTAATATTATTTTTCTATAATTATTTTTGTTGTTATGCTATTATTATTTATAATTATTATTACTATTTTATCATCATTATATATTCTAATCATTATTTCGATTAAGGTAATTTATGTTTTTCATGTTATCTACCTAAAATTAAATAATAAAGCGATTAATATTTTATTCTATGCTATTTTAATTTAATCTGCTTGGAAATCTTGTGATCCAAGCATACCTGATAAGAATTTCAAGCATTTGTTTCACATAAACAAATGGAGGAATAAAAATAAACATACTTAGTCAAAGATTGAAATTATTAGAAAGTAAATACTCCCATAATAACAACAAAATTTGACTGTAAAAATCAAGATATAATTTGTACTGATATTATAAAGAATAACATTTTTGAGTTTGTTCGTTTGTACGGGCTAATTTCTGGAGAAATCGCACCGATTTTAAAATCGTTTTTGTTATTTAAAAGCTATTACTTTCTTATAGTATAAAGGATTATTTAGATATAACATAACCACAAATCATTTTTTATGATGTCGCAGTAATAGCTTAGTTGCTACCAGAACCAATTGCAATTTGCAATTGGTTTTTATCAACGTACGTTTTCTGAAATTTTCCATTATGCATTGGCAAAAACGAGAAAAAGAAGTAATATTTTACTGTAAAATGAAATAAAATGTTTATATTTAAATGTATTTGAAAGCTTTTTCTATTTTCACATTTGAATCATTAAACTTTGAACCTAAATACATATTTCCTAATTTCTGTTCTTAATGCATATTTCCTAATTTCTTAATGCATTTTTCCTATTTTCTGTTCTTAATGCATATTTCCTAATTTCTGTTGTTAATGCATATTTCCTAATTTCTTAATGCATATTTCCTAACTTTTGAACCTAAATGCATATTTCCTAATTTCTGTTCTAAATGCATATTTCCTAATTTCTGTTCTGAATTCATTAAACTTTGAACCTAAATGCATATTTCTTAATTTCGCTTCTTACTAGACCTGAACGAATTGATATGTTTCATTAAGGCAGTTTATTTACAAAGGATACACGCTATCACAAAATAACTATTAGGCGTTATATAAAGGATAGTGATTTTGAGGATTTCGTTTAATATCAGTTTCAAGTCTGACTAGTTGCCTATCAAACCGCTTTCTTTTTAACTGTTTGGCTCAGAAATTTTAGAAGGGGCTAAAGGAGTAATCGAAAAATATTCGTATTTTTTCATTCGTATATTGTTTGTACTAACTATAAAAGCAGTTAACAATTTTGAAACTAATTTTTCTGAATATGGTTTAAGATAATAATGTATATTGATTTTATGATCTGTCGCATCGAATAACGCCAGTACGCTTTTTCGTTATAATCTTCAATATTTCTCAATTTTTTTTAAATACTAATAGAAGTAAAATATTGTTACAAATTATTTATGAGGATGTTTCTCATAACTTCATTGTTTATATTTCAAAAATATTCATGCATTATGTTGGCACTTTCGTACTTTACATTATAATAATTATAGAAATATGTTAATATCGCAAAGTCAAAATCTAAATATTCTTTTTATGTTAGCAAGTCTATACTTTGTGGAAGATTATAGATTATTTATCACCGCAATGATATTTATAGACGCAGAACGGTGGTAAAACGGAAAAGTTTTTCTTTGTTTGGCTAGTCTCTAGAACCACATACATGATTTCAACAGTCATTCTTGTGTTAGTAAGCTCATACCTTAAAAAGAATGATATCCTGTACGTCATTAAACTACAATTTATATTGAGAAAGAGCAATGGCGAGGAACCTAGCAAAAGTTAAAAAAAATATAGTTACAAATTTATTCTAAGAATGTTACATATGACTAAAAACTTCATTGTTTATATTTAAAAATTAATCATAAATTATGTTGGCATTTCCGTACTTTACGTTATAATAATTATAAAAATATCTCAATATTGCAAAGTCCGAATCTAAATATTATTTTTGTGTTAGCAAGTCTATACTTTGGGGGAGATTATAGAACCACAATCAAAGTTACTGACACAGAATGTCGGTAAAGCGAAATAGTTTTTCTTTGTTCTGTTTGTTTGTTTGCGCTAATCTTTAGAACCACGTACATGATTTCAACAGTTATTTTTGTGTTAGTAAGCACATATTTTGAAAAGAGTTATATACTGTATATCATTAGACTACGATTTACATTCAGATAGAGCAATGACAAGGAATATAGCAAAATTTTTAAAAAATATAGTTACAAATCTGTTATAAGAATGTTACATATTTCTCACAATTTAATTGTTTATATCTAAAAAATATTCATTAATTATGTTGGCATTTTCATACTTTACATTATAATAATTATAGATATATGTCAATATCGCAAAGTGAAAATCTAAATATTATGTTTGTGTTAGCAATTCTATACTTTGGAGGAGATTATAGGTTATTTATCACCACAATAACATGTACAGATACAGAACGGTGGTAAAGCGAAATAGTTTTTCTTTGTTCTGTTTGTTTCCGCTCATCCCTAGAACCACATGTCTAATTTTAAGTTGTGTTAGTAAGCTCATCATTAGGCTACGATTTATATTGAGACAGAGCAATGACAAGAAATGTAACAAAAGTCGAGAAACATTGTTTGTAGGATGAAATGTAGAGGGGGATCAGTTTATAGGTTTAGTGCTCATCCCGAGTATTCTCGCCGACATACCATCGATACCGACGACCGAGTTCATTTGGCGAACGTAAAGGAGATATTTAGAGACATGGAAGAGGACAATCGTTCATTTAAAATAATTCTACACTGGAAAAATTATAGGACGGTTAATATTTATAATAATTTTGTAATAAAAAAAGAATTATCTCTTCCATCGACTGCTACAGAAGTGTCACTCCAACTGTGCCCATATTGTTTATTTATTTATTTATCTACTTTAATGTATCTAATTGTTACATATGGCAAACTTATTGCTACGAGGGCAATATCTTAAAGCCAACCATAACACCAGTCCAGTCCCGTTTGACGATCGGCTGGGAATCGAACCCTGGTCCCCACAGTGCGTCGCACCGTCAAAGGTCGTATGCCTTGTGATCAACTCAACACACCACGGCGACGACACGTATTGCGTGAGGTGTATTAATTTTTTTAATCTTTGTAATCTCATTTAAGCAAATAAATTTTGAAATCCTCAAGTATCGTTTAAAATACACAAAAGAGCCGATGAGGTAAAAAACAGGCCGTTTTTCCAGTCAACTGATCTGCGAGCAGTTTGTATATATTTTTCTAACTAACTGATCCACGAGCAGTTTTGAAGACGTGGCTTTTGTTATTGTAAACCGGTGGATTTATTTGCATGACCTCCTTTCTTTCTCAAGGCTATAAAACGTCTTTATATCCGTCTAGTGTACCTCCTCTCTACTGTTTCCGCAGAGAACGATATCCGGTTTTATTATTATTTCCCGCGTTAGGCAATGTCCGCTTTACGTCAAATATTTCGAAGTCGTTTATGTCGGATAATTGTGAAATAGTATATTTAATATGTTCGTAAAGTCGATTGTTATTTATACAATATTTTGTTTATATGCTTATATTTTTTATGCCATAGTATCGTACTATTTTACATTATTTGTTTTTTAGTCAATAATAAAAACATTAGCAATCCTATATCCCCTTTAAAGGAGAAGTCAAAGTGGATTTTACGGTGGACATTAAAAGTGATACATTCATTGCTTCATTATACGAAATACAATTATTTCTGTCTCTTATCCGTGCATGTAAAAATACAACAGTCGAGAGCGAAATATACGATTATTTTTTCCGCTCCCTGCTAATTCAACGATGGCATCCTAGCCTGCCGCGTCAACGGTCATAGCTCTATGTAGGCAACATATTTTGCACCATATATGTGATAATATACTTATTACGTATTTTCTACTGCGTCTTTTTGGTGAAAAATGTGACTTACTTAATCAAAATATAGTAACAAGATTATATATTGCTTTCCTATAGAGTACTTTCAAGCTATAATTATGGCATATATAGCAAATAAATAATTGTGAAATTAATTTCCTCATATGCAAGTAAATATATGCTAACTTGGATTTATTAAATTATTAGATTTTATTTTTTTTAGCTTATTTTAAACTACCTGTAAGCGCGTCTTCGTACGCGCACGCAAATAAAAAACGTACCGATACCGTTTTCTACTAGTACGCTATTAGTCTTGGACCATTCTCAAAACAAAACAAAAATAAATAAAAGCCATAAAAAAAGTCATTTAAAAGTAGTTTTTTTTCATTTAATACAACAAAACTTCCCCTTACCTTCCCGTACTACTACCCCACTTTGGCTCCAGCCGCGCAAGTTTCGCCGATGTATGACTGGGTATAAAACTTCATTACGCTATTTAAAAAACAAGTAGTGCCACCTATTGGTATACACATATATATAAGTCTATCTATGTATATAAACAGATGACTCTTACACTTGTCCTTCAGCCTTCAATAATATATTTGCAAATATCTTCGATGTACAGAACTTGGAAATCAACATTTGAGTGCATGGTTTAACCAAACTGGTTTAATTTTAAAAACTGATCTACAATGTTAAATGGTGTTTGCATGTATTGGAAGGGATATAATATTACTTAAATATTTTCGTATGTAACACAAGTTTAGGAAAAATTCTTTTTTAATCTGGTTATAAGTTCACATACAAAACAAAGAAACTTTCTTGGAGTTTATGAGATTTAAGGATTGCAAATATCGATTAATTCGATGCTATCCAAAAGTAGTTGTTAGCTAAAAATATTTTAGGAAGAGAATGTATAGTTACAATTAATAAAGTGTAACGTAAAATTGACGATACTTTGAAAATTTGTCAAAACTGAAAATACTTTGAAAATGTTGTGGACGTTTTCCTGAAAAATTGCTAGAATAAAATGAGAAAATGCATTTTAAAATTGTAATTATCCACTTCTTAAAATATTTTTATCTCCTATATCTAGAGAATTACAGACCAAAAAGTGTAATAAAAAAGGGACAATTTTTTTAATTTTAAAATAAAATATAGAATGAAAGAAGATTTTCTTAACTTATATATTTTCTAACAGAAGATTTTCTTAACAGAAATAAATATAAATTTGTAATAAGACTAACTGCTAAAGTATGCTAACCGCATATATATCAACACAATCAATATTTCACATATTATATGGAAAGACCTGCTTTTAGTGACGACATAATTATTTGTTTTATTATTTGTGGTATTAAATTTAATGTAGAAATTTTCTTGAAAATATTTAGATAAATTTTCTCACAATTCCTTTGATGTAGAAACTAGA
This sequence comes from Druceiella hillmani, assembly GCA_039881145.1. Lineage (NCBI taxonomy): Eukaryota > Metazoa > Arthropoda > Insecta > Lepidoptera > Hepialidae > Druceiella > Druceiella hillmani. The sequence goes on from JAYKKI010000013.1 coordinate 19,759,059, forward strand.
TATTTTGCATAATCATAAAGCCAGTTAACATAGTGAAAATTTTTGACGAGACAAATAAAATACTAAATTTGTTTTTCCTTCGTGTGCTATTATATTAATATGAAAATTAAAGTACATAAAATTTCACAATTAAATGAAACTACGTGATGTAGTACTATTTCTACTTTCTTTAATTTCTTTACCACGACCTAGGTTTCGTTCTATTACAACGTCTTCAGAAAAAATAGATGAATATTTAAGATGATGATAAGCGAAGGGATGAAGCAAAAAGACGAATCTTTGCTAATATCCCACGTGAAGATGTTGTAATACAACGAAACCTAGGTCGTGGTAAAGAAATTAAAGAAAGTAGAAATAATACTACATCACGTAGTTTCATTTAATTGTGAACAATGTATTTCTACCAAATTAACGCCAAGTATAACCAATACATAAAATTTATTATTACCGTAAGAATTTAATACGATTATTGTATATTCCTTTGCTTATTACTATTCTTGAGTGAAAAGTGTCACGAATAGTTTTCCAGATTCCAATTTCAGAATTTAGTGTTATATACCGAAATAAATAATTTTATCTATAGAAAAATTTCTAATAAATATATCCATAAAATCCATTTTGCACAGTTTTGCCACTTGCGAATCGAGTAAAAAAGTTTTATTGATGCGTCATACACTTTTTAAAGTGGTTTTCTCGGACTCATAATATAAAAAAAACATATCGTTAAAATAACGTTGAATTGTATCTATAAAATTCATTTTATAAATATATCCATAAAATTCATTTTACAAACATGTCCATAACATTCATTTTGCAAATATATCTATAAAATTAATTTTACATAGTTTTGCCAATTGCGAATTAATTGAAAAAGTTTAATTGAAGCGTCATTCACTTTTTAAAGTGCTTTTCTCGGACTTGTAATATAATCAAACCGTATCGTTAAAATAACGTTGAATAATCAACCTTGCCGGTGACATCATTTTTTTCCATTATTTTTTTTGTTTCACGATTGCTATATCGCATATTGTTAGAACCCAATAAAAGTTACTATTACGTATGCCTCACCATGGGTGTGTTATATAATAGTGTGTCATATTGCAATATAAGTATTCCAGAATACGAAAAACAGCATTCTGGAATTTTCAAATCCCGATTGGAACACGTCCACAGTGGAATGTCGTAGAAATAGATCGCTTTTAAAATCTCATTGTGTACTATGGTGCATTGCACTATTTATTGCATTATACCATTAATTGCATTGCGCTATTGCACTGTACCATTAACTGGATTGTGCTATTTATGGCATTGTGCCATTAACTCCATTGCGCTATTTAATTGCATTGTACCATTAACTGCATTGTGCTATTTAATTGCATTGTACAATTAACTGCATTGTGCTATTTAATTGCATTAATATTTGCCTTATATTCCCTACGCGCTATTATCAATGTCTTATTAAATGAGTAAATATTCAAATAAGGCTGTGCTTCAAGTTTTCAGTATGGCGCTGAGCTAATTAAATAATCATGATAACTTTCTGGAAGCAATCCTAAAAAAATTGCTGTGGTCAACCAAAGTATGCGGTTTTAAGGTGGGGCATATTTCACTAAATAATCATCCAGTTTTATCGTACAGGATGTCTGCAATTTGTTGAAATAATCTAATTTTTTCCAATATTCGCATTATCTATGTAGTAAGTAGTGTAGCAATTTAGGTGGGATTAAGCAACACACATGCAAACATTAAAACACAATTTCTGACTAACTCTTTCTAACTTTCGTAGCGATATACAATACACAAGTTACATGGTCACGATCAATTTAAAATGCACGCTATTATTATTTAAACAGAATTAAAATACACGCCCACAGCAGCACTTCCATCAGCAGTAGAAGATAATTCAGTTCGGAAAAATGGATTAATTAACTTTTGCTAATTAGAATCTACGTCGAAAGCTCTCATTGCGCCGGTCAGTAATTTTAATATAACGAGTTCTGATTGAAGCGTGCTCATTGAGTTTTATATGCTAAAGGCTGAAAAGTGTATTTACGTAACATATATTTTTTTGACTCGTATTTTTCAGCAATTATAATTTCCGATTTAAAAACATTACAAAAAATGATGAAATCATTGTAGAAGATGAAAATTAGAGATGGGGTTAATTTAACAACGATTAAGTATTTTAATCTTAGTAACTTGGAGATAACGTATACAAAGAAAAACGCGGGTAGTACTTACCCCTGCGCTAGTGCAAAAATAAATATTTATCCCAAATAAAATATTTGTAATACACAAGGGAATTCCCCCGCACGTTTCACTTAAAACTTAATAGATGTACGGAAGAAAGCGACAGAAACTAAGAAAATTTTACGATTTTCAAATTTTACCCTTTTTTTTAATTCATACTTACGAAGATTATTGTGCACAAAACCGTAATCAACCCCGTTGCCCTTAAGCAAACTCCAGATTAAATTAAGAATACTATGAAGAAGTCATCAGAAGATCAAAGTCAAAGTCTATTTTGTTTGAAAACCTTCTTTGACTGAACCACTTTCGTTTGTGGGAAAAATAAAGTTTAAATTTATATTTTAGCGGCATTATGAATATTCATTGGCGCTTAATTAAAGTTGAGTTTCAATTATAACATTAATTAGTAAGTTTTTATTGGTAATAAGTAATAGTAGTCATATCCCAAAATATTTAAAATCAAAATTAAATACAGTTTTTAGAAAGAAGTTTTCAAAATAAATATTTTTATATTAATTATTAAATTTTTTTTTTCATCAAATATGTAACAAAATGTACTCCACTTTAATATTTCATATTCTGATAAACAAGAATATAGATTATATGTTAATTTTGGTAATTTTGGATTTAATACCATTTTGGATGTTACAATTTTATTATCGACACGAATAATTAAATTTTTCTCAACTAAATGAAACTACGTGATGTAGTATTATTTCTACTTTATTTAAATTCTTTACCACGACCTAGGTTTCGTTGTATGACAACATCTTCAGGTGGGCAATTTGCAAAGATTCCATCTGAAGATGTTGTCATACAACGAAATCTAGGTCGTGGTAAAGAATTGAATGAAAGTAGAAATAAAACTACGTGGTGTAGTAGTTTTATTAAGTCGAGAAAAATTTAATAAATTATAATGAATTTCTACAAAATTATCGCCAAATATATTCAATCTGTAATATGAATGAAGTAGGTATTATTACAATTTTCCATAACTATTGATGACGTATAAGTCACAATTTACACCAGTTTTGGAAAGATAACGTTTTTTTGGGGCATTCCTCAGGTATGAAAATAATATAAGTTCTAAATGTTACCATGTGTATGGTACTATTAAAATTTAACAAATGAATTTTATTAGTTAAAATGTATATCAAGTTCAATTGTTTAATGGAAACGCGTATTGATAATATCATTGTTAAATATAGTATTACATTATTACAATAATTATGAAAAAAACTATAACCCTAAGCGCAATCTAATAATTAGAAAAAATATTTGAGGGGAGCTTGTCTGATCGGATTTTTGTGAACGGAAAATGACGTACGTAATAGAGTATTGATATCAACGCTAATATTTAGGATTTTGTTGTAAATTCTAATAATCTGAATTCAATTACGGGAGCTGTGCTGTTCAGTGTTGAGAAATTGATCGATGTATCTTCAATTTTCATGGTCAGAATACTGTCAATAGTGTTGACACAATACTACGAGTATTCTCATTCATTGGTGGATACGTGTCGGAAACATGAAGTAACATAAGAAAAAAAACACAATCGAATTGAAAAACTCTTTTTTTAAGTATGTTAAAAATATTGACATTGTTTTTTTTTCAGAAAAAGCCCAACTAAGAGTTTACAGAAAAAGCCCAAGTAATTTCAATTCAAAAACTTCTTTACAAACCTAATGATTTTGTCTCTATCGACGAATTTATTTCTATCCTACTAATTCTATATAACTAAAATATTTATGTTGGTTCACTTAGTGTTCTAATGTCAAATAACTTCATTAATATTAGGCATATTGAGCAGTCTGGACGCTTCAATGTCAATGTAATTTTGAAATCTCGTTCGATTATAATGATCTCAACCTTTAGACCGTGATGAAGGTCACTATTACGAACGTAACAATGCATATTCACATTACATTGAATCACGTGAATATTGAATTCCCTGGTGCGAGCCCATAGCTGAATGACATACCTAACTCCGTACTGGGAGAAGATCTTGCTTATAAAATATAAGAATGTTGTGAATTGATAAACCAGAATTACACCCAAGCAAACGACACAATTTTTTAACTTGATGACAAGCTCATCATGTTTCTTTTTAATGTGCTCTTACCACCGAAGCTTGATGTCAAGAGTCATGTCAAGATATTTTTATGAGCTGTAATTTGAACTGAATGGATTGAACTGCAATGCACTCAGCATGGTAATTAAGTATACCTATGATAATCGAATGCCGTTGGTGAAAATTATTTGTTGTGCAATCTTCTTATTTGTGAATACAATAAGCATAATTACCGTTAACTCGCCATTTTTTTGACTGACTTTATTTCAGTTAGCTCGTAATTTTAAATCGATTTTAAAATAGATTATCCTACAGTCATATATTTATTAATGTTTGGTTATTTTAATTTCCTTATCCATCTCAAATGGTCGTGAACTGCTTCATATCCTGATTTCACGTGCAATAGCATAATTATGTTTAATCGCAAAAAAGAAACTCGTATTTGGTGCCATACCCTTTCAGTGACGCTAGTACACGCGTAAGCACACTATCGGCACCACAGCGGGTGGCTTATCCGTATTTAAATTATCCGCATTCTATCGGCTTATCCGCATTCTTTCTTGCTTATTCCTTTTTTTCATATAAGTACATATTAAAATAAAAAATTGTGTCGCTATAGACGGCCAGATCGATTACTAGCAGTAATGTGCGCAGTGCGTGCGGACGTCAGGTCTACGGTTTTAAGTCGAATAACCTATTTCAATGTAAGGAATATGACTGGTATATAAATTGGCATCACAATGTACCTAAAGAGTAAAAAAGTTATACATAAATCATTTAGATACCACTACTTTTATATACGTGTCACTATAAATTAAGTATTGAAACTGAACTGAAAATAAAGACTAAACGAAAAATTTCCATTTTTATGAAATATAATTTTATAAAGAGTAAATATGTATTTAAAGTTGATTTCAATATCATAGTTTGTTTAAAGTTAATTTTATATTGATCTCAATGTTATAGTTTGTAGGAAATAAGTAACACAGACATATTTTTAAAACCTGTATTGTTTTGATTATTTATTCGCCTTTAGTTTTCTGCAATTCAGTTAAATAACTGAAAAATTAAAGAGTTCTTAAATAATCGAAATCCGTTTACGATACCAATGATTGTTTGTTTAATCGACTCGATCAACTTGGTTTACATGAATTTTCAAATCGAATTTTCAAGTTGGTCCATCTCTAGACAGTGTTACAATTGGTTTAATGACAGTTGGTCACAGACAGTCTGTACTTTATCTATGAATTAGTTCTATCCGAGTGTCCATATATAGGCGGAAATGATTCGAAACGGACATAAGTTCGGTGTGCAAATGATCGAACGGCGCGAATACGAAATAATAACAATTATAGTTCCCGGATAACTCTCCACACGACCGGATTCGGTGCGACCAGAGACTAAATCCGTAGCCCGTCGTGTCAAATCCGACCGTCTGTTCGGAGTTTAAGGTGACATTGCAATAAAGATCAAGTAAAAATACAACTATTATAACTGAATGGGGGCCAAAGTCACGTTTTTAGATGGTAGCTGTTGCACAAATATTATGTTATATTTAATGCATTTAATTGCGTTTCATGAAGTACAATAAAAACATTGTTGGAGATTTAGTTCTGTCTACGGGGCATACTTCTTCTGTTTTTGGGTCAAACATTTTGTAAAAATACAACTATTATGACTGAATGGGGGCCAAAGTCACGTTTTTAAATCGTAGCTGTTGCACAAATATTATGTTATATTTAGTGCGTTTAATTGCGTTTCATGAAATACAATAAAAACATTGTTGGAGATTTAGTTCTGTCTACGGGGTATACTTCTTCTGTTTTTGGATCAAACATTTTGTAAAAATACAACTATTATGACTGAATGGGGGCCAAAGCCACGTTTTTAGATGGTAGCTATTGCACAAATATTATGTTATATTTAATGCGTTTAATTGCGTTTCAAGAAGTACAATAAAAACATTGTTCTAAATTTAGTTCTGTCTACGGGGCATACTTCTTCTGTTTTTGGATCAAACATTTTGTAAAAATGCAACTATTATGACTGAATGGGGGACAAAGTTACTTTTTTAGATGATATCAAATATTATATTGTATTTAATGCATTTAATTGCGTTTCAAGAAGTACAATAAAAACATTGTTGGAGATTTAGTTCTGTCTACGGGGCATACTTCTTTTGTTTTTGGATCAAACATTTTGTAAAAATGCAACTATTGTGACTGAATGGGGGACTAAGTTACCTTTTTAGATGATATAAAATATTATATTGTATTTAATGCATTTAATTGCGTTTCAAGAAGTACAATGAAAACATCGTTGGAGATTTAGTTCCTTGTAGTAGGCTACGGAGCATCCTTCTTTTGTCTTTAGATCGAACATTTAATCTGTGCCGATCCGTGCATGCATGCGTTTTGAAAGTATGTGTTTTTAGTCAAGAACTCTGAAACAGGTGTATTTCTACAAATCCCAGCTAAAAACTGTAAACTAAAGCTAGTGTGCGTTATTAACATTAAATTAATATTATATGTCATCTACTTTCCCGTCTCTAATAAATAAATTCCGCAAATAATTCAGAAAATAATATTATCAACTGTGATAACTTCATTATTTTCAAATTAATACATTAATTATTTGCAGTTAATACGCAATGACGACAACTGTATAATTATTTTTTTACCGGCCTTACGCCATCGTTCATTACAACGCAGATACCTGAAATTGAAAAAAAAACTTCACATGTAACAAAAACAAACTTCACAAAAAAAACCCTCTCGCTCAATGCACAAAAGCCCTTTGATGGGTAAATTACGTGAAAGTTCGGGTCGGTGAGGCTTTGTTTAACTGTGACCGGTCGGGCGATTTTTTATTGTACTTCTTTTCTTTCAACGGACCTAATTTGGCATGATACCAGTCGAATTACTTGTCAAATACCGCGTTAAGTTCTTTCTTCGAACATCCTAACTCATAGGTTTACTTTTATATTAAAATGTTAAAGACAACTGTTAACCACTCGTATTGACTTGGAAAAAGTTTCTCTTGTTTGCGTCTCTCTGTCTTAATCTCCTAGCGCGTAAGATATCGAGTTATTGATTTTAATTTACAACTTAGTATGTATTAATTACATGCCTTAGTTCCCACTAATTTCCATTTCCCGATCACTAAACCTCCGATCCAGTTGCCATATGATGTCCGTCGTTGGGGTCGGGGGTATTTCGGCGAGAATAATCGATCAGCGAACTACCTTGCATCGTTTAAATTGTAATGGCTCGAGAGATTGGGCAGCAATAGCGCTTATGATATTTGAATCGAATTAAACCACTACAACTTAATGTACTATTTTAGAGCGATTCTTAAAATTATCGGTTAATTTGGAATATCATGTTTTAAATGACTTACTTTTAAGGCCCCTAGCACACGGCGTATTTTAAACGCGCAGACGACGCGCAGATGAAGCGCGTATACGCGCTTATAAACGCAACCTCGTTACCTAATCACACGGAGTGATCGTAAAACGTGCATCTGTTGCGCGTATACGAGCAGATACAGCGATACAGACGCGCTGTAGTCGCTCATAGCTTCCGCGTATTGGTCAGAGACTCGTCGACAGTTGTACAATGGCTTCGATTAAGACAACACTCCACACGTTAGCTTCAGTACTGCTCTTAAAAAGAAAAAGACGTAAAAATAAGCGAATCTATTGGATAGATCCATTTACGAGCAAAAGAAGATTGTGTGGTCATTATCATACAACGTTTACACAATTGGTAAAACATAGAAAATGGGAAAAATTTTCTAAATGTTATCGAATGTCATATTCGTTATTCCAAGAACTTCTTTTGATTCTAAATCCGGAGTTAAGTCGTCAAATATATCGGCAGAAGAACGTTTACTCATCACATTGAGGTAAGAAAACAACCGGTTTTTATTTAAACATTTATTTATCTATTACAACTCTAATCAATCGTTAAAAGTTATAAGATATAATCAAGTACCCTCAGATTATGAATAAGAGAATAATATTTATTTTCATTATCATACATGTCAGTTATGATGGAGTCATTTGTAACCGATTCATTAATATCCAAATTTATCAAATCATTTGTAACCGATTCATTACTATCCAACCGATTCATTACTATCCAACCGATTCATTACTATCTATTGTAACCGATTCATTACTATCCAAATTTATCAAATCATTTGTAACCGATTCATTACTATCCAATCATTTGTAACCGATTCATTACTATCCATTTGTAACCGATTCATTACTATCCATTATTAGTGTAGAATATTCATGTCAATTATGATGTCGGAGTCATTTGTAACCGATTCATTACTATCCAAATTTATCAAATCATTTGTAACCGATTCATTACTATCCAAATTTAGTAGTGTAGAATATTAATTTCTTGGTGCCGCTTGATTACTTGTATATTCAGGTTGAAATTCAGACTCATATCCAGACTGGTATCCATATCGATGTTCATATTGCAAAACACCTTGGCATATATTTCCATGTAACGTTCTCGCTGACTGGCCCATGTTTTTGTATTTACTAATTAAATTTATCATGTCAGCTTTGGCCTCCAACTTATATTCGTCTTTGATGGCAGAAAAATCACAAGCTAACGAAATTAAGAACAGTTTGTCTGGATTTTCAGATAAAATTGTATTTTTTATTTCCATAGGCTGTTTGAGATTTGCAGTTAGAGTATCATACAATTTATCTTGTGGGTTTTCATTTTTTCGATTCCTTTTAGACTTCTTCGGTGTATTTGGCTTTTGAAAATCACAGTCTTCATCATGTACCTGTGCTGCATCATCATTTTGACTTGAGCTATTTGAACATTGACTTGGAGGTCTTATTTCCGCAAGCGGGTCTAAAAAAGTTAGCAAATTGGAATATATCTAGGGTCTTCTAGGCTTTGCTCCAGATCCACTGGCACAGTTTCGGTTCTTTGCTTTGTCTCGATTATAAGCGTCCTTAATGCTCTTCCATTTTTCTTGAAGATCAATTACTGGAAACAATAATAATGGTAATTTTTTTTAGGTATTTAACTGCGGGTTGCTATTTCTCAGATATTCACTATGACTTTAAGTGTGGACAATCAACGGCACGCGTTATAGTCCGTGAAACAGTAAAAATAATATGGGATAAACTAAAAAATATCTGTATGCCAGAACCAACCGAAGAAACGCATCTGAAAACGGCTGAAGGATTTTTGAAATACGCAAATTTTCCTAACGCGCTTGGCGCAATCGACGGGAAACATATTAGAGTTATAAAACCTCTACATAGTGGATCAGAGTATTTTAATTATAAAATATATTTTTCCATCGTATTGCTTGCGATATGTGACGCTAATTACAAATTTATCTATATAGATGTTGGATGCTATGGAAAGGCTGCAGATTCAACATTAAATGAATGTAGTCAATGGATTAATAAAATAAGGCAAGGAAATTATAATATACCAAATGCGAGACCAATATCAAATAATGGACTGCCAATACCATTTACGTTTATGGGAGATGAAGGCTTTGCATTATCTCAACATCTACAGAGACCTTACGCTGGAAAAATCTTGCCACGAGAAAAAGGAATATATAAGTATCGACTGACGCGAGCAAGACGATACATTGAATGTACATTTGGTATACTAAGTAACAAATTTAAAATCTTTAATCGACCACTGAACGTTAGCGTGGCCTTTAGTGTGGATATTGTAAAAGCCTGTTGTGTACTACATAATTTCATACGTGAACGAGACGGCTATAATTTTCATCATACTTAAGTATAGCTGGTTTGGAAGATCCTCCTGAAGATGTAAGTGTCATTTCGATTCATGATAGACGGTTTCAACCACAATTAAGTGGAATTGCGATACGAAATATGTATACTGATTATTTTATTAGCGATGAAGATTCTAAGATTTAGGGTAATTAAACTTGACTGTGTAAAAAAAAATTTGTTTTACTGTTCTGTGTGTGGTTATGGTGTGGTCTTAAAAAAATATGTAATCTGAACCACACTGCTACTGAGGTTAAAAGCAAGCAATCCAGCATATATATATATATATATATATATATATATATATATATATATATATATATATATACATATATATATATATATATATATATATATATATGTGTGTGTGTGTGTGTGTGAAATATATATATATATATATATACATTTTTTTTTTTTTTTTGGAATCGTAACAAGTCACAATAATTGAAGTATTTATCGATTAAAATGGCAAATTAGGAGGATTGGGATATCGATGAAAAAGCAAAATATTAATGTTTATATGGGAATTATTTTATATTTGAATACACATTTAAAAGTATAGGTAAATTTGAAATATTAACCATCAGTGTCCTACTGATTCAGATTTATCAGAGTAAATTAAATCTTTTGCAATGACTTGTTTTAAATAAATGGGCAAGACTGGAAATAGAATGAACCATGCATTAATAAATATAACTGAAAAGAATATAACTTTGTTGAAATTGTAATAATCAATAAGTTTATTATTTTACGATTGGTGTTTTTTGTATATTTCTAAATTAAACGCTTTTTAAAAGATAGTTGAATAGTACTTCCAACTTAATATTAATATCGTAAACATTGGTGATTGCTTTCACTCCGAGAATATATAGAATATATATATTTATATATATATATATATTAAAAAAAAATATTTCCTCATTTAAAATTTCGAGATGCTCCTTACACTTTGTTGTTTTAATTATTTCTCTCCCTATGAATTATTAATTGGTTGCTGTTCACGTAGTTACCATTTGCCACTGCTAAAGGTTTAATTAGTATTTTTTGATTCCCCTTAAACTATATTGATCAGTATTGTTGATACGTAGCTAGACATCACTAGAGTTTTTTCTCAAACAGCTGTCTCACCATCTATTGCGCAGAGTCTGGTAAAAACAAAAAAATAAACAAACTTTCTTTCCTATAAAACTAGCGAGAAAAAGTAAAAAAAAATTCGAAACAACTATTTGTCAACATTAAAGAACCCCTATAGTAATATGCACCACGTTGATTTTGAATGCTGTCAATTTTGGGGTTTTTATAAATATTATCAATTAATGTACAACTCAATGAGAGTATTTCTCCCGTTTTCACTAGCGAGATAATTCTTAACTGCGGAACTAACTGAAAAGCTTCGTCAAGGTGGCGATAGAACATTTTGTTTGATATTTACTTAAAAACTTTTCCTTTATCGTGTATTAAATAAGTTGGATGAGAAACAAGTTGACTATCTCGAGTCAGTGAAGGTTATCTTCTTTTGATTAAATCCTCCAGCACACAGTTACTTTTATGCTTTTCATTATTGTTTAAGTAGTTTATCGAAATAAATTCCATTATTTTCTCTTTCATAAGACGCAGCGCTTTTAAAAGTACTTGCAGTGAAGAAATAAATTAATGTTCTGTAACAAGTTTATTTTCTTGTCAATTTTATTGAGTTGTTTAAAAGGAAAAATATATGAAAACATTTTATCGTTTGAAGGATTTTTCGAAGAAAATCTTGAAAATGTAGTATGTGTATTTGAATGACTGAAGCCTGTAAATAATTATCGCAAACATGTTTATTAATTTATTATCTTCTTAAATGTTTTTTTACGCAATCGAATTTGCTTATTTTCTTTATTAATACTGCAGAGTCAATTCATGACTGGGAAAAATTAACTTGTATATTTGATTAAAAATTAACTTGACTATTCAATTGAACTCGCGGACTTTGTTACAACTGCATAAGTTTTAGCGAATTTCAAATTTTCCAGGTGTTATTTGATTAGAACAAAAGATTCATTAAATTGATTTTAATATGAAACTTAAACATTGTCGTAGTAAAAGTCTCAAGTAAATTAATTCAGTAATTTTTGCCAAGTAGACGCAGTCATTAGCAGACAAACAGAAATTATTTAACGAAGCGGTCGAAGGCGAAACATTAGAGTATTTGCCTTTAATTTAAACATCAACGCTCACTCAGTTAATATCTCACTCAAATCGGTAGATAGAAGTTGTTGCCTAAACAGGTAAACAGAAAAGAAAAAATATATTTTGGCTTTTATTCGAGCGAAATTTGTTAAATGTATTACTTTGAATTAGTGAAAATAGTGTTTAAATCGGAATGATGACATACTTCTCTATAACTAATTATTACAATTAATTGAACAACACGAACCCTTAAAAGAGGTCTGCTACATCCGTGAGCATTTGTAGGGGAGATTTAGACTTTTTTATGTCACTGCGATTAAATAGTAGTTGAAGACATTGGAAATGCCGGAAAGGCACGTGGTTATGAGGAAAGATCGTGGCGTCTCGTTTTTTTTCTTTGTAGCTAAACAGAGAAAATCAGGTTTATTAATTTATTTATCCAAACCATCTTCTAAGGAATACTTTGTCATAGAGAAATTAGTATTTTGAAGGTTTATAAAGTATGTTAACCTGCACATATTTCAATTACCCACATATATCATAAAGTTAACACTCAAAAATATTTATATTAGTATTGTGGAGAGTAAAAATTAAGTAATTTTTGTTTATTTCACATTTTTGTGAAGCTATCACAAAAAATAATAAATTATAAAGATTTAGGAAATATTCTTTACAGAATTTCATGTTGAATATTAGTAATGATAATACTGCAAATCTTCATAAAACATATTCCTTGATCCATTTTCTGAACTACTAAAGTAAAAGTTAAAAAAAAGTAGAATTGCTACAAGTATTTTTAAAGTTTGTGAGAGAACCTAGTAAGATGCAAAGAAATAAAGATTACTGACACGTTCGTCAATATTTTAATATTTTTGTAAAACGTTAATCTAATTTATTCAAAATCATATTCGCAAACTCTATAACTACGTACTATTATATGCAGATAACATAGTTGGTTAAATGTAATTTTTTTCGTGTAGTTTGCAATTTTTGTTTTGTTTTAATTTTTCAATCTGTTCACTAAATTCAACGATTTTTGACAACATTTGGTCTACTATTTTAAATTGTAGGTCAGCGACTTGTTTGTCAATACTTATGATAGAAATGAAATATTCTTTGAATTTAATGCATAATAAAACTTTTCGTTATTGTCCTAATTTCATATTGATGTACTTTGTATTTCATGGAGTAAAAAGGAAAATTATGTCCCTCTTAGCTTTTCCCTTTAAATTATGTTAAGAAATTTTTCTATTTCTGAATTTCTTTCAAAGATGAAAAGCGAGAGCCAGTATTTGATCTTGAATATATGTGCGCATGCAAAGGACCATATTAGTGAAAATTTTAATACATATTTAGGTTTGGTCTTTTTTGTTTCACTTTTATAAATAACAGAAATAAAAATATCTTCCTTAAAATAGCTAATACATACTTTTTAATATCGGTGAAAAAAATAAACAACTTTGATTAAATCGCCTGTTACGTAACTTTTGTTTCAACTACTTGCTTATTGGTTGAGATGTATCATTTTCTTTTTAATTTGTGTAATAAGTTATATACTCCCTAACTTTTACATCTTATTTAAATAAACGTAAGTTTTAAAATCACTGAGTATTATAAAAAAAAACACAAAAGAGCCGATGAGATTAGAAATAGACTGCTTTTCCAGTCACATAATCCGAAAGCAGTTTGTAGATAGCGCTTTTGTTATTGTGCGCCGGTGGGTTTATTTGCATGACCTCCTTTCTTTCTCAAGGCTATAAATCGTCTTTATATCCGTCTAGTGTACCTCCTCTCTACTGTTTCCGCTGAGAACGATATCCGCCTTTATTTTTATTTCTCACCTTGGCTAATGTCCGCTTTAAAACTTGAAATATTTCAAGCCGTGTGTATCTTGTGTTCGTGGGATTGTATATTTAATATATGCAAAGTTAAATACCATTTATGTAATATTTTGTTCATATATTTATATTTTATGTGCTATAGAGTCTTCCTATTTTTATCATTTTATCTTTAGATAAAAAATTAAAAGTGTGGCAATCATGTAATACCCTCTAAAAAATCAAAGCGTGCATCGCGGTGGGGAGCAAAAGTGATAGTTTTATCACTTTGTTATACGAAATATAAATAATTCAAAACACATTTTCCTCTTAATTGCACGTGTACAAATGGAAAGTTCGAGAGCGGTTCAGACAATTATCATTTCCTCTCCCCGCTAACTTCGCATCCCCTCTGAGATGTCGACGCGTTACCTGCATTAATTAATATCAATGGCTTCTTTATCAAATCTGCCGTACAATAGCCATACTTCTATGATCAGCAATACACATCATAGCTATGGTAAATTTGCACATGAATTACATTGCAAATCAATTTGAGACTTCATGTGTCGTAAACGATGCTAAATAGTGAAAAATGGTAAACGATACATTTCTAACGATTTCCACAATGGGGTGGGCTAAGTTGATTTTTAATTTCCTCCTCTTAATGCATGGCAATATCTTCAAAAAGCGGAAAATATTGCTTGTTTTGCTACGTATTAATTGAGATCTTTAAACAAGACATAAACTTGCAAAATGTTATGGCATTTGATTTGGGTCAGAAAATGCGTACATTCAGAATAATTCTATACCCTGCATACCTTTATTATATGATATATACCCTTATCACAAGACTTACAGAAACAAAGAAGTGATACTGCAAAAAGTTTTTTTTATTTTCATTAATCGCTTGGTATAAGAGCCAATATAAAAGTAAATCTTTATATTGAACTAATTATAAACTTTACATTGATTTAATTACAAACTTTACGTTGAACTAATTATAAACTTGTTGTTGTTGTAAAAATTAAAATAAATACTGAAAAATAATTAAATAAGGTCTAATAATTAAAAAAAAAAGTTGTCATCAACGAGTAGAATCCGTATGAAATAAATTCTGTACATATTTATTTATTTATAAACATTTAAGGATATGTAGTATTAATTAACCTACGAATATTAATTTTCACATTATTTTTAACAACGCAAAAATTAAATTGCCTACTGTATCTTACTCAGGCGTAAAAACACGGCACTTATTTTAGAAGTTGTAATAATCTGGATAATTGCTATAGCTGTTTATTTTAATCATCTAATCAGATTTTATCAACCCTGTTTTTTTATTATTTTTGATTCAGTAGTTTCCGAAATAAGCGGTAGGGGAAGTGATGTTTAAATATTTTTGTATTTCTTATTCAACCATGTGATAACAAAATAAGCCTTCCATTAACCCCTCCGCCGTTTTAATACTTATTTGAACATTTAAAAAAAAAATAACTTGAGCAAAACTATGTTGCTTAATAAGATGTTATACTATGTATTTATTAAATTTCCCGTAGCTACGTCGTATATTTTCTGGAAAAATCGGCTGTGGCCAACGGACGGAGATACATGTGAATTCAATTTGAGATATGGAATTCTAAAGGTATCTTTTTAAAAAAGTTAAAATAATTATCAAATTTTATTTAATAGATAATTATGACACGGATTTCTCCATGTACAAAAAATAGTCGCTGTAATAATGGTACAACTGTAAAATGATATACATATATAAAACAATAAATATATTCCATTTGAACTGAACTAGAACTGGCTATATTATTATTGGATATTTTCGTTTTCATTTTTGTAAAATGAGAAATAATTAAAAGGTTTAAATAAATATATACCAGCGTATATATTTTTTTAAACCGCGTTTTATATTAAAAGTTTCGCTAACAAGTATATTAAAAGTTTCGCTAACAAGTATATTAAAAGTTTCGCTAACAACTAACAGCAGCTATCCAACGCGTTGGAAAATTACCTGGGTAACACGTATACCTGAAGGTGACACAGTGTTAGAAGTAATTAATATCACACCCATTGGTTTCCTCTCTGTAATAACTAAATTATTTGACTTTATTTTCATCATGACTTTGTTTTGATCATGTTTTCATCGCAGCTTTTATTCGAGCTACAGAGGTCAGATTTGTTATGAGCAGCATGAGTTTTGAATCAAATGTTCGGTGGTCAGGAACCTTGTATATTACTTTGAAAATGTTTCTTATCATGTTAATATCGGATCTCAAGTAGATATTGCATGTTTTGACTATCAGAAAGCTTTCGTATGGAGAATCCTACCTTGACAAGGCGATTTAGTAAGATATCGTCGTGTAGACAACGATATCTTTCTAAATAACCTCTTCCGAGCCGGATTCTCCATTCTATTTTTACGATTTTAGTTTTTGCGTCTTGCGTACAGAAAAGGATTAGTACGAGTGTGTAACTTTATATCCTAGATTTACTTTACACTATCGGGTTAAGAGAAGGTTCAAATCTCGGACCTCTACTTTTCACTATTCTGGTAAACGATTTTGGTTGCGCATGAAGACTGCACGTTGTTTTGTTATTCGTAGACGATATGAAACTTTTTACATTCGTCAAGGATGCGGGAGGTGGCGAACGATTGCAATGTAATATCAAAGCCGTCGTTGAGAGGAACACAAAAACGGCTTATGTCTTAACGCAGACAAATGTACAATAGTGAGTTACAGCTGAACACAGGCCCATGTAAATACGAATATACAGTCAGCCGCATCCCACTACATCGTCTGTGTTGATTTGTGAGTCTGTTTTGATTCAAGACTTACTTTTTGTGGCCATATGGCAGATATAGCAAAAAATTGTTTTAAAAACTTGGAATTAATTAGAATCTGGCTCCATTATTTGGAGCTCATACGAATCTAAATACGGCTTGATGATTAATGCTTGATGATAATACGGCTTGATGATTATGCAAAAGACGTTCTTCCAATATCAGTACATGAGACTATATGGTTACATCTCCTTTCCCTTTCCTACCGATTCACTATGCTTGGTTTCTATTCTTTGCAACTCAGAAGAGACGTTGCGCATACGAAATTTATCTTCCAGGCATTAAAAGTAAGAATCCTTTTTCTTTATTTTTGACTAAACTTTAATACATCTTGACAATTTCCTCCGCCCACGTCATCATCATCTTTTTACCGAATTATATCGGGACTCTCCAGTTTCCTGCGGTATACAACTGCTCAACCACCTGGTTGCGGTCGCACGAGGGTGTGATTTGTTTATGTTGAATGAATGGAAATTTGTCGAAATATGTCGTCGTTACGTATTTTGGTTTTTTACGTTTTTGTATTTAAATGTAATTTAAAAGTTGAACCTTTGTAAAACCATTAACGGTTACAAATTATCATTATAAATAATCAACTCTAAGGTATCAATAAGTGTCTGTGTGTAAATAAATATTTGAGTAAATAAATAAAGAAATAATAAATATACACCTAGTCTTGGACCATGTTCAAAATGAAATGAAAAAGAAACAGAGGCAACAAAAAAAAATACATTCAAAAGTAGTATTACTTCAGTAGACAGGTTTACTAGAACAAAACGTCCCTTAGCCCTTACTCACCGCTGCAAAATTTACATTTAGCACGCCCATTTTGGCAATGTCTGTCAGGGTGTAAAATATCATTACGCGATTTAAAGTACTCGTCGCGCCATATATTGATGTACGTAGGTACATTATGCATTAATGTAATTACTACGCGCTTAGTAACTAAGCACTTCCTTGTTGTCGTTTTACTTACGCAACGTATGTTAAGTTTTGGAAACCGATTGCAGAATGATGAAATAGAAGCTAAGTGTAATGTCAAGTAAAACTCTATCCGAATTTACTTAATAATTGTTACATAATGCATACACAGAGAAGTACACATACAGATGAACAGACAAAAATTAAATGAGGTTAGTGCAGTCTGTCAGTTATCCATAATCTGCCCAGTATTTAATTTGCAAATAATTTCAATTTATGGATAGGCCAATTCACAATTTCATTTCTTGTATAGGTAACATTATATGAATGTCCATAGGAAAGAACTTAATTCGTCTAAGTTTCTAAGTTTTCTCACAAGCAGCTCCCGTCATGAAAAAGTAAAATATCATTTACATATTTTGCAAATGTTTAGAAAAATTTCTTTGTCCATTAGGTTACATTAAAAAAAATTTCAACCTTTACTCTTTTGTGACTCTGAACGATTGCAAATATAATTAATTTGTCGCTGTTTGAATGTGGTTTGATTGCAAAAAGCTATCAAGCACGAACTAGCATTAGTAGAACTCTCATTACGAGGGTATTTAAAATTTTGAAAATATATATTTTTCAGATCCCCAAACGATAGCCCACACATATTTGACAAATTAAATGATTTTTTCGAATACCTATTTTTTTCCCACTACAATTTCCACAAATATATTTTTGGGTATTACCTATTGACACATGTGCAAATTATTTAAAAATAAGTAGGATTTCACGCCTGTTAAAAGACGTAGTCTGTCGTTAAAAATTATTTTTCTAAAAAGTTTCATGAAACAGAAAGGCAGATAAAGATTACATTGATTGATAATGTACAGCTTTTATTCATCAAGGGACAATTGTGCAAATTATACCGTAATAAGAGTAATTAATCTGGGAGATCTAAAGAATTATATATCATTACAAAGATATACTCATTAATTTTAAGGTCGGAAGATATTAAGGAAAAAAACGTATAGTCACGAAATATCAAATTTCAGAAGAATTATAAAAAAATGTATTTTGTATTGATTAATCTCAATCTTATAAAATATTAAACCTTACTATATTTTATAATATGAATAGGTTAATAAATATGTATTTTCAGTACATTAAGAACATAGTTATATTTACAGTTAGGAAGCAAAATTAGAATGTTTTATTTATTTCATAAACTTAACTTATGCACTAAATTTATGTATAAAAATGTGGAGAACTTGATATAAAAAGTACGTCGAAATTGGTAGGCAATCATGGGTCAGTAGTCGAGCAGAACGGTAGTTCAGGATGTTCTCGTCTCTTTTCTGCTGATGTCACTTTGGAACTACAGAACTGTGCCAAATTTCAAATTTCCATACCAAGCAATTTCTGAGAAAAACAATTCTGACGTACGGACAGGAGAGTAATTTTGTTGGGATTCCGTTTTTTTTTGGCGTAAAGGACCCTGTAAATGTCCACTTTAAAGTTGATATTCCTTACTTATTAATAAGTACTTAAAATATGTTTTATCTGCTATCTCTATAGAACTAAAAATTAAAAAGTAAACTAAAAATAAAAACATCACAATAAAGAATAAAATAAAAATAAAACATCATAAAAATCACAATTAAATGAAACTACGTGATGTAGTATTATTTCTACTCTCTTTAAGTTCTTTACCACGACCTAGGTTTCGTTGTATTACATCTCCAGGTGGGTTATTAGCAAAGATCTAATAACTCATTTGAAGATGTTGTAATGACGAAACCTAGGTCGTGGTAAAGAACTTAAAGAAAGTAAAAATAATATTACATCATGTAGTTTCATTTAATTGTGAATAATGAATTTCAACAAAATTAACGCTAAATATATCCAATATCACAAAAAATAAAAACATTTTTTTGTTATTTTAAAATATTGTACGGGAAATAAACTTTCGATAAATTTAAAACCACTCATTGCATATTAGAGTGTATGGTATTTTCTTTTATTCTGTTTGTTTTTATCGATTCTATCATAATGTACAATGATTATAATGTATCTTTATTTATGACTCTGTTCATCATTTGTAACGGAGTTATTTAGATTTTGTCTGGTCATCATGGGTCGTCAGTAAATATCGATATGTAGTTCATCAGCTAGTAAATGCGAGAAAATTTGAATAGCTAACTTTGGAAAAGTTTCAAATTTCTTCCTTTAACTTTAAAACACAATTTGAAAGCGGTAAATTCTATGTTATCCCAGATAAAAGATTGGTTTTAAATCATTACTTGGGAATTTATATTCACTTGGCAGTTTTATATATAACATTTAAACATTAAAAACGAGTTTAGTGGTTTTTGGGATTTTGCGCTTCAAGAGAAAAAACAAAGGAAAATAATATTAACTGCGCTTGTACGTCTGTCCCTGTATGAGTCGATACATATGCCATGTGCGTTTTTCTCAGAAACCGTTTGATGTAGAAATTTGAAATTTGCCAAGTTAATAAAGATTCTAGCTAACGCGAGTATATCTTAATACTCAAATATATTCAAGTCGAAATTTTATATAGGTCAATTATCGTATTCATTATTTTTACATCTCGTTTTTCGTGTGGAATAACAATTGAGAGTGTGACTTCTTATGAATAGATAATTATCTAGCAAACTACAAATATTGCTGAAAATTATTATATTAATTTTCTTACCAAGTATTTGGCGTAAAAATTCAGAGTTTGAAGCAATCACTAAGTTTGTTTAACTACATGTATTTTAATAGGTAACATTCAAAAATATTTATATAAACAATTTGGAAGGGGTAAGTAAAACTTAGATTTTTTTCTTTAATGTACTTTGAAAGAACAGTAATTGGAAAAGCTAATTATAAGGATGCCAAGACTATTTTTAATTTATTTTATAATTTTTTATCAGTTTTAAATTAAAGAAAAATAAGATTCCAAAAAATAAGATCTCTTATATAACACACATTAAAATAAACGGTCACAGTACACATAATGAAAAAAACAACGTTAATAGAAATGTTATTCAAATTACCGAAAAAAAAAATAAGGTGACTATTATAAATTTTATATTTTTTGAGATAATTGCGATATTTTACGCTTATGAAACGAATACTAGGCATTAATATTTTTAAATAGTTTATTAAAATACTACATTTTATTAAATGTTTATATGTACCTAATTGTGTATGAAACTCACACATTGAGTTCTACTCGAACTTAATAAATTTAGGTTGAACTTCTTCACAAAAAAATTCTCATTTAGTTGTAAAGGCATTACAGGACATAATTATCTCTTATAGTATATTTACACCTGATGATCACCAATCTCGGCTTATTGAATATAATATATTAAATGCCCAACGAAACCAACTCATTTAATTAAATAAAAATTAATATAATATTCATCAAAATAACTTCGAAATTATAACCCACAAAAAATAATAAGAATGGTCGCTGTGGGTTATTCTTAGTATATAGATATATTTTCCACGGACTTTTTTGTAGATATTTTTAAAGTACACAATCCCATAATACAACATTATGATACATCTCGTAAAGTTTAGTCAGCGTTAGCTATGAAAGCGCCCAAAATTCTCCTTTTTTACGAAACATTGACTTTTTTCTATTTTCTGTAAATATAACATGCATGTATTATACCTACAAACCTTTCGGAAGAAATTAGTGAATGATATTGAAAACCGAAAAAAAAATATCTAAGTTTACAGAGGGACAGACAGACGCGGAAAGCGACTTTGTTTTATACTTTGTAAGGAAGAGCACATTTTGTTTTGTCACGTCATCTGTCGGGTTAATGTTGGCATTAAATATGTGTGGTATATGAAACTGTATTTTTTGTAACTTTATTTTGCCATGATTTCATTATGTTTTAATTTATTTTCTGAATTTCATAACAATAGACTGTTTACATATTTTTAAAGTGCTTAAGGTTCTTTTAAAAATAGTTTTAAGGAATTTGTTTCTATTTTATACTAACCTTAATTGACAATTATTTTCAAACCATAATACAAAAGTAACAACCTATTCTTAGTGTTTTATTTTATTATTTTTAAATAATTTCTCTCTTATTTAAACTCCTTTGTTAATTAACTAAACGGTATTATTATTTTTAAATAATTTCTCTCTTATTAAAACTCCATTATTAATTAACTAAACTGTATTATTATGTTTAAATAATTTCTCTCTTATTTAAACTCCATTATTAATTAACTAAACGGTATTATTATTTTTAAATAATTTCTCTCTTATTAAAACTCCATTATTAATTAACTAAACTGTATTATTATGTTTAAATAATTTCTCTCTTATTAAAACTCCATTATTAATTAACTAAACTGTATTATTATTTTTAAATAATTTATTTCTTATTAAAACTCCATTATTAATTAACTAAACTGTATTATTATTTTTAAATAATTTCTCTCTTATTAAAACTCCATTATTAATTAACTAAACTGTATTATTATTTTTGAATAATTTACGCATGGGGTTCAAAAGTTTTCATTTGTCTTTATTAACGTAGGTACATTAATGGTGTTTTATCTTTATTACATAATCATTTATTGTTATAGCGTTAATTTTTCACTGAAATCTTTTCCATGCTTACTAGTGATATAACTTTACTGTCGAACGACATCATTATTTATTCAATCATTTGGTAAATTTTCGGTTATCACGTCGACAATTCCAAGGAACGATGAACCCATTAGAGTTAATCGCCGTGGATATATTATATTACGAAGAATATAATTTAGGATTATTTAAATCAGAATTTTATGGGACCATTTGGCACACTTCCACAGTATAATTCCTTGCGACGCATTATAACGTTAATTTTTCGTCGAAATCTTTTCCACGCTTACCAGTGGTATAACTTTATTGTCGAACGACATCATTATTTATCATCCAATCATTTGGTAAATTTTCGGTTATCACATCGACAATTCCAAGCCACGATGAACCCATTAGAGTTCATCGCCGTGGATATATTACATTACGAAGAATGTAATTTAGAATTTTTGAAGTTATACTTCTTTAGGCGCGTTATGAAAAAATGATGAGAGTGAAATTTTAAGATTCGTCACACAAAAGTTATAGTATGAAGTTGCAGCGGTTGCAGTCTCGAAACAAAAGCTACCAACAAAATAGAAATAGAACCTCTATTAGTCGCGCAAGTTAGCACCATCATCGCCTCTGTTCATTGTTTTCATATTCATAGTATTTATTTTCCACATGTTTCTAGTGTCTACATTCACACACGTGTTTTAGTGGTATATAAGTGCGATTTATATATGTGCTGATAAATTATATTCAGTAGTGATTTCAATTCAATATTTTGATTAATATATTTAATATTCGTAAATATTAGAGAAAAAATTGTGTTTATAGACTTTTTCAAGTGCTCCAATATAATTGAGGTTATTTATCCGTATGTATTATTTATTGATAAAAATTAAAATATTATTATTTAACAAAATTAATACTAAATTTTATTAAATTAATAATGTTAAATATTTATTATTGGTTATTCAATATTTTAAAACTAAATAAATAAATTTAATAATAAATTCAATTTGAATTCATTGAATTTAAGTTTATTCATTTTTTAAATATTGTTATCATTTTTTTACTTTAATATTCACTTTTCATTTTATCAAAAAGTTTTCATTAAATTTGTTCATTTATGTTTATAAATATTTATTCAAGAGATTAGATCGTAAAAACTTCCAATACCATTTAAAAATTATACAATACAATAGCAAAAATGGGGTTTGAGCGGGTTTTCCCAATTTTTAAATTAGTGAGTTTATGGTAAGGTAGCAGTAAAATTTGTATTATATTTTAGAAAGTTATGCAATGTACAAATATTTTAGTGAGGGTAATAGGTTAAATTGGTGTTATTCTATAATGTTATATAATACAATACAAAGTATTCAGGTGTATGTAATAAACTAAGTGGATAGTATTTTAGTAATATATTTCTGCAATGACACGGGTATCTGATGGATGGATGAAGGTTATGTGGCTAATTATACTTATCTCACTTTTTTCGTTTTCATTTTTGTGATGTGTGACAAGAAGAACAACTAAAACCCGATTGTGAAAAAAAATAACTGGAAAGCACGATATACATACATACATAACTTATAAAATCCATAACGTTATGTAGTTTGAGACAATCTCTGGACCAAGGCGAATCTCAAGACATTTGTTGAAATCACTTTAGTAGTTTATTCTGTATGACGGAACAAACTTACTTACATACATACATTAGTAAATAAATACATACATACATACCATACATACATACATACATACATGCACACATACATACATACCATACATACATACAAACATACATACATACATACATACATACATACATACATACATACATAAATACATACATACATAAATACATACATTCATACATACATACATAGATACTTACACACATACGTACATACATACATACATACATACCATACATACATACATACATACATAAATACATACATTCATACATACATACTTACATACATAGATACATACACACATACGTACATACATGCATACATACATACGTACATACATACACACTACATACATACATACACAGCCTGTGAAATTCATAACGCTATATACCCTAAAACAGTATCTAGATCAAGACGAATCTAAGCACACCTCCTTTATTGAAATCACTTTGGTAGTTTAGTCTGCACGAGGGAACAAACTTACTCACATACATACATAAACTGTGAAATTCATAATGATATAACTCTAAGATGTTCTCTGGATCGAAACGCATCGAAGAATACCTCTTTTATTGAAATAACTTTAGTAGTTTAGTCTGTACAAGGGAACAAAATAACTTACCAACATACATACGCACATAGCCTGTAAAATTCATAACCCTTCTTCCTCTGCCGCATTCGGGTAAAAAACACAAGAAATACGCATTTTTGCAAAAATAGTAATCTATATATTAAAACGGATCACGGACCATAAATGCCTGAATTTTTTTAAACCTAATTATCTGTCTAAGTGTGATTGAGCAACAAACATATAAACATTTAAACGTAATTTCTAACATTAGCCGGGATATAATATTATGTAATAATAAAGTGTACAACGGACACCAATATTGTTTAAAATGCAACACACAATTGAAATATTGCCTGAATATACAAAAGTACTTGCCTCAGTAGTAGAACATAATTCAGTTTGGACATATATATAAATTAATTTATCTTCGCGTAATAAAATTTACGTCAAAAGCTCTCGTTGTCGGTCAATGATTTTAATATAACGAATGCTGATTGAAGCGTGTGCATCGAATTATATTCGCTAAAAACGGAAAGTGTATATTATACGCTGCAAATATTTTTTCTGTCACGTATTTTTCAGAGATAATAATTTCTGATTATGAAAAGTAATGTATCCGATTATTTAAAAGGATTGAGAAAAATTAAAACGTTTCCATTGGATCGACATTTGCGTGATGTTGTTGAATGAATGTTCATTCAAGCGTGACTAAAATATAATTTTAATGTCTTTCAGTAAATAGTTTTTGAAGTTATACTTCTTTAGGCGCGTTATGAAAAAATGATGAGAGTGAAATTTTAAGATTCGTCACACAAAAGTTACAGTATGAAGTTGCAGCGGTTGCAGTCTCGAAACAAAAGCTACCAACAATATAGAAACAGAACCTCTATTAGTCGCGCAAGTTGGCACCATCGTCGCCTCTGTTCACTGTTTTCATATTCATAGTATTTATTTTCCACATGTTTCTAGTGTCTATATTCACACACGTGTTTTAGTTTCACATAAGTGCGATTTATATATGTGCTGATAAATTATATTCAGTAGTGATTTAAATTCAATATTTTGATTAATATATTTACTATTCGTAAATATTAATGAAAAAATTGTGTTTATAGACTTTTTCAAGTGCTCCAATATAATTGAGGTTATCTATCCGTATGTATTATTTATTGATATAAATTAAAATATTATTATTTAACATAATTAATACTAAATATTATTAAATTATTAATGTTAAATATTTATTATTGGTTATTCAATATTTTAAAAGTAAATAAATAAATTTAACGATTAAAAACTATTTTTTAATGATGCCAAAGAAGTATAACTTCTCACGCGCGTACATAAGTACACGCACCCTTTTTTTTATTGCTAATATTAGTCATATTTCAAAATGTCCAAAATCATCCATAAATAAAATATTTAGAAACAAGTTTTAAAAATAAACATTTTTGGGCGATGTTTACATAAACATATTAAAATTTAAGCGACTTTAATTTTTATTCATTCTGGTATGGAAGAATATTAATTGAATTTTTTTATTTTGAATTTAATACCATTTTTATATAGTTTAATAAACAGTATTTCAGTTCTTGATAGTCATTGACAACATGTAAATCAAAATTTATGCCAGTTTTGACAAAGTACGGTTCTATTTAAAGGAATTAATAAGATACGAAAAACAAATTAGCTATGTGTGTTTCGATTTGTCCAGGATTATATAAAATTGAAACATAAGTTTTATCAAAATCGCCACATTTTGCTTTAAATTTATTATGAGCTCCATCTCCGATGGAAAAAAGAATTACTCGTTAATGTAAAAAAAACATTACTTTATTTTAATTTGAAAAAACACGGGCGAATGTGAGTTTCTCTTCCGCATTAAGTGTTTCTCATTTGAAGTGGTATTTCTTTGTTCGTCTTTAGTCGTCACTCTTATGAACTTCCTAATGCGATAAATATACACGGTGTCCAGTAATAAGTGTCGGGCAAAGAAAAACGTTATTCGTTAACTGAAAAATAGTTTATTGTCGTTAAAATAAAATTTAAAAGATGACTATATTTTCAGAAAATTTTAAAAATATTCATAATTATTTGTCATCTTTTTCACACACACGATACTTGCACATATTACTCAGTACAGCTCAGGGGAATAACCAGCAAAAACAACGAAGACGTCTAGCTGCACGTATAAGCACAGCGCTCCAAGCAAATATTGGGTGTGTTAAAAAGAGTTAAGTGTAATATTTTATTTGCACCCAATTAGAAAAAGGTTGCGTTTTATTTTTTTATTTCAACGACAATTTATTCCTTTATAGCCAACAAATAGCGACTTTCTTTTCCCGACACTCATTCCCGAACACCGTGTATAATGATATAATTGGATAGGGAGATAACCAATTGAATAGAGAGACAATACAATTAAGTAGGGGAATAATATAACTGAATAGAAGGATATATAATACCTATGATTGTCTTGAATATCTAAAAAAAATTACGATACCTAGAATCACCGTTATAGTATTCGTACAAGCTTTATGTCAACTTCTAAGTACATTGTGTAAAATATGAATTGGAGCTTAAAAATAGTATCTTTTACTATGATAAAAAAAAGAAACACTGTGCGGTCGGGGTACATCGTCAGGAACGAGATTCCTTACATTATTTTTTCAACTCTAAACGTGCTATATATCGATTTCTATTGATTATATTAGTGAATTTTGGTCACGCCAAAAGGAGCAGCCCTCTTTTATTCAACTCTCTCCCTCTCTCCCTCTCTCCCTCTCTCCCTCTCTCCCTCTCTCCCTCTCTCCCTCACTCCCTCTCTCCCTCTCTCCCTCTCTCCCTCTCTTTCTCTCTCCATCTCACCCTCTCTCCTTCTCTCCCTCTCTCCCTTTCTTCCTGAATGGTATGTTTTATGTTATTTTTTTATCATTTTTTAATTTTATGCGCGGAAAATGATTAATAACGATACGTGACCTGTGCTATTGTGTCTCTGCATGCATTCGGGTTTTTTCATACAAAAATTACTGCCTCCCGTACCATAATATGCTCATTTCGCATATATAGATTCGGATTGAAAACTTCATTGCGCAATTTAAAACATACATAGTGCCCTCTACTGATGTACGCAGACAAACTGTCATATATTTCTGTAATTACTACGCGTTAAGTAGCTAGGCCCTTTTTCCCTTTTTGTTTTACTAATTCAATACAAACGAAATTTTTAAATTCATATATTTTAATTCATATATCTTCTGTGTGAGATTGCTTTAAAAAAAGTAAAGATTATTTCAAGATAAACACTTTTTTTGTAAAAAATGTATTTAAATTGCAGCAATATACTTGAGTTGTACCACTATATTTGAAACGTTTTGCATGAACAAAGAATCAAAATATTTAAAAAAATATTAGCATATTCCCTCACTTATATTTCAACCCTCCCACAATGTTTTTTTTTTGAAAATATTTTCAATGTACCGACACGCAAAATTTACCATTAAATATATATATATATATATATATATATATATATATACATATATATATATATATATATATATATATATATATATATATATTATCTGTAAGGATAACTTGTTAAATTACATTTGAGGAAGCAAAATAAAGCTAACTTTGAAATTTTATTTTTCTCACATAGACTGTGGAGCATATTTCTTTAATTGCTTTTAGATGTGACATTTCAATAGACACAATAAGGAATACATTTTTAATATTTATCAAATCTAGTGCAAAATATGATACGAATGCAAGTATAAAAAAATAATAATATAAAACTTTCAAGTCCACAAAATTATAACAAAAAATACGATGAATATAAATAACTTTTTCCAAGTCAATACAGTTGGTTCACAATTGTCTGTGAGATGTTAACATAAAAATAAACCGATGAGTTAGTAAGTTCCAACGAGGAACTTAACCCGGTACTTAATAAATAGACCGACTAGTTTTCATTCCAAAAGATAGGCCAGCTGAAGGGGAAAAAGGAAGTAAAACAAAAAGTTTCGATTAGTCGCTCCACGCAGCGACAGCCAACAAAAGCTCCACAGATCCAAACTTTTCGCAATTTACCTGTCAAGCTTTTGCACACTGATCAACAGAGCCTTGATGATTTTTGTTTCTGTTACGTATGCAATATTTTTGGTTATTGAATATATTTTGCGTTAATTTTGTAGAAATTCATTATTCACAATTAAATGAAACTACGTGATGTAGTATTATTTCTACTTTCTTTAATTTCTTTACCACTCTTCTTTAATTTCTTTACTACAAGTGGTAAAGAAATTAAAGAAAGTAGAAATACTACTACATCGCGTAGTTTCATTTAATTGTGAAAATTTTTGGTTTTCAAGTACTAAACCAATAATGGACGACGGCGCAAGGCTAGTTAATAATACGTCTACATAACGTATGTAAACGTATTTTCTTTAATTTTTTTATCTTCTCTGTATGAGCTTAAAACTAATGAATTACGTTTAACTTTGAAATTGTTACTTGATTGGCTGAAATAATATAGATCATGCAACATCAAAATAATGATATATATGTTTTAAAATTAGATAAATTTTCACTTCTATCGTGTGGTCATAAGTACCCAGCAGTTTTCCATTGCAATATTATACATTTCCAAATTAATATATTTGAAATAAACTTGTAAACGAATGCAATGATTCAAGAATACGCTTTCCAGGAAGGGAGGAAGTCCAAAACTCAGTAACGAAATATTAAACTTTTCAACAATACTTCAACGCTAAAATGTCATTAAGAGTTTCAACTAATCAGCAAGCTAGTTAGATATATATATATATATATATATATATATATATATATATACATTAACGAAATTAAACAAGTTATCATAATATTCAGAGGCTATCACGAACATTTATATAACACTTCTTTTACTTCGTGGCATCTTTGAAGATCGAGCCCATCTCAAACACGGCCTAAGTAGCTAAGAAAAACTAGTTATGTGTTGGTTATTGTAATTAAATCACACGCTGTATATTTCGATTTTAGTTGTGTAGTTCTTTTTAATTTTAATTTTTTTTTCCTTCTTTGTGTATTTTTGTGAAGTTTGTAACGTAAGTGAGCGTTTTTTACCTTTTATTTAGCCTGTTAATTTTTTCTATAATGACACGAAACAGTACAATCAAATAGAAAATGTTATTAGAGAAAGAAGGTTAAATGTTTACTGTTGAATATCCACAGGTAGTAAACTTTGTTAACTACTAAAGTCTATATGGGTATTTTAAGCTACAAGATATTAGAAGTTTGATGTCAATTGCATAAACCATTTTTATATAAAATATTAAAATATTAAGTTAAAAATATATCAGGTCGTTCTTATTATATAAGATAACTGTTACACTTTATCTGAGTTATGGCAAAATTGAACAAAAATATATATTTATAATTAACATTGTAAATATAAGATAAATAACAAATATTAAGACTTTCTTTCAAATAGGAGTATACCTGTTATTAACAAAATTTACACTCTTGTGTTATTCGTTAGCTATATACCTGAAAAAATCACTCAATAGTCTTACACGTGTAAATTCTAATATCGTTCTCATTACGCAAGTTAAATAGTTGGTAACAAAGAAAATTCTAAGAATGCTAAATTTAAAATAGTTCCTATTTCTCCTCTAGAGTATATGTATATGTAAGTTCTAATCATTCTCATTACGCAAGGTAGAAAGATGGAAAGAAACGAAATTCTAAGAATGCTAAATTTAAAATAGTTCCTGTTTCTCCTCTAGAGTATACACACATGTAAGTTCTAATAATTCCCATTACGCAAGGTAGAAAGATGGAAAGAAACGAAATTCTAAGAATGCTAAATTCAAAATAGGTCCTGTTTCTTCTATAGAGTATATACACATGTAAGTTCTAATCATTCTCATTACGCAATGTAGAAAGATGGAAAGAAACGAAATTCTAAGAATGCTAAATTTAAAATGGTTCCTGTTTCTCCTGTAGAGCCTACATTTTTTTGGTGGGCAGTTGAAGATCATTGTAACTTTTTTTTCAAACTTTAGAGCAGTCTCCGTAAGTTTTCCTATTATCGAGTAAAAGCAAATATGCCAGTAAACAAAAAAAACTTGCTTCTATATAAACTAGATGAGGTCGGGGGTCGGGACCTTACCCGTGAACTTCGTACCAACTAAGTTTGGTTTGATTGTAACTCTTCATATGCGCTTATCAATCGTAATCAATCGTCCAACTCCAATTCATTAAGATCGATAATATGGGCCTCATCATCTACGATTTGAGTTTCGTTTGGTTATTAAATGGAACTCGTTTGTGATTGAAATAAATTCAATGCCTTTTATTTACATGAAAGATGAATGCAGTTAACATTCAATACAAAGCTTTCTGGTATACTATTGAATCAAAATCGACATACGATTAAATTAAATAAGATCAACGAATTAATTATTAAATGTTTTACATTTATCTATTAGTTGATAAACCATTTTGTTGTTGAAATGTTGTCCGCCCTCATCCTGCCGAAAGATTAATGGATATTGTAGCGCATGTCGTATGTGTTTTGAACACCCGTTAAAATTAATTGTTCCGACGATGAAGCACAATAACTCTACATAGCAAATTTTCTCAGAAAAAATAACAATAGCCACTTCGTCGATTGTCAGTAACATGAACCTTTTTGCTTGCTCACCCACAAGCATTTTGTCAGCCCTGATGACGATATAATGGCTGTCGGATTGCATCCGCTCCAACGTAATTTTTAACAATTTGATCAATTCGTTGTTCTGGTGAAGAAATGTTTGCAATTCTCTGGCAATGGCTCAATTCGGTATCGGATTATGAGCACGTCGTTGATTAACTTCGGCATCCGGATTGCCCCTGAAATAAATTTGTAAGAATTGATGATCCTCATCTGACGGTCATAAGAACACTCCTAATAAATAATTTGCCCTTGAATCTGCAACGGTGTATGAAATTATGAAATTGTGAAATAGTTTCAGATAAAACGGCGAATGATGCAAAGACAATTGTGTTGTAGTTACCTTGAAAATGGGCATGAAATTTTCCCGTACAATATGCGTTGTGCTGAACGACGTCACTTGGAAACAACTGTTGTATTTTTGGATGCTGGCTATTAAATGGGTAGAATCACCCGTTTCAGAAACTAAAGTGCGTAATTGCTCTGGTGGCGGAACCAATTTTTTTGCACTTTCCAACCGCATAACTGAGACTCACTGCTGAATTTCAACGGCCAAACAACTGACATTTCTCCAAGCGTAACTGATATGTCCGCACCGTAATCGATTTCCGGATGGTAATGGAATGCCGCTCGTGCCAGGTTCACAAGAACACCGCGTCCGAGCAATCGGTTATGTTCATTTCCTCTTGTTATGTTTGATATGCACGAACTCGTTGCATTCTGAATCTATTCGCCTGTCTGTCATTTTCAGTCGCTCTGGAACATAATTCAAAGATGCCAATACGAATATTTTCATCAGTGTGGTTTGCATGTGAAGTAGCTCGCCGCGCATTTGCTTTGCTTTGACGACCTATATTAGCTGGTCCTCTCCTCGAAATAATAGAATTTATACCTTATTAAAATAGCTGCTCAAAATGAATGTTTGTATAATGTAATTAAATTCGCTTTAACCAAATCTTTTCTCAAAATCTACTACCTTTTTTTACGAAAAAACTATTAACATCACAGCAGCCATAAGACGATAGGTCCACCATGAACGCGATCGATTGAAAGTAATCCGAATTGGCAATTCCCATACAAAATTACCAATTTCTTTTTCCTCGACTTTTGGGATGTTACTTTGGGTTTTACCTAATTTTCTTTTTTCCTAAACCACCCCAGTATTGAGGCAAAGAAGTATTCAAATCGGAGAAAACAAATATTCAAATCGGAAAAGCCATTTTACACATATATATAAAAATAAATTTTGGTTGGTTTTCGGGAATTGATTTATATATATATATATATATATATATATATATATATACATATGATTTAATGTTAAATAATCTCTATTACAATAAAATTACACGTTAAATCAGGATGAACTCGGCTGCGGAGTCTTACTTGATATTATCAATTACGTATAACCCAACGAAAGTATTTATTTCGTTTTCTCTCGCGAGATAACTCTTAACTGCGGTATTAACTGAAGATTAAGTATAAAAGCTCCCTCAAGGCGGCGATAGAACATCTTGTTTGACATTTAATTAAAAACTTTTCCTTTATCGTAGATTGAATAAGTCGGAGGATAATCGAGTTGACTATATCCAGTCACTGAGGGTTATCTCGGTCTGATTAAATCCTCTAGACAAACAGTTACTTTTTCGGTATTGTATAATCCTTTTAATTAAATATATGTCATTATTTTCTTTTTCACGAGACATAGAGTTTTTAGATATAAAGTTATGTTATGCAGAAATAAATTAGTTCTTAATTTAAAAAATTTTTATGGTATTTTTTATTAAGTTGTTGAAAATAAATAAGATAAATAAAAAAATATCTTATGTTTAAATGGATGTTTAGGAGCAAACCTTAAAAAGAGAGTTTAATTTGTAGAGTTGTAGCTTCTAAATAGCAGAGTTTTTCTTCATAAATAATGTTTCAGCATGCAAACAAAAAAAAAATAAGTACAGATAATGATTGTAAACGTTATTTATATCTTAGTTTTAACTGTAAGTCGTTGTTATAGTTTTGGTTTTCCTCATTTATCAGTTCTTAAGTTCTCTAATTCAGTCGTTACTATATGGGCGCTAATAATTATATTCAAAATCTTTTAGAGTATATTTGATCGATACAAAAAAAAACTTTAAACATAAAAACAAAGAGTGAAATATTCGTTGGGAGCAAAAGATAACCTAAGGTAACAAAAGGTAATCAGTAGGTAACAAAAGGTAGCCAGAAATTGTTTCATGCTGTTCTAATAAAAAGACAAATAGACAAGAATCGTATAATATATAAACTGTTTTGCCTTTAATTGATTTTAAGCACCTTCTAGATATAAAATTCTTCTCTCTCCATCCTTTTCTTCCAAATTGTAAACAACTGTAGTATTTATTAATATCTGACTTGGCACTTCTAACGTAAGTACTCATATCGACATCCACGAGACACAGACGAAGTGTTTACGTCGAATTGAGAGTTATTTTGCTTGGGCATGTTTTGCCTAATTCTGTCACTTTATTAATTTTATATTCACTGTACATATCGTAAGAGATTCAGTTTGTATTCAATATTGTGCAAATGTTGTGAATCTTTAATACTAAGTAGGTTTCTGGTAGAAGGTAATGTTGAAAATATAGACAAATTGTAGGGAATTTGAAAATGAATGGCACAGGAATGAAGCGCTGACCCATCGATACTTACAGCTAGCCTAATATATACATTTAAAATCCTTAAGTGATCGATGGAACGAACTCGGAGTATTCCTGAACGTTAGAATCCAAAATAACGAGTCCAACGGAGAACCAAAGTGGTTAACATAACTCTTAGCATCGGCAAACTGAAGTAATAATGGATAGGTCAAATCTGCCAAAGAACCGCCAACCGATGAGGTAGCGCAGCGTAGTAAGCACCCCAGCTAGACGGACTGATGCCGAAAAAGTTGACGGAAAGTGTTAGGATGCCAAAAACGTAGGACCATCTGTGGTGGCTTGCTTTGTAAAACGCCTACGTCTAATTATCAGCCAGTAACTGTGTGATGCTGCATCAGATAATTACTGGTTGATGATTATGACGACGTTCAAGAGAAGCTGAAACAAAAGCAAATACTAAATGACTAGTAAACATGAGACATTTTAATTGCAGAGAAAAAGCATTACTATACTTTTACAACAAGAATAAATTCAGACCATACTTATAACTTACAATTTACAATATTAGCACTTCTGTGTCTAATATTCGGGGTTTGCTAAAAGTAAGATCAGAAGAGCCAGTAATCAATAGCTCTATCTCTTACTTCTATATATACTTCTATAGATACTTCTCTTACTTCTATAGATACTTCTATTGAATTATTTGGCATAATATTTTACGACCACATATTGAATTTAATAAAGGTTTCAACAAATAAACGTAAATTCGACAGAAGTAAACATCTGAAAGTTTC
Source organism: Druceiella hillmani (assembly GCA_039881145.1). Classification (NCBI taxonomy): domain Eukaryota; kingdom Metazoa; phylum Arthropoda; class Insecta; order Lepidoptera; family Hepialidae; genus Druceiella; species Druceiella hillmani. Next base: position 19,793,942 of record JAYKKI010000013.1, read on the forward strand.
AGTTTTCAGGGAAAGTAACTAAGTAGAAATGAGAGAATTTTGGCCGCTACTTCTGTAAATTGCAATATTGGAGTCTAATTGCAAAAGAATACTGTGAAACACAGAGTTTCAAAGTGCAAAAATCAAAAAATTTTCTGATTTGTAAAATGTGTTTCCAAAATTTCCTATATTTGCCTGTACTTTGATCGAGAAACCTTTATGAATAAATATTGAATTGAAAAATATATGTAGATGAAATGCTCGCCGATTTAAAATAAGGTAATTATATAGGCTATACATATATGACATTGCTAAAAAATGTGCTTGAAGATGTGATGTTTCATAGATTAAAATTGTTTTTCTTATGAGTTCTTATTTCGTGTAATCTCATAAAAATATATTAGAAAAAGTTCCGACGAATTTAAATATAAAGAAGCAGAGAAAATTATTCTGTGGCAATACAATTAGCACTTTGGCTGTACTACATATTCAGTACCAACAGAAATTAGTACACCAATAATTGAAATAGTTTCTTTGAGGTTAAAGTAAAATTCACACAAAAAAGTTTGTTATCTTTCATAAAAAAAGAAAGTTTCTTTCATATATTAAGTTTCTTTCATATATGAATATAATTATAGATGTCGTCACCGACATTTGTGCTTTTGCTTTTGCTTTAGTTACTTGTTAAAAAAAAATCAAGTTTTATTATTTTATTGTACAATGTAATATGAGTTTCGAGTTAATATTTTTTCGAGCACCGAACATTTTCCAAAATATATACCTAAAATTGTGATATTCCTTCTAATACTGATAGCCACAAGTTACTTCTTTAGATCTACACTAAGTGTTATTGATTGTTTATTAAAAGTTTATTTTCATGGAAAAGTTAACGAAGTACATAATATATTTTTGTACTTTGTTTTAATCAATTTGTTTCAATAAAGTTTCGATAAATTTGCTTTAAACTTTCGTTTTTGTTAGGGAAACTAAATTGGAACTTTAGGTTTCAGCTCAAAGCAGCGAAATATCAATATTTATGAAAACAGTGGCAATATTCAAATGTTTATTCTAGAGCTTGTAAATTCCATGAAAGAGCTTTTTAACACAATAACAGTTGGTTTATTTTCTGAATGTTTTGCTGTATAACAAATGATCTGAGCTCCAATTTACTAGGCATTTATTTAATTATGATTCCGAAAACTCAACTAGTTGAAAAGAAACAACTAATTCTTCATTGTTTTGTTTTTGCTGCTGACGTAGATTTTTTTTTTATTTAACGATTTTCACAATTCGCAATCATATCGGGGCAATAACTAATGCTAAGTCGTTTGTGTGAATTTTATCTATTTAGAAATGAAAGTGGATGATGGACAATAGGTTCGGCCCAAACTTTATTCTCACACTACACTCAAAGTATTTTTCATACCTATTTATTTTAATTATCTAGAAATGAGTTTTGAAGTTCAGAGAAGTTCCTAAATACCCTATTTATATGTATCTCCTGTTACAGTTTTATAAAAGCATATATGAAATAATTTTAACCAAATTTAATTGTAGAATAGTTAAATTAGCTACAAAAACTAGAGACAGTGATAGGCAGTTTAAATTAGAATAAGCTGTTCTTTTAATACATGATGTTGCATTTTAGAAAGGAAGTACCGAATAGCGTAAATGTTAGTAGATCTATATAAATGCAATGGTATCAATGTTTGAATAATGTTTTCCATGGATTATTGATGGAACAAGGTTTATAAATGCCGATGTTCACAATACACTTTTAGGGATTTGAACAGTAAAAGTAAATGAACATTGGGTAAAATTTACTAAGAAAGTTCGCAGAAAATTAAAAAAAAATCAAATCTATAAAGTATCAAAAGTATGGTAAATATTGAATAACAGGTGAATATTAAAATTTTCTATGAAATACCTTTTTAACTTTCCCATTATAAATATTTTGTGATTTTTCTGTAATTAATCATACATGTTTTTATGTTAATGACACAATGACACAAGGGATTAACCATCAGCGACGGCAATTTTGTGAAAATTTAACAAAATTGCGAAATTTTAGTTGACAACCACTTCACCGCTCTTGCTCTAAAAATCCCTATGCCTGGCATTACCTTGACTTGTTATTTTTCCAAACTGTGTCCGGTCAGCGTAATGCTGAAGACAGAGTGTGAGCAACACTAGCATTATTAGGGTACTCTATTATTGCCAAGTTCCTGTTTTGCTTTTGACCATTTATTAGCGGAATTTGAATTAAACTTCAGAGTCGACCTTTTTTCAGAATAACTAAACGGCCATACGACATCGCTCTGTACATAATATAAAAAGAGGTACATATTTTTTTACTCACTATTCGGTTCCTAAAAATTGTGTTGTTAAAATATGTTCGTCGTCCAAATGACCCACTTGGGCTAAATTAAGAAAATATTTTCTTCAAAAAGAGATGGGTTTTACAGCAGATTAAAAAAATAGAACCCTTATTGAATATTTTCTTATCTGTATATTTACCTGAAAGTCTGTTAAGACCCTTATTCTCAGGACGAATCATATATATAAATTTGAAGTTAATATTAAAAATCAAAGTCTATGCTTTTATAGCCTTGTTACAAATCAAACTTCGAATCCAATGTAAAGAAAAATACTACCTTAAAAATATCACTGAGTACATATCATAAAGACAGGATATTTCAGTTTAACCCAGAATCCCAGAATTCAGTACGAAATATTCAATAAGCATATATTTAAGAGAAGATATATAGAGGATATATTTAATAGAGAGTTTCACTTGCACTTAACTGTCTTTCTTAGAGTATAATTACGTACTCACCAGCAACATCTACGCCCTTATTTCACATCTTATATATGTAGGTACGTGTAGTATATGTGACTACGTCTTGATTGTATCTCTTAGTCGTTAGAATGATAAATTACCGTTCGAGATTCAGAGAAGTTCCTATGAAATTCTGTGAGATGGACACAAAGGCAAAAAAATTTGTTGAGATATTTAATCAAACTTCTTCAAAATTAGTTCTTCTTCATGTAACCTGGAAAGTACCGTCATTAACGGATTCCTTTCTTCTTGAGTAGTTGTATTGTACGCAAATACCAATCGATAGGGAAAGTTGCAATGAATGAGAAACAATTATTTTAATTTCAAAATTTTATATATCATACTTTTCTAGATATTGTCGACAATATCTGCAAAAAATGTTCCCCTCCTCTTTTATCCTAAACTGAATCAATATTATTAAAAAAATTGCTTTATTAAATGTTCAGAAAATGTTTACTCGAAATCTATAGAGGTGATTCTAAATTTTATAGTTTTTGAGATATTCACTAAGTTTTTAACATATTTACATGGTGAAAAGCTACATTAGTGTTTATAAATAGTTAGATGGAAATACTATGAACTTTTAAATGTGCACGAAACCCTCGCTGGGTGAGTTCTATTATTTAACAAGTTTGTCTTTATTCAATATTCCACATCAGGAAGGTAAAACTAATTATAAATTTCGGTGTAAATATTAAAGTCCTATTATTTTCAAGTCAATTGCATTATTTGAAGTTGCTGTATAAGCATGAACTATATTTTTTAATTTTAATTTTTGAGTGTATATTATATTGGTTACTTTTTATTTATTATGTTGGTGTTATTTAATTCAATTTAATCTATTATTTCAAATAGAAGAAGACTCCTGTTCGTTTCTATACTCCACTAAACATTTGAATCTGGATAATTTATTACACAAAAGTTTTAGTAAAAAAAATTTCGTGAATTAAGTCTTGTTAATTGAATTTAATACGAGATAATTTTAAAGGCGGGTCATGTATAAAAAAAGTTGTTTTCTTGCGTGTAAACAAGGTAATAAGAAGCTTCTATAGTATTTAAGCTGTAGTAAGTTATAGTCTATGCTAAACTTAATATAATTCAAAAAAGTTTCTAAACGCTTTTAGTTATTTAAAAAAAGTTATTTTCTTGCATATAATTGAGGGAATGAGAAGTTTCTATAGTAGTTCGTTTATTATACGTAGTTGTATATTATTTAATGTTAAACATATTATAAGAAAATTGACACATGAGCGTACATCGAATAATTAGGCATTCGTAAACATTTGATTCTTTTTATTATTTCTATGCAGTTATATGCAAACATTAATTTTATTTTTCACCAAGTAAACATATTGTTTTATAAATATCTTACTAGATAACATGCTTACTTAAAAACTATAATTATTGTTACAGTTTCCCGATATACATATGCATATATATATAAATATATATATATATATATATATATATATATATATATATATATATATATATATATATATATATGTATGTATGTATATATATACAGTAGAACAGTTTATTTCATAATTTTGACTTTAGAAATTTCTAAGACTGAAGATATCAAAAATATCTCTGCTGCTTCTAACATCCTCACATAAAAATATTTATGAAGCAGATAAGCTATATGACTGCAACTGCTGAAATATTGATGTGGAAGGCTACAAAATAATAAATAAATATAGATATAGTTATTTTACATTTTCAATAAATAATTTCAAATATAATGATAGTACGGCAACTACTGAAATATTGATGTGGAAGACTACATAAAAATAAATAAATATACAGTTATTTTATACTTTCAATAAATAATTTTAAATATAATGATAGTAATTCAACTACTGAAATATTGATGTGGAAGGCCATTTAACACATGATAGGATTTTTATTATATAATACTATATGATTGTCAGAAACGTCACATAGAGAAAAAGTAATAACAAGATTTAGAGTCAGTTTAAAGTCTATTTGCCTTCTTTCCACAGTTAAATTAAATTTAACTAACTAACTGAGGGATCAGAACTTGTAGTTTGGTTGTTATATACTCGACAATTTAATATCAAATTTTAAAAGGCAGAAATACTTACAATTCGAAATTATCGTCTCTCAGTTAAGCGCTGTCATAAAAGATTTAATACACGCTGCTGTAAAGTGTTTACAGGCCACATTTAAAACGAGACTATAAAGTTTACTTCTTAAATTCAATTTATGATCGTTTCTGTGAGATTTTCATGGTTAAATTTATTACTTTTTAAATACTGTTTAAACTCTAGAAGCTAACATAAACCAGTCTCATCTTATAGTGTTATTGGCCAGTGGCGAGTGTAATGTTTTAGTACAGGGAAATGAATATTTTATTACCGACATTTTGAGTAGATATTGACGGAAGTTACAGCGTTTCAATGCGCTTTTCTAACAAAATTTCGATCCAAATACACTTTTACAAGGAAATGTTTAAATTGTTGTGTTAACAACTGTCTAAGATAAGCACAAACAACTAAGGATACAAACGTACGAGTAAATAATATTTTAACCCGTAAAATTCTCATTGAAATTCTTTACTCGGTATTTTGAAAATCTTTTCACATTTCCAAAATTGCATTTGCCCTATTATTTAGTAATAAAGTTTCATTTTTTTTATTTTTAACGTTCCGTACTTCAAAAGGAAAACGGATCTTTTATAAGATCACTTACGTGTCTTTCTGTCCTTTGGACACAATCGTTCTTCTCACCAAGCGCTTGACGGAGTAACTTGAAATTTGGTATGGTAACAAGACATATTAACCCACGTATGTTTCAATAGCTAATATTAAAAAATGTCTATAGGAAAATATGGACGGAGGCATGTAAATTAATTACACGACTTTTTTAGCCCAATTTATAGCGTGGGTTACCCCACACTATCTGGAAGGGTTAATAATTAGAGCCTAAAAAATATTCATTCATAATTGTAGAAAGGACGTCTTCAGAGTCATAAAATTAGGTAGCTAGAGGCATATAGCAAGGCTATGGGAAAACAGTAGCGATTATTATAAATCTTGTTATTTTTGGAATATGCACGATACATTTACGCATGTGGAAGATGCAGTAGGCAATATATTTACGAAATGTGATGAATGAGTAATTGTTAATATAGTTTAACAGTAATATTAGACTCACTTAAATATTCATATGTACCCAAATGTGTATGAAATTATAATAGAGCAGGTCGCACTCGTGCCTGGCACGATCTATTTCGTCTGCACCTGGATGCAAATCTAGGCATTGTCAGATTGGTTTGACCCCAGGTATCTAAATATTGGTACACTCAACCAGGCATTTTCCCGTGCTATATAAATGTAGTTAATTACACTCGATATAGCGCACCCTTCCCTGCTTTTCCTTCGGCCAGATCCCTAATTTGTGAAAACAATAAACAATTTTAGAAAACCGTGCGTTTGAAAGTTCTTTTTTCTATAAATAGTACCAAATTGTTAAGTGTGTAAGTGAATATCTAAGATCGGAGGGTTAAATAAAAAAAATGTACTCTAAAATTATTTATGTAAGTTTATTTACTTTTTGTTTTCGGTTACTTTTACATAAAATTTCAGTCTAGAGTAAGTACTGAAATTTAATATAAAATAAATTTCTGTCTATTTGAATTTTCCGTCTAACCCTATAGTAAAGTTGAAGGAAATTTCAAGAAAATGGGATTTAGTTACGTTTTAAATCTAAATTTGATGTAAATTAGGTCTTCGAACAAAAAAATAAAAATTGTTTTTTAATCACTGATTCAAACTCTTCATGACTCTTGTGAAAGGACGATTATAACAAAAAATAATAACAGCTATCTATGGAAAAATATTTGTATTTTTCTATAGATAATATTTATTAATTTTAGCTTGACTATACCTACAAATTGACCAGTTTCAATGTAATTGGTATTTTTACATTTTGTGGGACATATGTTTAATATTTCAGTGGTACGACAGAAGGGCCGAATGCGTTACCGAACTCGAAACGAGCCCTAATAAATATAAAATTTGATGTGTACTGTGATGTGAATTTTTATTCACATCCCAGTACACATCAAATTATCTAAGTCTCTATTTGTAAATATCCCTCTTTCCTTATTTCCATTGATTCCTTGTTGGTTTCTAACGCAACGTTTTCATCATTTTGATGAAAGTATAAACAAAAAGCTGATTATATATATATATATATATATATATATATATATATATATATATATACATATATATATATATATATATATATGTATATATATATATATATATATATATATATATATATATATATATGTACATGTAATAAAACTGCTTGTGTACAAAAAAAGGATGAAAGTAATAAAGGACAAAAATATAGGGTCAAAATATTTTGTCCATAGTAATGTTGCTTTTTTATGTACAGTCCTTGTTGTCGTCCTTTTCTTTATAATCTCGCTCTTTCCCAATTCGCTTTTCCGAGATTTCTAATTATTTCATACATTTTATTTATGTATACATATTTGTATGAAACTACTGAATATAAGGTATATTCAATAGTTTCATACTTCTGGAATTTGTTTAATTGTCAAAAGATATTATAATATATTCATTATGTTTTTCCTAAACTTAATAATCCTAATTGCAAAAAAGAGGTACTTCGAGAATTAAGGCCAAAGCTTTCTTTTGGAGAAATATTTTTCAAGCAATTGCGAGACCATCTCATGAGATAATGGCCTAAGCAGCAATTGCAGGTGGTAAATTTAAGATGCTCCGACAAGAAAATGTTGTCTAGCCTTAAAACTTTCGTTCTATCTATTTGTGTTTATAAAAAACGATTTGTGGCCGCTACATGTTTATATATGCAGTAAGTGTGCTGATTAACTTTATAACTGCATTTTTTGTTAATGTTTTTCCAATATTTTGCCATCAAAACATTTCCTATTTTGATTGAAGGTGAAAAATACGTAAAAATAAAAAAAAAACACGAAGAGCCTATCGGATACGTCCATGTTATGAAAACATACAATTTTAAAATAGTACCCATATGCGACAATGATGACCCTTCGCCTTGACAAAATCGTAAAGCGCATACACAACAGCATTCATTATAAATTTTCATTGAAAATATTTGTTAAGAAATACTTTTCAATATTTTATTTCAGACTTTTCTGAAACAATAATTCAGAAGTTTAGACGTGGGTTGCGTCACAGGCTTTAAAGACGAATTTGAAGAGAAATATCTCGAAACCGAATCATCTAAATTTCTTACTTCTAGAACAAACTTCATTGCTTTTTGGAATACATATCCAGCGACAGCCCAGCCATATATACTAACAGCATATAATCACTTTTTATATTTTGTACATAAATATCTTACTAAGTATACATAAATATATATATATATATATATATATATATATATATATATATATGTGTGTATATATATATGTATATGTGTGTGTGTGTGTGTGTATAGGTGTATACATGTATACATTAGGTAATTTTATTCAAATGTATTCTTAAAACTGCAATGTACTATAAATGTTAAAAGAAATGACAGGGGCCACCCCCTGTCATTGCGAGAGTGAAGAAAAAAGGTGAGGACAATGAATACGTGTGAAAATTGAGAACATTGTTGAAATTTCTTCAAATTTCTGGAAATTTCTAAGAAAAACTGGAACTTTCATATTGGTAGTCACACATTTTCGAGGTCGATAATTTTCAACCCCCATATCTTCAACATCCATATAGTTATCGACATGAAAACACCATAGTGCACGATGAGAGAGTTGAGGCTAGTCGGCAGTAGGCAGTCGTGTTATATATATATATATATATATATATATATATATATATATATATATATATATATATATATATATATATTAGAGATGGGTCAAATATTCGGTATATTATACTATGTTCATATTCGTAATTATTACCGGATGAGAAAAAACGTTTCCCTTTATATTTTTGAATTATATATAACCTTACAATAAAATGTTAACATAGCGAGTACTTAACATGATTAATGAACTAAGTATGGACGTAAACTCAAACATAAATACATTCGTCTAATAAGAATAAAACACCAAAATGGGCTACAATTGGCAGGGTGGCCTAATAATACGAAAGTTAGAATAACTTAAACAGGGACTAAATAAGAAACTTAAAATTAAAAAGGAGCTTGCTTCGACCGTAAGATCAACGTTATATTAAAATAATTAATAGCATATGGCATAGCTTAAACCACAAAAGAATGTACCAGGTATCCAATATTAATATTTAAAATATGATAAATTGTGATGAAGGAAAATTACACTCCCTGCTCTCTCTGGAAAAATCTGTTCCATTTTCTTTGTAAACATTTCCTATTTCGGTAAACAGAGGTCCGCTGTACACAGGAAAAGCAAGAGAGGACTAAAAAAATGAGTTAAACTGACCATATGTGCATACACTCCTTTGTTTTTTGCCCACAATGCGAATAAACTGAGATTGCGTTGTCATATTTTTTTGGTTAAATAACTTTGTAATTCTATTCGAAACGAGCTTTTAGAAATTTTTTCGCACTCTGCTACCTGCTCAAAAGATTCTAGATATCATAGTTTTTTAAATATCATACTCATACATATATATATATATATATATATATATATATGTGTGTGTGTGTGTGTGTGTGTGTGTTTGTATATTCTGACACCCAATTATATTGGGTATTATCAAATATGATCTGATTATGCTAAGAAGTCATATTAGTAGTGACTTTTCATATACAAGGTAATTTCCCTTGAAACGAAACTTCGACATGCCAGTAAAACCCATTCTTTTAATGGATAAATCATGCGGTACAGCCAAATTGTCGAGTTAATTGACTTAAACGGTTACCTACGGAATTATTTGACAATTCAAAAGAAGATTTTCGTAAATATGTGAACTATGTTTGAAATATATAATTAGTATTGTTGCCAGCTTACAGTGGAAATTATAACAGATTAAAGTTAATTGGAGAGTATTAACTTAATAATAAAAGACTGCCAACGTAATTTGCGAACATCTGGAAGAATCTGGCGCGCATTATGACAATATATTTCCTACCGATCGAAGGCAGAATCGTGACGCAAATATTCAAGCGACCCGTGGGAGTTGCGCTCTTCTGCGTACGGCTTTGTAATTTATTACTTTAATAGTACCCATACGGATAATCATCCTTTCCTCAAACATTTCGATGGAAGTCCCCGTTTGCGCGATTTGCTGTTCAGTGACGTGTTGACGCGTTTCAAATTTTTGTTTCGAGATTAAATAGCTTGCAGGATTAGGCTGTTCATTGTAAGTTTACTTATTAATCTTTGTAAGCGGGTATCTAAAATTGAATAAACTATGGTATCTTGAATATGTAGTATAAATAATTTGTGTCCTTTCGATTCACGTTTATATAAAATATTCGTCTAATTTAAACAGAATCTCTTTGTAACCGGGTATCCAAGATTGAATAAACTAAGGGATGTTAAATATATAATTTAAATAATTTGTCTCCTTGGGATTCACGTTTATTTAAAATATTCGTCTAATTTAAACAGAGTCTATTTGTAACCGGATATCTAAAATTGAATAAACTAAGGTATGTTAAATTTGTAGTTTAAATAATTTGTGTCCTTGCGATTCACGTTTATATAATATATTCGTCTAATTTAAACAGAATCTATTAGTAACCGGGTATCTAAAATTGAATAAACTAAGGTATGTTAAATATGTAGTTTAAATAATTTGTATCCTTGCGATTCACGTTTATATAAAATATTCGTCTAATTTAAACATAATCTATTTGTAACCGGATATCTAAAATTGAATAAATTAAGGTATGTTAAATATGTAGTTTAAATAATTTGTGTCCTTGCGATTCACGTTTATATAAAATATTCGTCTAATTTAAACAGAATCTCTTTGTAACCGGGTATCCAAGATTGAATAAACTAAGGGATGTTAAATTTGTAGTTTAAATAATTTGTCTCCTTGGGATTCACGTTTATATAAAATATTCGTCTAATTTAAGCAGAATCTCTTTGTAAACGGGTATCTAAAATTGAATAAACTAAAGTATGTTAAATATGTAGTTTAAATAATTTATGTCCTTGCGATTCACGTTTATATAAAATATTCGTCTAATTTAAGCAGAATCTCTTTGTAAACGGGTATCTAAAATTGAATAAACTAAAGTATGTTAAATATGTAGTTTAAATAATTTATGTCCTTGCGATTCACGTTTATATAAAATATTCGTCTAATTTAAACAGAATCTCTTTGTAACCGGGTATCCAAGATTGAATAAACTAAGGGATGTTAAATATGTAGTTTAAATAATTTGTGTCCTTGCGATTCGCGTTTATGTAATATATTCGTCTAATTTACACAGAATCTATTTGTAACCGGATATCTAAAATTGAATAAACTAAGGTATGTTAAATATGTAGTTTAAATTATTTGGGCCCTTGAAATTTACTTTCGTACTAAATATTCGTATTATTCAAACAGAATTTAACCTTGAAATCCTACTATTCTTGAGACATAAAAAGAAGGGAACATTCAGTTCGATGTATTGAGATAAATTGGATCTGAGCATTAAGAGCGTTATTTGTGTGTGTATATGTATGCGTACTTGTGTGCGTGAGTACGTGCGTGCGTGTTTGTTTGTTTATGTGCATGAACATAAATAACGGCTCGTGTATGCCTTATCTATATACATAAACGTGTCGGTCGCAGTGTGTAAGGTCCAAAAATTATGGATTGAATTGAATTTATATTTGAGTTTGGAAGTTCTTCATAAGCATCTGCAGGAATTTTTTTTTATTTGTTATCTCAAAATTTAAGGCATGAAAAAAACGATTTACCCAAAAAAAAGTTGAGGATTTTTTTTTCTAATCTTATATGATGATTAATGCAGTATAAATAACAAAACACATCATACTTTTTTTTCCAGGAAGTGTAAAGTTAAATCACATCGCGTACAAAAATTAAGTGAATTACTCAAGTTGGCATAATAAGAACAAGACGTGGTGATGGTTGAGCGTTGAGCCGTATAGGCGTTGGCGACGTATGAGGGTTGAAAAAGTACTTTTTATAGAACATAAAATGAACAACATGTCTGTGTTATGTTCTACCAACTTCTTTAAAAATGTTTAACATACAAGATTCTATTCTTCTCTTAATTTGAACTCGCGATACAATATCAGTTTCTCTTGAATTTTCGAAAAATACGTTTTTTTTTCCTATTTTCAATCCACATAAAAAAGGAGGAGATTCTTTGTTCGGCTGTATTTTATTTTGTTAATATTACCTCATATCTCCTTTATTTATCAATCAATTCAGATGATAAACCGTAAGACCTAACAATCTGCTGTTTTTAAATTAGTATTGTGAGTGACTACCAATATGAAAGTTCCAGTTTTGTTTAGAAAGTTCCAGAAATTTGAAGAAATTTCAACAATGTTCTCAATTTTCACACGTATTCATTGTCCTCACCTTTTTTCTTCACTCCCGCAATCCACCCCCTGTCATTTCTTTTAACATTTATAGTACATTGCAGTTTTAAGAATACATTTGAATAAAATTACCTAATGTATACATGTATACACCTATACACACACACATATATATACATTTATATACATATATATATATATATATATATATATATATAATAATAAAATAATAAATAATAAGTAAAAAATAGTACCCATATGGGACAATGATAACCCTTCGCCTTGACAAAATCTTAAAGCGCATACACAACAGCATTCATTACAAATTTTCATTGAAAATACTTGTTAAGAAATACTTTTCAATATTTTATTTCAGACTTTTCTGAAACAATAATTCAGAAGTTTAGACGTGGGTTGCGTTACAGGTTTTAAAGACGAATTTGAAGAGAAATATCTCGAAACCGAATCATCTAAAATTCTTACTTCTAGAACAAACTTCATTGCTTTTTGGAATACATATCCAGCGACAGCCCAGCCATATATACTAACAGCAAATAATCACTTTTTATATTTTGTACATAAATATCTTACTAAGTATACATAAACATATATATATATATATATATATATATATATATATATATATATATATGTTTATGTATACTTAGTAAGATATTTATGTACAAAATATAAAAAGTGATTATTTGCTGTTAGTATATATGGCTGGGCTGTCGCTGGATATGTATTCCAAAAAGCAATGAAGTTTGTTCTAGAAGTAAGAATTTTAGATGATTCGGTTTCGAGATATTTCTCTTCAAATTCGTCTTTAAAACCTGTAACGCAACCCACGTCTAAACTTCTGAATTATTGTTTCAGAAAAGTCTGAAATAAAATATTGAAAAGTATTTCTTAACAAGTATTTTCAATGAAAATTTGTAATGAATGCTGTTGTGTATGCGCTTTAAGATTTTGTCAAGGCGAAGGGTTATCATTGTCCCATATGGGTACTATTTTTAAATTGTATGTTTTCATAACATGGACGTATTCGATAGGCTCTTGGTGTTTTTTTTTATTTTTACGTATTTTTCACCTTCAATCAAAATAGGAAATGTTTTGATGGCAAAGTATTGGAAAAATATTAATGAAAAATGTAGTTATAACATTAATCAGCACACTTACTGCACATATAAACATATAGCGGCCACAAATCGTTTTTTATAAACACAAATAGATAGAACGAAAGTTTTAAGACTAGATAAAATTTTCTTGTCAGAGCATTTTAAATTTACCACCTGCAATTGCTGCTTTGGCCATTATCTCATGAGATGGTCTCGCAATTGCTTGAAAAATATTTCTCCAAAAGAAAGCTTTGGCCTTAATTCTCGAAGTGCCTCTTTTATGTAATTAGGATTATTAAGTTTAGAAAAAAACATAATGAATACATTATAATTTCTTTTGACAATTAAAAAAATTTAAAAATTCCAGAAGTATAAAACTATTGAATATACCCTATATTCAGTAGTTTCATACAAATATGTATACATAAATAAAATGTATGAAATAATTAGAAATCTCGGAAAAGCGAATTGGGAAAGAGCGAGATTATAAAGAAAAGGACGACAATAAGGACTATACAGGAAAAAGCAACATTACTATGGACAAAATATTTTGACCATATATTTTTGTCCTTTATTACTTTCATCCTTTTTTTGTACACAAGCAGTTTTATTACATGTACATATATACATATATATATATATATATATATATATATATATATATATATATATGTATATACATCCACGTATGTACGTAGATATATGTAAATATACTTAGCTCCTTTAAACGCCACAAACGCCACAAATGATTTCAATAAATTAAATATTATTGACCTTAAAGTTATTATAAGTTCGTAACGTTCTATGGAACATAGCATATCATAAACATAGAAAATTAAAATTTAAAAATGAAAGTTTTTTACAAATAAATTGAAGTGACTTCAACTGACCACCAAACAAGAGGCGCACTGAACAGTATAAAATAAGAAAAATATGAGTACTTAGTTGGAACTTTTGCGATTTTTACATTGTTTCCGAACATAAATACTTTTTCCAACACAAAATAAATAAAACCGGGCTACTCCGCTGACACTACCACTTGCACAACAACCAGGAGAAATAAATCGAAGGAATACTCACGACTGTTAAACATGTTAAAATGGAAACAGAACTGAAGCCTTTAGCCTGCAACACACAATCTCGATCTCATAAATAAATCTTCCATATATTTCTTTCATTCCTGCTCCTCGTTTGTTTCTTCCATTTAATATTACCTTGCACGAGTTTGTGACGCTTTTAACACAAGCACAAGCGATATTGTTCAGTCTGTTTTTTCTCTAAGCCTTCCAGATTTGCATTTCTGTCATAGCAATGCCCACAGTATTTTATTCCAATACATGAATTGCTTGAAAAAATATTAATATGCACTCTTGTCTTATTAGCAAAACCTCACTTAAACCTTGACTCCCTCTAATAACTATTCGCTTTCAGATTTCACATTAGTTCCTAATAATCACCATTTTGGGCATCGTGTTGGTATCTATCTTCGAGATTATCTACCTTTGAGAATTATAAAAAATTACTAGAACAACCGTTCGTTTATAACAGAATATTTATTTACTGGAATTACTTCCTCCAGAATCGAATTAATCTTAGAAGTTGTCTACTCATGCCGTGGTATCTCGTATATATTATGGGTGACTTCTACACCTGTATGTATAACTGTGGTATGAGGCACTTTGGGACATTGTGGATGCTGTAAATCTCACAATTATTCCATCCTTTCCTACCTTTTATGACGTAAATTATCATTACCTTCTTAATGTTGCTATTTTATCCTCTCCTAAAAGTGTATGTTTCCATAGTCAACTTCCTGCTCCTGGGGTTTCACACCATGGCGTAATTTACCTATCATATAAGTTGCGTAGTCCAAATCCATCTCCTAAATTTCCAATTTTCGTAGTTTTAGCATTATTGACTTACGATGTTTGGTTGAGGATGCCCAATACATTGATTGGGAAAGTGTTTTAGACATTAAAACAGTCGATGAAAAAGTTGTTGAATACAACAATCGTACCATCAAGGTGTTTGATGAGCACGTTCCTCTTAAGCGAGTGAAAATTAAAAGAAAGAGAGCCTCATGGTTATATAACTCCGTCAAAAAAGTTATGGCTAGGCGTAATCAAATCAAGGTCAGATTTAAAGCAAATGTCAATTCTTCAGCATGGGAGGCATTTAGAGTGCTTAGCCCTTTCTGTAAACATTTGAAGTTACTTGACACTCTGGATTTTCGTAATTATACTGATGCTTATTGCCAGCTTGATCTTAATATTTTGAACTCTTTCTTTGCTAAGCCCCTCCATAAAACTTGACCTAGCTGTTAAGTTGGAAACATTGAAGAATATTCATCCTCTCTCTTCTAACCACAAATTCACATTACATAATACTTTTGATTGGGAAGTGAAAACCAACTTTCTGGCAATAAAAAACAATTCTATGGGATACGATGGCCTAAGTATTAAAGTCATTAAGCGTATCTTAGTTATTATAAACACTTTTATTTCTGACATATTTAACACATCCCTGACAATTGCCAATTTTTCCTTCCAAACGGAAGAAAGCGTATATAATCTCGTTACCAAAAACATTATTGCTATACATCCTAAAGATTTTTGACCCCTTTTTATGTTATCACTTCCATCGAAAGTCTTTGAGCCTTGTTGGATATCTTAAAATTTGCAAATTTCTAAATTCACCTCAATCTGATTTCAAAAATGGTTATAGTACCTCAAGAGAGTTAGTAAAAATAATAAATAATATAAGATTATTCATAAATAACATTCAAGTGCGTGGTTGCGTACGTGCGTGCGTGTATGCATGCGTGCATGTATTTATGCGTGCTTGCGTAAATAAATATTCAAACTAATTTGACATATATCGCAGCAAAAAGGACGCCGGACATTAAGTCCAATAGTTAACGAACATATTAATGCCATAATTGCCATGTCTAGCAACCTAATTTATTAAGCTGGTGATTAAGTTAATAAAGCGGGAATTATATTTGTTCGTTCATTAATTTATTTTTTACTGCTTTATGTGAGAATAAATAAGGCATAGTTCTCGAATTGTAGACGAACAGTTACATATTTCCATAAGTTAAATAAAATTAAGGGGTGATTAAGTTAATAAAGTAGGAATTATATTTGTTCGTTCATTAATTTATTATTTACTGCTTTATGTGAAAATAAATAAGGCATAGTTCTCGAATTGTAGACGAACAGTTACATATTTCCATAAGTTAAATAAAATTAAGCTGGTGATTAAGTTAATAAAGTAGGAATTATATTTGTTCGTTCATTAATTTATTATTTACTGCTTTATGTGAGAATAAATAAGGCGTAGTTCTCGAATTGTAGACGAACAGTTACATATTTCCATAAGTTAAATAAAATTAAGCTGGTGATTAAGTTAATAGAGTGGGAATTATATTTGTTCGTTCATTAATTTATTTTTTACTGCTTTATGTGAGAATAAATAAGGTATAGTTCTCGAATTGTAGACGAATAGTTACATATTTCCATAAGTTAAATAAAATTAAGCTGGTGATTAAGGTAATAAAGTAGGAATTATATTTGTTCGTTCATTAATATATTTTTACTGCTTTATGTGAGAATAAATAAGGCGTAGTTCTCGAATTGTAGACGAACAGTTACATATTTCCATAAGTTAAATAAAATTTAGCTGGTGATTAAGTTAATAAAGTGGGAATTATATTTGTTCGTTCATTAATATATTTTTACTGCTTTATGTGAGAATAAATAAGGCTTTGTGTAAGGTGTTCTTTTATACTTAATATCTATTTTCCCCATATTTGTGAATGTAAAAACTATGGAATATTCAAATATCTATCGAACTATTTTATTAAACGTGATGTCAAATAATCTATAAAAATGATCTAAAACTACGTGAAAAAAAACTCGAAGAATTCGGTGCTGATCTACGTTTTCAGTATGAAACGGTTAAAATTGATTCACTTTTAAACGGCATTGTTGAATAAGAGTAAGATAAAATGTAATGACTTTGTCCATATAATAAAAATGAGAGAAATTTATTTGAAAACGAAAGTATGTAATGTCAAGATTTTAATTTATTAAAAAAACAAATGCATTACGTTAACAATTATATTACGCGTGCGTGCGTGCGTGCGTTAGCGCGTGCCTGCGAGCGTGAGCGCGTGTGTGCGTGCGTGCATGCGTGCGTACGTGCGAGTGCGCACGCCACCGCGAGTACGATCGCGCTCCTTCTTGCGTGCGTGCGTACGTGCGCGTGTACGATAACGCGTGAGTGCGCGCATGCGTGTTCGCATACTAGCGTGGTTGTGTGCGTGCGGGCGTGCGTGTGTACGTGCGAGCGAGCGTGGGTGCATGCGTACGTGCTTGCTTGCGTGCGTGCGTGCATGTGTTCGTCCGTGCGTGCGTGCGATCATGCGTGCGTGCGGGCGTGCGTGCGTGTTTGTGTATGTGTATGTGTGTAAATCGGATGCGGCACAAGATATAGTAAAGGCGTCATAGCCTTCAGAAATAATGATTACATCCTAAGAAACTTACAAGGAACCAAAGGCAAAATATACGAAGTGAGAAGGAATGTTTCGCAAAACGACGAATTTATTTAGCATAATTATTGGCAGTGATTAGTAAAACTATGTTTAAATAAAATTTCATACTTCGAGAAGAATTTAATGTTTCCATAAAAAAATCATACTATATATGTGTATGTGTGTATACATATATATATATATATATATATATATATATATATATATATATATATATATATTATAATTTTACAAATTAAAAATTGCAGTTTCTTTGTTTCTTGCAATATTCTTTCCCCAATAACAAGTAAAGTGATTTAAATAAACCAATAGGGCTATTAAAATTGAAACTATTTTTGTAACTGAAAATTGTCTTTATTTTATGTTTCCCTTTTTAATTATTCAAGTTTTTTCCTAATGGAAAATCGAATTGTCGCAATCATAAATTGATATGAGCGTAACCACAGCCAAAAGTTAATACTTTTTAAAATACATTTCATTTAGGCAGTACATGTACTGCTAAGGCAGTACATGTGCCGCAAAGGCAGTTCATGTACTGCCTTTTCGCTTCGGAATAAAAATTAAAAAACCTTCTTTTTCCACTCTGATCAAGATTATGTACCACATCAACATTGTACATGAAACTTAAAATGGCAACATTAATATTAGCTACTTATAAGCTTATCACTCTATTTCAATTTATTCGTCTTCCTCAGGTACAGTCATGTTATTAATTACTTCGTACAAAAAAACGGATTTCACCAACTGTTTGTTAAATTACTTCGTACAAAAAAACGGATTTGACCAACTGTTTGTTAAATTGCTTCGTACAAAAAAACGGTTTTGACCAACTGTTTGTTAAATTACTTCGTACAAAAAAACGGATTTGACCAACTGTTTGTTAAATTACTTCGTACAAAAAAAAGGATTTGACCAACTGTTCGTTAAATTACTTCGTACAAAAAAAGTATTTCACCAACTGTTTGTTAAATTACTTCGTACAAAAAAACGGATTTGACCAACTGTTTGTTAAATTACTTCGTACAAAAAAACGGGTTTGACCAACTTAAATTATAAATATGGATAATATTTAAAACTCATTTCTTCTTAAGTTTTTTTGAGGTTTTTCAATATAAAGACCTAGAAATTTTATTTCCGAGCATAAAAATGAAAAACATAATTATTCATTAAACATTTATTATTATTTTATAAACGATCAAGGTATAACAATAAAAATTGAAGCATATTTCAGAGAACAAACCTAAGTTACAAGATATAATAAATCTAACAGAGCAAAAATAATTGAATAACACTCATATTTCAATCTACCAGACACACATAATATTTAAAATGAGTATAATTTAAAATGACCGCTTCACAAGTTAATGTTAAACCATAATATAATTTTTTTTGAACAAAATACTGTTTATATTTTGTTCACTGAAAAACTCTTATTTATCATAAAAATAAGAAAATGTAAAACACTAATAGAGAGTATGATGTTCATAAAATAAAAATAAGATCAGTAACATTATATTCTTCTGGAAATGGTACGACTGAGAATACACCGAATCAAGCATAAAGTAGATAAGGTAAAAAGGAAATTATCAAATTTTCCTTTATGTGGATATTTTCACATGACAAAGAAAATAATGTGCCAGTGGTATAGACAAAGCACTCTAACAAGTTAATGATTTTTTTTCTTTTTATCCAATAATATATAAATATTGTTAGGTTACCAAAAAGCTGTAAAACCCATAAATTTCTCTCCATATCATAACTCATTGTATCCTAATCTCGTTTTGTCTCATTAAAGAAATTATAAAAATAAATTACGAAAGATATTTTGAATCCAGCCGTTTATTAAACTACTTTCTTAAGATGGAATAACTCTCTGTGTTTACTGTATGTATTTACAGACAGCCATTCCACCTTTAAATTAACTAGACGTTTTCCAGCCGCCTTTTGCCGCAGCAACAGATAAAAAACAAAAGTGAGGACCACAAAAAGGAGGACCTCAAGATGGATATAACGTCGATTTATATCCTTGAGAAAGGAAATAAATCACACAAATTATGTCTATCTAACTGAGTACAACAATAAGTGCATCGTCTCGGATCCAGGTCAATGCCCACACCCCGCGCGATGTGGAAAGCGACCTACTTATTCTCCCACTGACCTGTTTACGTCTTTATGACGCTGTGAAAAAACTTTAAATAATTTTTTTTAAATTAACTGACAAGTCATCCACCTTAAGCATATCAAGACATTGCATAATTTGACTACTTTTCAATAATTGTACACACAATGAAATGTCAAAGTTGTGAAGAGGATTAAGAAACAAGGTATACAAGAGTTTATGAAAAAGCTGTAAAAAAAATTGTGCGGATCAGTACCGACACGCGACTCAAGTTCACTCCTTCAGTATGATTGTCTTGGAGTGTATGAAATGGGTAATACTGGATATAAATATGAATACCAATATCATTAAATCTAAATGGAAAATTCTTTAATAAAAAAATGTTGATGATATAATTATTTTCAAGTAAAATACATATGAACAAGATCAAATTTATACAATGAAATTAAAAACATTTAGTAACGTCAGACTAAGAAGTAAAAATTGAAAGAAACTTTTATATTTTGTAGGACAGATGACCCTAAATATTCACATATTTAATAATTACGTCTTGATATAAGCGAACGATGGTAAACAATGTTTGCCATACTCCATCATTGCGATTACACCATAAGAAAATGCCGTTTATTTATTGATATCTCACTCTAAAGATGCGTAGATATGTTGCGCAGAGAGGCCACCTAACGGTTACACTTTTCTGAATGCTCTGAACTTCGTACGATCAGAACCTAACGGTTACATTTTTTTAACGTTCTGTACTATTGATTTTACTCATAAAACTTCATACCGGGCACTAGTTATAAAAACCGATTCTTAAGAAGGAAACTCCAAATATCAATTTTTTTGGAATTTTTTTCTTTTTTTGGTTTGTTTGGCCATTAATCACGTAAAAAGTGTTAAATAGACTTAAATTATAAATATTGTGCGAGTTAGTAAAATGAAGTAAATGACACATTATTTTAATATATTAAAAAGTTGAAAAATAATATTCACTCCTGTGTTCATTAGTTCTCATATCATATTAAAACTATATGTGAAAACAAATAATCAAATTATAATTTAAATAAAACCGGCAAAGTGTGAACCCGGCTCACGAATCGAGAATTCCGTATCGCGCTTTAAGTGAAATTAGTTTATTTATCTTAAGTCCTTGTGCAATAAAAATATATATTAAATTTAAATTTTCTTATATATTCTTAATTTACCCAATATTCCATTATAATACATTTGAGTACTTGAAATAAAAATACGGTTAATAATTTTTAATTTAAGAGCTTACATATGGGATATTTTGGTTTATTAGTACGGGATAATTTGTTTTATTATTACGTATTAGTACGGCATAATTTGTTTTATTATTAAGTATTAGTACGGGAGAATTTGCTTTATTACTACATTTTACTACGGGATAATTTGCTTTATTATTACGTATTAGTGAGAGATAATTTGTTTTATTATTACGTATTAGTACGGGATAATTTGCTTTATTATTACGTATTAGTACCGGATAATTTGCTTTATTATTACGTATTAGTATGGGATAATTTGCTTTATTATTACGTATTAGTACCGGATAATTTGCTTTATTATTACGTATTAGTATGGGATAATTTGCTTTATTATTACGTATTAGTACCGGATAATTTGCTTTATTATTACGTATTAGTATGGGATAATTTGCTTTATTATTACGTATTAGTACCGGATAATTTGCTTTATTATTACGTATTAGTATGGGATAATTTGCTTTATTATTACGTATCAGTACGGACTAATTTGGTTTATTATTACATATTAGTACGGGATAATTTGCTTTATTATTACGTATTAGTGAGGGATAATTTGTTTTATTATTACGTATTAGTACGGGATAATTTGCTTTATTATTACGTATTAGTACCGGATAATTTGCTTTATTATTACATTTTACTACGGGATAATTTGCTTTATTATTACGTATTAGTGAGGGATAATTTGTTTTATTATTACGTATTAGTACGGGATAATTTGTTTTATTATTAAGTATTAGTACGGGAGAATTTGCTTTATTATTACATTTTACTACGGGATAATTTGCTTTATTATTACGTATTAGTGAGGGATAATTTGTTTTATTATTACGTATTAGTACGGGATAATTTGCTTTATTATTACGTATTAGTACCGGATAATTTGCTTTATTATTACGTATTAGTATGGGATAATTTTCTTTATTATTACGTATTAGTACCGGATAATTTGCTTTATTATTACGTATTAGTATGGGATAATTTGCTTTATTATTACGTATCAGTACGGACTAATTTGGTTTATTATTACATATTAGTACGGGATAATTTGCTTTATTATTACGTATTAGTGAGGGATAATTTGTTTTATTATTACGTATTAGTACGGGATAATTTGTTTTATTATTACGTATTAGTACCGGATAATTTGCTTTATTATTACGTATTAGTATGGGATATTTTGCTTTATTATTATGTATTACTACGGGATAATTTGCTTTATTATTAAGCAAATTGTCAAGTTTATGAGAAAAACGGTTGCGACAGGAGGACAGACCAGCAGGGTTCCTAGAACTTTAAATATATTCAAGAATATATTTAAAGTTCTAGGATCTGACCCAGTTTTGTAAATATCTTTGTTATAAAAAAATCAACGTTTTTTACGAAATGTTCACCAAATTATTATTCTATTCTATGTACATAATTGCTATTTCTATTATTATTCTATTTTTAATTGCTATTTAAATTATTTTTCTATTCTATATACATAATTGCTATTTAAATTATTATTCTATTCTATGTACATAATTGCTATTTTATTGCTATTTCTTGTAAAAATTATAATGTAACTGAGCCATGAATGGAAGTTTTAGCTTGGATAATATATAATGTATATAACAAATAGACTTTTTTCTGAAAAATCAATGAAAATACCGTATTGCACTACAAATTAATATAGTTTTATTCAATCATAAAACCCTCCAACATTTTTACAGCAATATTTATTGAAATAAACCAATGTTTTAACCATTAATTCTTCGTATATTGAATATATTTGGCGTTAATTTTGTAGAAATTCATTATCCACAATTAAATGAAATTACATGATGTAGTATTATTTCTACTATTTTTAAGTTAAAGATAGTAGAAATAAACTTAAAGATAGTAGAAATAATTAAATGAAACTACGTGACACAATTAAATGAAACTACGTGACATAATTAAATGAAACTACGTGATGTAGTATTATTTCTACTATCTTTAAGCTAAAGATAGTAGAAATAAACTTAAAGATAGTAGAAATAATACTACATCACGTAGTTTCATTTAATTGTGAATAATTGTTATTAATTCTTCGTTTACTTCCGTTTTCTATAATTTAAATATAACAGGATTAAATATGTGACCTCTTCATTTTGATAAGGAATACTTGTTTACGAAAAAGAATCGAAGAAAATATTCAGTTTATTCCTTAACCTTTAACGATTCCCTGTACCGCAGTCTTGCAATTTAAATAACTTATGCAAAACAAATAGGGCATTGCTTCCAATGCCGAGTCAAAAAACTCAGCGAGTGAGAAGGTATATACATCTGTTTGCTCTTAAGGATATTAGTGTGTGCATGCGTTATTTTAAATTGTGGATGTCTTCGTAATCGTGCATATAATCTAGAAAAGTATATAATCTAGAAAATTAAAATTTTTAATAAATGCAGGACCAGATGTACCTCCATTCGCACTTGCAGAGAATTCCATTGGATCTTTTCCGAATTGAAAAATAATGCATAGGTGTAAAAATGGACCCATATTTTTTATATTTTCTCGTAGAAATACCAAAGAACTAAATCTATTTCCCAATTGATTTATATAATATGCGCACAAACGTTTTGAATATGATCATAATACAGTTGAACAGGTGAAATTTTCGGGAGAAGTGCGTAATGTATTCAAGTAACCTAATTGTTTCACATGTGCCCTTCTTGCACTACATTTATAATTGTTGTTTTATCTGAAACAAACCTTTTGGAAACATTTAACAATTTCTGAATTCTAACATCGATAAATATGTTGTCTAATATGTTATTTCATTATTAACAAAATGCGTGTTATATTGAGATATCGCTGAAGTATATCCCTACCTTTACAGAGACTCAAATATTATCCTTCTCGATATCTGCGGAACAGGCGTTTTGTGTGTCTATAATGCAATTATTTCTCAACGTACACCGCTTCAAACGGGACTATTTTAAGCTTCAAAACAGGCCACAATTTTAAGCTCCAACACGAGCTTTTTGGCCAAATTGTTTTTATGTAAGACTGTTTACAGAAAATAATACAGAATTTTGCAATCCATTTACGGCTTTCCCTTCAATGCCGTAAATGGATTGCAAAATTCTATATTAAGATTCAACTTTAGTTGTTGATTACTCAGAATATTTTCCAGTTTTATCTAAAACGATTTATGTAACGCAAGTTAGTGTCAATATTAAATAGAATGAGAATTGAATTTTGGAAATTAAAATTAACCTGTTTACTGTTCATGATTTGTTTAATAGACTTTCTCTGCCGCCATAACTTAATTATATCAATGAACAACTATCGTAATTAATAACGTACTGCACGTTACATGGATACACGGGTCAAAAGAATAATGTACACTTGTTATTTATCTATTTATCTACTTTAATGCAACACATATTTAGGAAATTAAACTTAACCTGTTTACTATTCATTATTTTTTAATGGAAATTCTCTGCCGCCGTAGCCTAATTATATTAATGAACAACTACTGAAATTAATAACGTACTGCACGTTACATGAATACAAGAGTCAAAGTAATAATATACACTTATTATTTATCTATTTATCTGCATTAATTCAATACGTATATACTGCTGCGAGAGCAATCTCTTACAACCATCAATAACACCAGTCCAGCCCCGCTCGAGGTGCAGCCGGAAATCGAAACCAGTCGAATCGAAGCCAGTAGTCCACGCGGTGTGCCGCACCGTCAAAGGCCGTATGTCTTGTGATCAACCCATCACGGCGACGACACACCACTTCATGTTAATAAAATTGTTTTTTCTTTGAATCATAATTTTAGTACCTCTTTTTCATTCCTGAAACCAGTAACACATAAAAATTAACATTTCTAATGTATAAAATGATTACCATGTTTGACTCTAAAAATGTTTACAGTTTTGAAACGATTGAAAACTTCGTAAAATTTACATATAAACTCTGCAATGCGCTAAATGTTAAAATTTCCTACAAATACGTACATATAATAACAAAGAATTTATATAGATTTCATCACAAATATAAATAAAAAAATCGAGAAAACCAAAATTGTTGACACTAAATTGAATAGACTTTAAATAACCACCGAACAAGAAGCACACTAAAAAATATGAAATGATGAAAATATGAGTTGTAGCGCAATATCCCTGTTATAACTTAACGGTAGTCAGTGCTTGAAGCCTTTTTATATATACAGGTATATATTTGAAAGTGCCTACATACTAATATTCTAGTTTCTATATGTCATTATATATACCTTTATATACCTACATATCTAGTTACCTATGTACTAATGCTTAGTTACTTCTTGATTCGTTTATACCTAAGCTTACTTATCTATTTGCCTTCTATTTTAGTTTCTTTAAGCCTTTGTGTATACCTATATATACTTACCTGCTTTTTTATTTTGATACTTTCTTACTTACGTCAAGACAAATGAAACGAGTCCAAACTAGATGAATTTTTTCCACATCAGTAAAAAGTACCTGTTACTACCTTCCAGCTGCATCATTATACCCTCATTTTGCTAAAGTGCAAATTCAAGTCAATCTTAGTTGTGTCAAAACTTTAGAGACTTTAATATTAAGTTATCATTAAACCTATATGATCCCAACTCAGTCACGGCATATGTGCTGTTCATTGTTAAAAAACTCTACGGTGTATCTTCAATTATCATAGCCAAGAGACTACACCTATATATTTCCAAATAAAAAAAGAATTCTCTGAACTGGTTGATTAAAAGCGGAGACATGAATTAAAATACATAAATATGTGGCTTCATGCCTTTTTATGTACTCGTATATATTTTTCTACCCATTTACTTGATTACTTTCTTTTTTACCTCGAGATAAAACGGACGAATCCAAACTCGATGAGTTTCACTTCTCAATGAAATGTTTCTATCACCACTTTCCGGATCCGTCGTTGTACCAGGATATATTTGGCTAAACCGTAAATTTATGTCACCTTTATTTGTGTCTTGTTCGATTATCCTTAGACCTATATCATTCAAACTGGAGGACGGTATTTATGCTTTTCAATGTTGAGGAATTTTATGGTATACCTACAATTTCCATAGGACCACATCAAATGTTCATAGGACTACGTTGGAATATACTCTTGCCAATAAAAAAGAATTATCCAAATTGATCGATACATGCTGGATCCATGAAATAAAAAACACAAAAAATACAGCCGAATTAAAAATCTCTTTTCTGAGAACGTATGGACGAAAAGTTTGGGAAATCGTAACAATAGGGACGTTATTGATATAAAAATAACATACAAAAGCGTGTAAAAAAAAAATTATAAGGATTACGTAGGGAATTCACAACAGAACTATATGGCATTCCATTGTCACTGTTTGTACTGCTATGGACAGAGGATACTAGAAATTAAATTAAATCGAAGTATGTTGTTAAAATAAAACCAACTTGCAATACTCCAGTAAATTTAGACTAGATGATTGCACTAACTAAAAGAAGATGTATTTTATTTTGATCAAAAATCCAGACTTGTATAATTTAATTGTAAATTTAATTGCCTTTAACGTATAATGAAAACGACCTTCTTTTTTTAAAGTAATTTATCATTTCTGACTAAAATGTGCAGTGTACTTGAGCAGAATAGACGACAGTCGGACAATAAAAAAAATCTTCTCAGCCAAACCATTGGGCTCCCGAAAAACAGGAACCTAAGCTTAGGTGGCTCGACTGCCTGGAAAAAGACTTTAAAATCTTAAGTGTAATGTACTGGATGTCCCTGGCCAAGAACAGGAGAGCTTGGGAAATAGAACTCTGATAAGACTCTAACCCCATAAACTTAGATTCTCTAGCGTGAAGTTATTTTAACTATGGTTCGTCACTCCACTATCGTTTCGAAACATAATGTCAGCAAAATTTCCCAACTTTAAGTCACTAACACACTTAATTATCGTCTCACCTCACTTTGCTACGAGCTATGAATTTCCCGTGAAAGAAAATATTTGAATAGAAAATGTCAGAAAACGCCGAGCAAGATGGGCGGTAAATCTGCATGACACATACGCCGCCGTGTACGTGTGACAACATTTACTTTGGGCAGGCGATCTGGTCGTGTTTACTCAGGGCTAGCGGCAGGCTTTTATAGACGGTGAACTTCCTAGTTCGTCTGAAACACTATCAATCTATTTTACAACGAGTGAGAAATTTGTTTCAGCAAAAGTTTCGAAAGGTTTAATGGAGGAATTAAGGACTTGTCGAGTTTTATGAAATTTGAAATATTGGGAGAACATTCAGCGGAAAAAGGAAAAAATTCTGATGAAAGTAATTTTTTCGTTAATAAAATATTATAACCTATTACTAAAAATGGATTTAATACCCAACAACAAATAAGTAACAAGAAACATAAAATATTCATATCAATTATATATTTTTTTTCTTCGCATCTTCATTACGGATTTTCGTGTTGGTTTTTAATTGCTAAGATACTATAAGAGGAGAGGAGCTAACCACGTGCAACCGTGCTATCTGGTCTTTGACTTATCTCAACGCAGCAGCGACAGGGAGTCTTGTGATTAATTTAACCTGATCAAAGCAGCGGCCGGTATATTAAGAGTAAAGTATATTGCCCTCTATTTTTCTTTACAGCAACCAGTTTGTCTATGTTTTTTAGTAGTCTACCAAAGTAGTTGAAAACTCAATCTCAGCATACAGTTGATATTTGGCTTTAAATTGACGTTGGTTGAGTATAGATTTGTTGGTACTTTTAGCAGTACACGGTATAAATGACAAATGTAATCATTATCTAAGACACGGACCCATGTAGAAAGATGATAAAAATGAGCTTTCACACAAGTCTTCTATTCTTATTGACATTAGGAAACTTTCTTTCCTACCAAATCCAATTGATAGATAGATTGCTGCAAAAATTTTGCTTTTCTACTTACAATTTTATGAAATTAACAAAAATATCTTGTGACTTGAAACACGAATTAGAAGACACGTTCCCAAAAATGGTAGATTTTTTTATTTGTCATAGGTAGAAATACAGGTAGGTGTCCAAATCATCTTCGATGATATTCTTGAATTTGATGCTTGATGGTTGATTGACTCTATTGGATCGGATAGTGTCGTTAGTAATACAATCAGAGTCTTCCGGATTATAAATATTAAAAACATTTCTACTTCCTGTTTAAATTCCACTTAATCATAAAGAACTAATAATAAAGCAATCACTTAGTGTAATTTAAATAAACAAAACAAATATTTTAACAACTTACTTAATAAAATCAATTCAGATGTTTTGGAATTCGAGGGGTAAAAAAAAATAATAAACTAGGTCTCAAAAGTGTAAGGCCAGAGACCAGTCAGGCATTTCACGCCTGCGCATGTCTACGAACTACGCCACGAGCTACGAGCTAAGCCTTATATATGCCTTGCGCTAAATAAAGCCGCGCTTCCTAAATCGATTTCAAAAGATCGACATATTCTTTGATGTATATTTTTATGTGTTTTTTTAACGATTTTCGTTAATATTTATACTTATTCTAAACTATTTTCAGCCTTACATCGGTTTTTCAAATAATAAAAAACCTACTGTAATGTTCAATGAAACAGATAACCAAACTCTAACTACATTGCTTATAATATACTGCTCTTTGGATTTCATATTTAATATTGAAAACGTAATTCCTTAACAAAATAATGTAGTGACCAAAATAAATTATCAAATTAATAATTTAAAATACGGATCCATATTATGCCACTTCTTCGTTTGTTTTTTAACTTTTTGGGCTTATACTATTGGCTATCCCTTCTAGAAATCCATGTAGAAAGAGTAAAATCTCATACAATTAGGCGTGTCTGAGGATGTAGCGCTCACGACACATAATGTTTAATCACCTTAATGCCTCGCAGTCATCGGCGCGCTACATAAATTTGACTTGATTTTGACAGTCACCTGATTTGACTTGATTTTGATAGTCACCTGATTTGACTCGATTTTGATAGTCACCTGATTTGACTCGATTTTAATAGTCACCTTATTTGACTCGATTTTGATAGTCACCTGATTTGACTTGGTTTTGATAGTCACCTGAGTTACAACCCGTTTCGAGACAAATTAAATTAGTCCAAACTTAAAAGTTCTGCTACAGTTCATTTTGAAGTTTCATTGATCCTCTTTCTCCGTCATTAAACTAGCTCCATGTCAGCATAATACTTGCATTGTCATCGGAAAAACAAAGAAGTGAAAAATTTCTGCTCGATCAATTAATGGAAAATATCTGAAAATTTTAAAAAGAAAAGTTTAGATTATTATTAAGATAACTGTGAAATTAAAAAAAAACACAAAAAAAATTATTTTATGTCTCAAAATGTATGATTGATGTAGTAACTAATTTTCAGTTAAATTAATTTTAGGCAGGGATGAACGTAATTCTTTCTTTGTCACTCCTAACTTTGTACATACTTCATAAAATCAGTAAATGGTTTTCTTTCGAAAAAAAAACGAATGTGCTTTAGACCACACGACTAAAGTAAAACTTCAAATTCACAAAATATGAACTTTAAAATGAATTTACAATTTTCTTCACTTTAAACGTAGAATATTTAATGTATTGAACAAAATAATAAATTATAAAATTGTTCAAGAACGAAATGAAATTACAAAAAAATCACCATTCGCGTAACGCTAGCAAACTCGTTTATACATATATATATATATATATATATATATATATAAACGAGTTATATATATATATATATATATATATATATAAACGAGTTTGCTAGCGTTACGCGAATGGTGATTTTTTTGTAATTTCATAGATTGGAAAATTAAATAGTTGTGAAATTGAAAGTTTTTCATCGGGCTGTGTACTGCCATTCATTGCTTAGTATTTTCATGTGATAAGAGAATATAATATGGTATTTTATTAGTTGCTACGATGGGTAACAGGTTCTATTTTACACTGTTTCAAAGAAACCACCTTAAATTTTATAATCGACAGAAAATACACGAGTTGAAATCGCAACGGGGCGTAAGTTACGTGTGTCACTAAAATCGTCAATAAGATAACACTCTCTTTATCATGATATTTTAGATGGCCGTACCCAGTCAAACTGCATTGTTA
The DNA here is from genome assembly GCA_039881145.1 of Druceiella hillmani. Classification (NCBI taxonomy): domain Eukaryota; kingdom Metazoa; phylum Arthropoda; class Insecta; order Lepidoptera; family Hepialidae; genus Druceiella; species Druceiella hillmani. The sequence goes on from JAYKKI010000013.1 coordinate 19,824,456, forward strand.
CCTACCCCATCTTAGTGGAAGATGTCTGAAGGCAAAAATACGTATGTTAAACATTAAGATTAAATCAGAGAAATATGAGTAGAACTTTGCGTAATTAATATTCCATACCAAAATATACAACGATAGATTTTCAGCATTACAGAAACTACCTTGGATTTATATTTTACAAACAACTAAAATGCAAACGCGAATAGCAACTTAATCACGCACCATATGCTTGCAACTTTTACGTTTAAATCGTCAAAAATATAATTGTCGTCACAGTAAAAAGTGGATTAATCTAACATCAATCTGCTGAACTTGCACATCAATGTCACAATAAAAACTCGATTAATCTGACGTCCAACTACTGAACGCGTACATCAATGTCGCAATAAAAAGTCGATTAAACTAACGTTAATCTACTGAACGCGCATATCAATGTTGCAATAAAAAGTCAATTAAACTAACGTCAATCTACTGAACGAACACATCAATGTCGCAATAAAAAGTTAATTAATCTGACGTCAAATTACTAGACGCGCACATCAATGTCGCAATAAATAGTCAATTAATCTAACATCAATCTACTGAACGTGCACATCAATATCGTAATAAAAAATCGATTAAACTAACGTCAATCTACTGTACGCGCAAATCAATGTCGCAATAAAAAGTCTATTAATCTGATGTCAATCTACTGATCGCGCACATCAATGTTTGGTAACCTATCAAGCAGGAATAATACTCTCACTACGTGGATTCTATACATATTTAGGTGCATATAAATATTTAGAGGTGCATAATATTTCCTGTAAATATATTTACCAATGCTAATTTTTCACAACATAATGAAGCTAAATCACAATTCGCATGCACCAAAAATTGCAAGATCCAGGGTAATCGTTATAGTTTTCCTGCAATTTTTGCACAGGCTTCTATAAATCATATTTTTTTCATAATGTTATGTTGGGTATTTCGGGATATAAGGGGTGAACTATATCTTTTGTCGTATTTTTTGCTAAATCTCCGAAGACACTACCTGAAATTGCGAAAACAAAATATTTTCGCAGCCCTTATTATCAGTACTTTAAAAAAAACTTTTTCGAAAAGTTAATTTGCCACTATCTTAATGATATTTGCTGAGATATACGCGAGTTAACTGTTTGTTTCAACGCAAAATTAAAATTTCTACATCAAACGGTTTCTAAAGAAAAAAACGACTATGACAAACAAACAAACAAACACCTGAATTTACCTATAAGGGTTCCATTTTTATGTAGAAGCTGATAAGTCGCTTGTTTTTTCACAATAATCCTAGACACGCGTTAACTGATGAGTCACATAGTTTAGTTATCGCAGCGTCGTGTCACCCTAACGTCCGCCATTTTATGGATCTACAGTCTATTGTCTATTCAGGGAATACTGGTTAAACATCATTACAGTTACGGTACGTTAACTATTTAACTATTTTGATATATATTGTCTGAGTTTCCTAACCGAAATCGGTCGCTATTGATTCGAATAATCGACTCTCCACTATATAGGGAATTAAACTGTTTATAATCAGAAATACGTTGAATTTTATAAAGTTGGCTACTTTTTTCGTTATATTTTAACCTAATTATATAATGTAACAATTTTTCGGTGTAACAAGAAGTAAAACGGTGTGGTAAGAAATTATATACAATTTCTTAAGACAAACATCACGATTAAAATGTATCTGATTTATTCAAGAACGTTTTACCCCTTTCCTTCTCCTCGCACATTTGTAGTACACTCCAATTAAATAACTATTATGACTTATTCCAAAATAATCTTTAACCATCAAACCTTATGATGATGTATGTCATACTTCAGCTTTCTAAATTGAATTCAGATTTTAGAAAGCTGTAAATTAAAATACAACTTTTTTTTAGTTCTAACATCATGAGGAAGATAAAATTTCAACGTAAAACTTTTCAAATGAGGTTATATATTTTTTTAAACAAACGATGTCTCACTTCACATATTGATGTTTACCTTCCGTTTGCCGCCCGCCCTACTTAAGTGACGTCCGCGACGGCGTCGGGTGCGGCTCGTTTAATAAAAGCTCTTCCACGACGACACTTTCAGGCTTCGTCCGTGATACGCTAAGACTTTGCAGTGAATATTTATGACACAAGAGACAGTCCCTGTTGTGACATTGGGAGCTTTTCATCGCAGAGCTTTTCTTTCATCAAATCAAGCGTCTAAAAAATTCAGTTTCTTAAATTCTATTATCACATGAACCTGAAGTTATATATACATACATATATATATATATATATATATATATATATGTGTGTGTGTGTATATGTGTGTGTGTGTGTGTGTGTACATATATATATATATATATATATATATATTCAATAAATTACCTCTGCTGTCTACCATAACCATTTTCTCAGAAAAATCCAGACATAGAAACTTATAATTTTGTCCAGTAATAAAGAATATTAATCCACACAAATTTCAATAACTAATACTCAATCATACTTATTTGAAAATATCGAAGGAAGGCCGATTAAATACTCCTTTTTTTAATTCCATGAATGATACGGGGTATTGTTTAGTGTAAGATATAAGGGTCTAAGATCGTGTAAGTGTAAGATATAAGGGTCTAAAAAACGCGCTTTTCATTATTTTAAAGTGTACGTTTTCGGAAATAATACCTAAAAATATCCAAAAAATGTGTGCCCTTCCTTCGTGACTTTGAAAACTCCTGAACTTAAATTATGAAAAAACAACGTTTTCAGAAGCCCGGCTAAAAGCTGTAGGAAAACTGTAAGAGTGACTCTAGATGTAAATTTTTTTTTTTTTTATAGGTATAAAATTCAATACTAAAAGGTCACGGAGTTTTATTTGTCCCGAAGATAAAAATGGAAACCGTTTTTCGAAATTAGTGGCGATTCCGGAGTTATTCAAGTTCAAATTTGAAATTTTTGCAAAATTATTACCTTGTTTTCCAGATTGTTCATTCTCATGTTTTGAAATAGCATTCAATAATTTAATATTATAAATAAAAACATGTGCGTGTCAGCTCCGACGCGCCATTGGAGTTTTCTCCTTAAGTACGATTGCCTTGGAATGTGTAAAATAGGTAACATTGTATATAAATATAAATATCAATATTATTAAATGTAAATGGAAAATTCGTTAATAAAAAATGTTGATAATATAATTAATTTCAAGAAAAACACAAATGAACAAGATCAAATTTATAAAACGAAATCAAAAATATTTAGTAACGTCAGACTTAAGAAGTTAAAATGAAAAGAGGCTTTTTAATTTTGTAGGATAGAAGACACCAAATATTCACACAAAATGACATATAATGATTATATCTTGATATAAGTGAACGATAGTAAATTATGTGCGTTGCACTCCGTTATTGCAATTATGCCATAAGGAAATGCCAATATGTGTGTCACACTCCGCCATTGCGATTACGCTATAAGAAAATGCCAATATGTGTGTCACACTCCTCCATTGCGATTACGCTATAAAGAAATGCCAATATGTGTGTTATACTCCTCCATTGCGATTACGCTACAAGAAAATGCCAAATAAACATATTAATATCTCACGACAAACATACTGATTATCTAAAGGTACGCAGAAATGTTGCGCAGAGAGGCCACCTAACGGTTACCTACACTTTTCTTACGCTCTGAACTTCATACAATCAGAACCCAACGGTTACACTTTTTTAACGCTCTGAACTTCTCTCTCTTCTTTACTCATCATAAAATTTCATACCGGGCTCTATATATGAAAATCGATTATTAAGGAATAAACTTAAAAAATCTAAGTTTTTTTCTATAAAACCATAAACATTTCAAAGTTACGATACCTACGTTTTTGCTTATTTCATAAATTATTTGACGATTGTGTATTTATCTTTCAAGCGGCCAACTGATATTTAGAAATTTTTCATTATGTAGAACTTTTTTGTAAAATTTTTTTGTTATGTAGAACTGAAAAAATGGGTTTCCTACTACTTAATTATATTAGGTATTAGGAAATAATCAATGCCCTAGGAAGTCCATATTAGTGACGACTTTTGATAAAGTAATTTAACTTCAAACAAGATACGTACTCATAAAAATAATAAACATAACGATAACTTGAATTGTTCGCACCACCGTGAGCCAGAACCATCCCGTGAGCAAGCAACAAGCCTATGTTCCATTTATTTGTATCGATCTAAAATATCGAAGTATCGTATTATGTTATACCGATATTTGAATTAACGGATTGGCTCGTGAAATCCTGCTAGCAACGGACTGGTAAACAGAAAATAGGCATCTAAAATAATATCTCGTTCACACATTTCTTTATACCAGTATACCTTGAAATGGATTCCTACACTGCCGTTGAATCCATCAAGCTAATTTTTACCTTAGGTAAAAATGAACCTGATGGATTCAATTATATACTTCGATGAGTAGATGCATGTGCTGATTTATATACTTCGATGAATATGTGCATCTGGCGACCTTATTTATACAAGACCAATTTCTTCCAATACACTAAAATCACTATATTACTACATGGAAAATAAAATATAATTATAAGACAATTATCTATGATAAATTATTTTTTAGAAAAGACGGAAATAATATAATAGTCATATATCAGGAAGGGCTTCCAGCAAGATTAAAGGAAAGGCAAAGGAAGAGAAGGATTAAGGGAGGCAAATATGAAAGGAAGTGGAATGTGGAAAGTGAAGTCAGCGAAGTATGAATTTTAAGACAAATTTTAAAAACTGGAATAAATAGGGAAAGTCTGGTATCGAAGTCACGTTTATTCAACAACTTGGCAACATGAACAACGAGTAAAGGAATACTCAAGGAAAGAAGGACTATCTTTAAGATATTACGTTCGAAGAAGTACTTTATGTTATACGAAAAAAGAACACCGTATTCTACTATGCTACTGGCCCTGGTATTTTTATTTCTGGCGTGGACTTGGTATAGTTAATAAGTAAATAGTCTTTGAGATATTCACAATAATATATATGTTATGTTAGATATAATTAAGTATTTATTGCACTACGTAGTTCATATTAGCAGTGTTTAATAACAAATAAAATAATTTCACTTAATGAGACACGGAACCTTCGATGCGCGAGCCAGACACACTTGGTCAGATTCTTGTACCTTCCCATATATATAAACTGTACCTTCCCATGTATATTAGCAAAGATATTTATATAAGATAAGAATCTTCTAGATAAGATAAGAATCTTTGCTAATATCCCACCTGAAGATGGTGTAATACAACAAAACCTAGGTCGTGGTAAAGAACTTAAAGAAAGTAGAAATAATACTACATCACGTAGTTTCATTTAATTGTGAAATATACTAACTCTAAATGCGAGCGTTTGATCAGAACTTCGACTGAAATAATTTCGATAACTCATCACAAAATGTCTCGCTCTACCATTAATTTTTCAATTACAAGTTTAGGAAATACACCAACTCGAAATGCAAGCGTTTGGTTTGGAAATTACTTCGACTGAAATAATTTTGATAAATCACATCAACAATTTCAATAGATAAAGACAACTACGAAACTCTGTTTTACACATGTTCCGAAAAGCACTTCGCCGACGTTTTTCCTGTTAACATTATATTCAAGATCACCATGTTAAAATAGCACTGTTCCTACGAATACCTAAATACAGTGCGTAGCACACATAGCAAATTCGATTTGCATTCGTTTTTTCTTTTTTCTTTAATTTTTTTTTTGTGGACGTTATGTTCAACTTCGTTGAACTAAGTTACTTTTATTGAAACAAAGGGTAATGCAATTGCAATTATTTCGTCTGTTTCAACTAATGTTAAAACATCTCAGAAATTAAATCGTCTCGTTTCGATACATGTAATATGTCCTGTAAACCTTCACTGAGGAGAGACGCCATTTGGATCACGTCACAATTACCCGTTCGTTATTCGTAAGGGGGCTCACGGATTACAGTAACGAGAGAGATATCGACCTATCGCTTTGTTAGCAAATCAAAATGCCGGCTAATACGTAAACGCTTTGATTCCATTGCGCATTGCTAAACGAATCGATACAATTAATTAATCATCAAACATTTTATAAAACGCGTTTTAATGAATGGAACCGTGATGAACGGATGGAATATTTGGAAAGTACGCATTAACAAGTTATGAGCCCTAATCCAGGGCCAGAGTGTAATTTAATTTTTTACCGTTTTCGCGTTTAATCAAAAATTGAAAACGACTGTAAAAGAAACATTTTAAAATTTACAAGTGAAAAAAAAAGTAAATTTATGAGACATTTTCATACACACAAGTTTTCTTTTGAAAAAACCAGGTTTTGTCAAAAATTTTCATTTAAAATAATAACTTTTATACCTACACAAATTATTAAAATAAATTGAGATTCCTCAATATGTTTAAAATTTTTAAATCCCCAAATAGTATTTAATAAAAAATAAATAAATGATTTCAGCTTCAAAAATTACCTCATTCCATTTCCATAAATTTGGTATAAAACTCCTAAGTTGACTAAAGTGGTTGATAAGTCCAGTTGTTACAATGATACACTACTGCGGTTAAATATTTATCGAACCCTTGATATATTATCACTTTCCTTTAAATTAACAGTATCCTTATATTAATAGTTTTTAAAATATATATATTTTTAGGAATTTAAATAATACCATTGACCAAGTGGTCTTCGCCCGACATTAGTTGTCGCGCAAACCCAACGAATATTCGTGACTTATCACGAACCCATTTTCCCCCCTCCAAATTTTTGGCAAAACCTTATAATGTAGCCACATGGTAAAAATTAATATACTAATATTATGAAAATATGAAAAACACACAAAAAAGAGATGTTGAAATAAAACACCAGTAATTAAAATAATAACAATAACATGTCACAATAAGTTTATTTCCTCACAGAAATGAATGTGAAAACCGTGTTATAAAATACAAATTTGTTAAATCTCGCAAGAAACGTATGGGAAATATGGAACGAATTTCTTCCAAAGACACATAAATTGAAAAGGTTATTTAATTATCTTTCATTAGGGCTCGCTAAAATAGTATGTCGAGTAAATCTGCAAAATGTAGCTTAACAATATAAATTCCACGTAAAAGTAAAATTACTACTAGAAACGCAAGTTTACCTCTGCTACCTGCCTAGCAGAACTAGGGAAGAGCTCCAACGAAAAATCGAGATGCGCGTATACCTGCATTCCAAATTCCCAGAAAGTTCATTTAAATTGATACATTCATTTTGTTTCCACACGTTACGAGATAAATTCTTTCAAGAAAATGCGATGTTCTGCACTGGAGGAAAAATAAACCGTTTCCAGAATTTGCATTCAAGAAAACGGCATTTCATTTTATAAAACAAATAAAACTAAAAAACAATCAAGTATTACCTTACGTTAAGAAATGTAATGTAATACTTGAAAAAGATTAAATAAGAAAATTAACAGTGTTTGTTCTTTGGACCACGCGAGAGAAATAAAGCTCCCAAGATAATTCCATTTTGTTTTACTAAAAGTAACCAAATGCATTATTTACTTGCATATAAAATGCAATATTTGTCTGTCCGTTCACGGTTTTTGCTGCCGTAGAGAGTATTTGAGAAGGAAGTTTCAGTGTAAAATATTTGAGTGGATTCTCAGGTTACAGTTTAAAAGTAGGTAACATTTATGATACTGGAAAGTGAGAAAATTATTTTTTTCAGATATTCTAATTCAATAGTCAATTGTGGACATTGTAACCATCGCGATTTCTACGTGAGCAGAGCCGCGAGGAAAAAGCTAGGACGTAATAGAAGACACATGTCATGTCATGACGTGTATCGTAGCACATATCGTAGCACACATCGTAGCACATATATATGGATGAAATCAGGACAGCTTCAGATATATGTCGGCGGAACTATCGTATTACCTAACAACATTTCATTTATGAGTACGTAAAAAGGTTCATGCTAACCTCAGAATTATACATGAAACCACTTTTAATCTTTGCAATCTTTATATCTCTGAATAATATTTTTTTTTATTTCTGCCGCATATTTGCCCTGCCTTCAATTAAAAATTTACAAAAGACAAAGCCAAAGACGAATTTTCGAAATCACTATTCTCTATATCTACAACAATACACAATAGACAACTCGTAGTTATAGACAATGCATTCGTATTTATGTGAAAATATACAACGGACTCGTAGTTATAGACGATGCATTCGTATTTATGTGAAAATGTAGAACGGACTCGTAGTTATAGACGATGCATTCGAATTTCTGTGAAAATATACAACGGACTCGTAGTTATGGACGATGCATTCGTATTTATGCGAAAATATACAATAGACTCGTAGTTATAGACGATGCATTCGTATTTATGCGAAAAAATACAACGGACTCGTAGTTATAGACGATGCATTCGTATTTATGCAGTTAAAACCCTCATTTTTATTATTTGCATTACGTTTATTACATTACAAATCCAGCCTTTACTCAGGCCAATAAAAGAATGTCGACGTAACTTGCGAACATCTGGACGGATATAGTCCGCATTATGGCAATATATTGCCTGCCGATCGAAGGCAGAATCGTGACGCAAATGTTCCAGCTACCTACGGCGATTGTGCTCCTCTGCGTATTGGTTCGTGATTTATTACTTTAATCTCACCCAGAAGGATAATATTCCTTTTTCTCAATCATTTCGTTAGAAACGTCCGTTTGTATGAATTGCTGATCGGTACGTGTTGACGGATTCCAAATATCCGGTTTGAGATTAGATAATCTATGGAATGTGGCTGAACTATTGAAACTAAATAAAATAAATCATTGTTAATACCTATCTTAATTTATTTTTTGTAACTTTCCTAATTATTAAATATTTACTTAATTAAAATGAACAAACTTATATAATCTCACCTATTATGGAAATTAGGTGTTTATTTTCTTGTGATATAAGGAAAGAAAAAATTATTTTATTCATCCATATAAACTGTGTTATTAAATATTGTCATGCGATATCATTCCAAAATAAAAATAATACAAAACACTCAAAATATATAGTAAATATAAAAAAGAATTAAAATTTGTATGTTATTTTGAGGTTATTTCAAAAACAATCTATTTAATACATTTCACTTGTAGATATCGGATATATTTCGTTTTATGTAATATTTTAACATTTCATTTATATATTTATACTAGGATACTGAAAAAGTTATTGAATTAATAAAAGTCGAAGTAAAAAAATAAACGATGTTTCTCGAGAAGATTTATGGATTGTGCAGCATAATACCTTTGGAAAGTCATTTTAAAGGCAACTGAAGCGAAGACATAAAATGGGAAAGCATTATTTTCAATTTAAGAATAGTTTTAAGATTGAACCAAACGAGGTCTGAAAAAACAGCTCGTCGTGGTATAATTCCATTTTGCTAAAGCACATATTTCAACCGATCTACTATTCGCAGTTGCTGTTCACTCATAATAAATAAATCTTGCAATAAACTTTTATAATTGTCTTCTAGATTTAAAATGATTTTCTCATGGGCAACTATTTGGCATATTGTCCAGAACGGGAACTTCAGAAAACCAGAATATTTCACTCGACAAAAATAAAAAAAACTGTGAATATAGTTAATGGAGGCGCTCTTTGCAATTGAAAAAAAAGCATTGGAAAAAATGTTTAAGTGTACATGAAAAACCAAAACGAAATAGGAGGAAGGCCAAAAGTAAAAGAAATAAATTCATTAACCCATTTCCGTAATTAGGTATGTGTATGGACAAAATCTATTAATTTTAATAGCTATGTGTATGGAGTAATAGGCAAGTAAACATAATTAGGTATGTGTATGGACAAACTCTATTAATTTTAATAGCTATGTGTATGGAGTAATAGGCAAGTAAACATAATTAGGTATGTGTATTGACAAACTCTATTAATTTTAATAGCTATGTGTATGGAGTAATAGGCAAGTAAACATAATTAGGTATGTGTATGGACAAACTCTATTAATTTTAATAGCTATGTGTATGGAGTAATAGGCAAGTAAACATAATTAGGTATGTGTATGGACAAACTCTATTAATTTTAATAGCTATGTGTATCGAGTAATAGGCAAGTAAACATAATTAGGTATGTGTATGGACAAACTCTATTAATTTTAATAGCTATGTGTATGGAGTAATAGGCAAGTGAACATAATTAGGTATGTGTATGGACAAACTCTATTAATTTTAATAGCTATGTGTATGGAGTAATAGGCAAGTGAACATAATTAGGTATGTGTATGGACAAACTCTATTAATTTTAATAGCTATGTGTATGGAGTAATAGGCATGTGAACATAATTAGGTATGTGTATGGACAAACTCTATTAATTTTAATAGCTATGTGTATGGAGTAATAGGCAAGTGAACATAATTAGGTATGTGTATGGACAAACTCTATTAATTTTAATAGCTATGTGTATGGAGTAATAGGCAAGTGAACATAATTAGGTATGTGTATGGACAAACTCTATTAATTTTAATAGCTATGTGTATGGAGTAATAGGCAAGTGAACATAATTAGGTATGTGTATGGACAAACTCTATTAATTTTAATAGCTATGTGTATGGAGTAATAGGCAAGTAAACATAATTAGGTATGTATATGGACAAACTCTATTAATTTTAATAGCTATGTGTATGGAGTAATAGGCAAGTGAACATAATTAGGTATGTGTATGGACAAACTCTATTAATTTTAATAGCTATGTGTATGGAGTAATAGGCAAGTGAACATAATTAGGTATGTGTATGGACAAAATCTTTTAATTTTAATGAATGCTAGCAAATAAAGAAATTTCTAAGAAATTTCTGAGTTTTAAAAAAGAAATTTCTTTGATAGAAGTATAAATAACTAACCTTCTCAGTTTCATCTTGGATAGAAATTTAACACGAACATTTTTTAAAATCTTGTGCACATTTTCGAAATTCTTGAAAGAAAACAATAATCCTTAAATTATATTCAACTAGTTGTACTGGATCAGCGATATTGACAAAAGTATAAACCAGAATGGAATTTCTTTGTAACGAATCTCGGAATATTTCTAAAGACTTTCCAGTGCGAAAAATCTAATTGGCCTCTTTGGCATTTTACGTTAATTTTTCCGTAGTATAATGGACGACCGAAAATGTGTATGAACTCATTTCAGCATTAACTGCGGTTATTTTTAAATTCTCATGTAATCTATCTTACGTACAAATATAAATTGTCTTCTTTTGTTCACAAACTGCAAAGTAACTGTGATCCGAACCTAACACTGTTTTCTTTATTTCGTTTACATACTACATAAATTTCTATTACATTCCCAGCAATGGTTCGTCCTACTAAATCCTTTTATAATCAAAACTATATCTTCTTGATCAAGTAATAAAGACTTAACGTTCTGCTGTTTTTAATGAAGAGATCCATTGTAAGCGTCTATACTCAAGCTCTGAGTTAGGCAAGGATTACGTAAGTCTTGTTGTTAAGGGGCTGTAATATTTCATGAACAGCGTATAAATATCGTCTGTCATTTTCTTCACTTTCTATGATCTTTTGTAATTATAAATATTGCCCTGTATTAAACGGTGGTATTAACGACAATCGATACCGTGACTAATGACACATTTTCAGTCTTTTAGGATGCAGCGCCCCGCGGGGTGCCGAGTTCGATACCTGACCGCTCGTCAAGCGGGGCTGGAATGATATTTATAATCGGGTAGCTAAAAAACCTGTATCGTACAGTAGCACCACTGGTGCGAGAAGCGATACAATGCTAACACTAACCTGCTTACCTAGTGTGTTGATTATGGGTCTGTTCTATAGCATTGAGCGGAGACATTTGATTGATTAATGTCCTTAAATAAGAAAATATTATAACGATGTGATACATTATAATTCAAACGTATCTACAATGCATCTAAGAGGTTTCTCTTATCTAAAACTATAAAACCATTCTGGCTATAGCTACTAGTTAACTAAGACTACGAAATTATTGAACTTTTTTGCAAAACCTATTTAAACAATGGTTTTCATTATGAGCACGATATCAATGAAGCTATATGCTTAATTTACCGGATATAAAAACTGCGTTCATTCGACTGGTCCGAGCGTTAAATGTACCGGTAATTGGATTAGCGCAGTCTCCGGTGAGAACATCGCTACCAGATCGAACATTTACCATCGCCATAGCCGCTCATACGGTTATCGTATTATCGTGTACATTTAGCATCAATTGCCTTTTAAGCTGTGAGTATTATTTACACGATATGCAAATTTCTAAATTTCTTTTCCAGTGCGGTAATTCAATAATATCTCGGTGTACATTCGTTGATTAATATTATACACGTTTTTAATTTAATTCGCTATATAATGCTACTAATAGATATTCTCAGAATTTCTATTGCCGAGACAAGATAAATGACAATGAAAAGACTTCTTCAAGCTTCCCTGATTTTTTTATTTATCACCCATTACTTTGAACCTGATATCTTCTTTGATCTTTTCCTCACAACGTTATGCAATACACTTTTGTGATATGAAATTTGCTGTAACAAAAGTTTTAAATCGTGCGGAATACGTGCTTAGTTATGAATGTGTCCAGTTATCTAATGCTAAAACTGATCTAACTAAAGTTTTTTGGCGGTTGCTTATAATCATTACATTAATGATTTTTCTAACATTAAAATTTAGGATGCGTTACATAAAAACAAACTTACGAATTGGGTTTTTATAAAATGTATGTAACGATTATCATAACATTTTTTTATGTTGTATATACTTTTTAAATAGAACAAAATAATACCTATTTTCCCGTGAGAAATCGCATGAGAATAAAAAGGACCCAGAAAAACTACTATAGTTAATCAGACTTACATTTCCATCCCAATGGACAATAATAGAAATGCACATAGTAAGACTGTGATATACATTTCAAACTGTGAACACATTGATAAGTTACAAAATTAATTAAAATCGTTTTTGAGTTTTTGTTTGTTTGTGCACACATTACATCTAAAGTAAATCAAGTAAAATTTTTGCAAACACCTAAGGTTTAACTTGTGGCGACATTTAGATCTTATTTTATTACAACCAGATGACACGCAAATTAAATTTACACTAATTCAGCATAACAACAAAAATTGAGTGCCTAACTGTTCAACATATAGTATACAATCACAAACAGTGTAGTGAAACAGACGAATGAGGGCAAATGTCGCAATAGGTCGCCTTCCGCACATATTTCTCTGTTGTATATATTCGAGACTAGGGGATTTTGTTTCAACAATTAGTTTAAAATATAAATTTCCTATCAAAATTTGTAATTTAATTAATTGGTAAATTTACCAACCAATTACAAAATTACTTTCAATACCTTATACATATAACAAAATTATAGAATTGACCTATATGTACATTGAAGATATTTACGAAAAAATAGAAAAATTTGGGGAAACACAAGAAGAATTTATATATATATATATATATATATATATATATATATATATATATGATATCTGTTTTTATTTGTAGCGCATCACCCAAGACCAGATGCACATATGCTATGTTTTATTGCAATCGACCAATAAAAATTAAAATATGGTAATTTGAATTGTAATGCAAAACGCACTTATTTAAAAAGATTTTACCTTTATAATTATTACAATGTATATATATATATATATTCGGCATTATGTGTATTAATTTCAAATATTTTCTAAAGGTCCACACGAATGAAGTCGCGGACGTAGTTAGCTTAACAGTAAAATCATAGCACACGATTGCAAAGGGAATATTGAATTTGTATGAACTTCATTAAATGGCTGATAGTTAAATGACGCTCGTTATCTTTTTCTCTTACCAGCCAGATTTTTGGTTTCATTAATACAATGATAATTTATGAAAATAAAGGCTATTTATTACATAAATAATTTTGGTATTTCAAAGTAAAAATAGTGAAATTTTAATATTTTTTATCAATTGAAAACTAATTAAAAATAAATATTTTTAACCTATGGTAACGCTAAGATGTAAAGGTATGTTTTTAATGCCTTTGCAAAGCAGTTATGGCTTGAAATAGCAATTTTTTAAGAAATTATATTCCACGTTGAAAACATGCTGCAAATGGTATCAATATGATAAGTAATGAGCATTATTGGTATAGAAATAAATTCTTGCACCTCTAGTTTAAACAGTGGCCTTATTTTATCCTGTGCCCTTTAATTAAATACAAATCTTCAGTTCGCGCTGCGAGAACATGGGCGGTGCATGGTAAGAGGCATTGCAATATCACTGCTTTATGAGCCAAACAATATAAATATTTTATGAGCCGAACAATAAAATAAAATACTATTTTATTGCAGGCGTTACGAAAGCGTACGTCCAAATTTATGTTTATTCTAAAACGCGAACATGGGCGCCTTTTTTTTGTTTATCTGTGGCTATTTTCTTAGAGTCACTCACAGCTGTTTTCGAGGGCTGTTTAATACATAAAATTTGTATTTGACAGAGCTTTACGAAGTCCCCAACTAGAGATGCACAAAACTAATTTTTTATGAATACAATATATGTAATTTATTAAATTAAAACTTATTACCTTTTCAAAAACGAGTAGAACTAAAACAAACTGCAAAGGTTCGATACAGGCATAAGAAGACAGTGCACATCATATTTCGAAAACTGTGACATTTGAAAATATCAATGTAAATAAATTTTGCGTAAGCTACTGAAAACTCACTTTTTTCATAATTTTAGGTCCAGCATTCTGAGAAACACTTTTTTATACATAGGAAATTTGCCATTTTTTTTCATGTAATAAATTTTTCCTCTTAATATTTCCGTATTAATATTTCTGAATGATACCTAAGAAAATAAATTCGGGTTAACATACTTCATTATTGTGCCTAATATCCATTTTTAACATAGAGCTCTTTCTGAGAAAAACGGCTGTGATCAATGGACAGACAGACATGTGAGTAATCTTATAAGGATTTCATTTTTTTTAAATTAAATATGTAACCTTAAAATTGAAAATGGTGGCGATGAGATTTATTTTATTCAATTATTATCAGCTTCGCTTTATTTAAGACAGGATTCTCTTAGCAAGAAATGTAATTACATAAAACTAAACTTTCCGAAGAATCTACGTAAATTCACGATTGAGGTGAAACATCTTTATCGGTTCACGTTATTTAATATTAAAAAATTTGCAAAAAAGTGAAAAAAATATTAAATATTCTATTAAAGATTTTTTACATTCGTTTGTATTTTTCGCATCACACCTTACACAAAACTAATCCACAATCGGGAGCAACCTGCCGATATCGCGATAAGTTTGATTTCGACTGCCATATTGTTAGCGCTCGGGCGGGTTCGTCCGCCGATCAGCTGAGTTTGTATTTGTTTTCTCAAGGGTTACAAATTTTTATCGTGACGGAATAACTCACATCTCTCTAAAGAAGTTTAACTTCGTCTGTATAAATTCCTTAAACTTAAATATATAAAAAAATGTTACAAGCCTAGATCAAAACAAAAAAGGAAAGATACAGTACATTATTACTTTATGTAAATACAAAACGGACATGGGTACAACTACATGCACACAAACTCTCCCAGCTTCAATCACAAATGTGGTAACATGTAAAATTAACCGAAAGAGATAAAGCGATGCATTGTGACTGTAGCGCGAGTGAATCAAGGTATTACAGCAAATTGACAATTTGCACCGTACACACTGCTAGTTGAAGTAGAATGAATGTTTTGATCGATTTGACTAAAAATATTGCCAATTTTAATTTCAATAACCCTACGTCTATGCCAGTCTACGTACGACCAAAACACAACCAGGTACACTGGATCTAGGACCGTACTCCGTTAAAGCGTACCGATGTCTTCCTTTTTTATTTTAATCTAAGGTTATAATGTTTTTTTTTATGACATTGGTCAAACTATTATAATATTAAGGTAAGTATCGTATTTATATTTATTCAATTTCGTGCACATCGCAAGCGACTAATGTGTGTGATTCGTCAGTTGGATAAGTTGAACTTACACTCCCTTTGGTTTTTGCTCCACCTTCTACTTTCTTTCCTATTACTGTGTAATTACTACTCTGCTTAATTTATTCATTTCCATTAAGTAACCTATGTACGTCATAATAAAACTTAGCGGGATGCAAATTGGTGTATCTACTTTACGCATGTTAAACGATCTCATAAACTTCTCACTGAATACCAGTCTGAATCGGTTGGAATGGATGTTTGAGACATTCCGATTCAAACTGGTGTTCAGTGAACGAATAAATATCGATACATCGTGTCACAATTTTCCATTAATTTGTCGTAAGTAGGCACACACAGTAGCTCGTCTAAAGAATATATGAATATGTAACCTATCGACCTATTATAGCCTTATTGACGAACGAAATTGCAAAACCGGTACCCTGATGCGTGAACGTTTTGATTCGATATCTCACTCACTTTTCCGTCACTAAACGAACTCATCCTATTAATTAGTTGCCAAACATTTTACCAAGCACACTTTAATGAATGAGGTGGTAATGAAAGAGAAGAGTAAATTTAAAGCACACGTTAACAAGTTATCAACCCTGAAACAGCCTGAATTTAACGTTTTTCTGCTTTTATTTCCATCCAAAAACAGCGTGCAAATGTAAACATTTTTGATAGGATTTTCTCAAATTTTGGATAGGATCAAAATCATGTTACAAAAAACAATGAATTGGGATCGAGGATTAGTGTGAGATTTTTACCCAAAAAACACCACATTAATCATAATTAACTTAAAGTAGACGGACTAGTAACTTTTATCTATTTTTTTTGTTACTATCGCGCAAGTGGAGCACTTATCAAAGGATATACCTGCTGTTTGGTTCTAAACCAAACATTCATGAGATTTAGTTCTCTTGAGTCATCGTCGCATATCCACTACATTGAGAAGAGTTTCCATCTTAAAGTTGCTGTGATTCTACAACCACATGATGCAGTTTTTTCTATATTTTAAAGTACTTCTGGAACTAGTTTAGCGTGTAGATTGCGATAAAGACCATTGTTTCTTAAGTACTTTGAGCATTGGTAACTCTCCACAGTGATTTAGTTAGGAAAATTTATATTTGTAGAATGTTTGTTTTCCAAATACATTATGAAATTTGAATGCAGTTAGTTCAAATATATGTAGTAAGTCCAGAAATATCTAGTTATTATTGATTTGGTGTGCTTCAATTTAACACCTATTTGTTATAATTTTTATTTATTAATATTTAAAGTATTATTTTTGGGTGAGTTAATTGACAAATACTACTATTACAAACAATACTATTGACAAACACAAAACTATCATGTATACCTATAATAAAATTGTAACAAAGTGAATTCTGTGCATTAAAAATATTTTTAAAAAAGTGATTGATTTAGCGTAAAAAGAATGATAATAAAAACCGGTAAAACTCTTTTTAGAATTGTTATACCCAGGAACAACAAATAATAGAAAAAAGAGCAAAAAAAATTTCTAATTACACTCTTAGGAAGTCTTGGACACAACTAGTTAAAATATAATTATATTATCGATTTTATTTTCTGTGGAAGAACTAATTAACATTATAGAAATGGGAACAATATAAAAATAAAAAGATAAGTAGATATATTAATTCTTTGCCTCCTTTTCAAAATGAAATAAAAAACAGGTCAATTGCAAGTCAGGTTCGCCCACCGAGGATTCTGCGCCTTTTTTTAAGTGAAATGACTAGTCATCAATAATATGGACTTTGTAGCGCAAAAACTATGACTGTTTTTTTCTAACAACCTTTCCGTAAACTTCAAAAAACCCGTTTTTTGGTCATTTTGGGTTCAGTAGTTTCCGAAATAGGGAGAAAGAGGCATCATATTTTTGTATATTTCTTAACATGTCTCAGAAAGTACACTACCAAAAGATGTGAAAAATATTTTAGGGACCATTATAATTAGCTTTTTTTAATGACACCCTACCTACATACCATCGCAAATGTCTATATCAAGCACTTTCTGAAGAAAACGACTATGATAAATGGACAGATGCCTCCTTTCTTCCTTTTGCGGTTCGGCCCTAGAAAGAAATATTACGTCACAGTAAAATGTTTTCCATTCGGAGTTTAGTCTGATAAGTGCACATGCATATTTTAAAAACAGTTTAAACCGTTTTTGGAAATATTATACAAAAATTAAGGGAAAACAAAAACCTTTCCATTTATTAGCAAGAATAGTAAACCCAAAGAAATAAAACGCAAGATTTAGAGATGTATAAGTAATTAAATTACAGTCTAAATAGCAAATAAAAATAGAGCGAAAGAAAATGAAAAAATATATCAAAGAATAAAGTAACTTGGATTGATGTACACCTAACGTAGGTTTTGAAGTAGTTCAATGTGAAAATCAAAATCTCAATGTGAAATCAAAAAATCAAAATATAAAAATAAGTTTTTAAAAAAAATTTATAATTTCATTGTTTTAATTATCTTATAGTTATAGCCAGAATAGTTTCAGAGTTTTAGATAAGAGTATAATTGTCAAAAAAAATTATATTTTTTGCAGTCAAAGTTCTACACTCCTTTATTAGCCATTTTGAACTATAATTCACTACATTTAAAGGTGAAAAAAGGAATTGGAGCACTTAATTTGTTCCTAGAATTTTTACGTTTTTAAGTGTTAGCTGCTGCGAGCCAGCAGTTTTTGAGAAAAACCATTGTGACAGATAGATCGACAGACACGTGATTTATATTACGAAGGTTCCGTTTTTCCTTTGAGGCATGGAAACCTAAGAAATAGGGTTTTTGTAGAAAGTTGTTAAAAAAATTAAACCGTTTAACAAATTATTGTGAAAATAAATAGGGTTCTCTTCAGATATCTAACCAATTGATAGAAAAAGAGTCTTTAAAATCGCTTAAGCATAGCAATTTGCGATGTGTCTTCATATGCACATATATACATACATACGTATGTAAGTAAAGACCAACGGAAATCGTTTTCAAAAATTTGTTTAGTTACTTTGGTCGCCCTTAAAGTATATTTTGTTATTATTATACCAGTTGACAAATTAAAAAAAAACTAAAAGTTGGAAATATATGTATCCAATCTATGAGTCGGACACGTTGCTCTGCAACGAAATTTATTTGGGATAATGCTAGACACAATGAAATTCATTTGTAGCACTGAAAAGATTGCATCATTTGCATAACATTTTTACTTAAATTTTATTCACAACTAAATGAAACTACGTAATGTAGTGTTCTATTTATTTTATTCACATTATTAACAGCATTTTCAGGTGGGAAATTTGAAGAAAATAACTGGTAAAAGCTGCCAATGGCATTTATTTATTATAGGATTATCTCAACTTTTACGTTAATAGTTTTATTTTCGAAAGTTATACAATACACAAATGTTTTAGTGTGGATAGTAAATTCAAGTGATCTTATTATATGAGTTTATACAATGCGAAGTATTCATCTATATGTAATAAATTAAATGGATCTTGTCTATAGTAATATATAGGGAGCATTGTTGCTGGGACCATCGGTCTCATACCAACAATGCTCCCTATATATTACAAATAAATTTAAATGGCAATAAATTTAACATCCTAGAAACATTTAAAACAAACAGACATATGAAATATACCAACATTAATATATTAGATGAACAACTCAGTACAATATCATCACCTATACTCAATATCTTCTAGACATACCATAGTTAGACAACGCTGATACTACATTTCACTTCAGAAAAACATGAAACATCACAAAAGAAAACAAAAAGTGGGAGATATGTGTGATTAGTAATTTAACCTTGTTTCAACTAATAGATGCTCGTGTCATTGTATAATACATAAATATCCATTTAATTTATTGTATAATACATAAATATTATACATAAATATCCATTTAATTGATTGTATAATACATAAATATCCATTTAATTTATTGTATAATACATCCATTTAATTTATTGTATAATACATCCATTGTATAATACATAAATATCCATTTAATTTATTACATACCTGAATACTTTGCATTGTATAAACTCTTCTAATAATATGAATTTAATTTATTACCCACATTAAAATACTTGTGCATTGCATAACTTACTTAAGTATAATAAAACCTGTCAACGTAAAATTTGAGAAAACCCTCTTAAACCCCACTACCGCTATTGGCTTGTATAAATGCCGTTGGAATTTTCTACCAGTTAATTTCTTCTAATTGCCCGCCTGAAGATGTTGTCATACAACGAAACTTTGATCACTGTTAATAATTTTAAAAAAGTAGACATAATACTACATCACGTAGTTTCATTTAGTTGTGAATAAAAATTAAGCGATAATGAATTTGTACAAAATTATCACTAAATATATTCAAAGTTTGCTTAACATTTAGCTTATTGGTCTGTGATTTATTACTTTAATCTCACTCATAACAATACCCACATTTTTCTCAATCCTTTAATCTCACCCATAAGGATAATCATATTTTTCTTAATTATTTTGTCTAAAATTTAGGCTCCTTCGAAGCACTGATCACTAAGTGATGGAATTTTAAATATTTGTTACGTTATTATTTTACAAATCCAGCCTTTTACCCGTGGGAATAAAAAAATTCCAATGTAACTTGCGAGCATCTGGAAGGATGTAGCACGCATTATGACAATATATTGCCTGCCGATTGAAGGCAGGATCGTGACGCAAATGTTCCAGCGACCCTTGGCGATTGTGCTCCTCAGCGTATTGGTTCACGATTTATTACTTTAATCTCACCCAGAGGAATAATATTCCTTTTCTCAATCATTGCGTTCGAAACGTCCGTTTGTATGAATTGCTGATCGGTTCGTGTTGACGGATTCCAAATATCTGGTTTGAAATTAGATAATTTACGGGATGTGGTTGTTAGTTTGTAAGTAATTTATTTTTTGTAGATAAGTGTTTTGTAGAAATAACCATATTTAGTACGCATTTTAAATTTTTTTTTGTGTGATTTTTCCAATTATTAAATACTTATTTAATTAAAATATAATTAAACTTCGGAATATTGTCGTATCTATTAAAGATAATTAAGCGTTTAATTTCTTGTCATGTAAGGAAAGAAAAAAGTAATTGCGATCATCCATGAAAACTATGTTACTGTTAAATATTATGTGACATGAATTCTGAAATATAAATAACACAAAAAACTGAAAATCTACACTAAATAAAAATAAAAAAGTATCAATTTTAAGTATTTTCTATATTTAGTGTAGATTTTGAGTTGTTTGTGTTTTCAATATTTTACTGTGGTAACGTATTTCTTGCGTTTTGACTAATTGTATCTGTATATTTATACTCGGTTATTGAAAAGTTTGTTGAAATAATAAAAGTCGAAAGAAAACATAGGAGATGTTTCTCGGGAAGATTTATAGATTGTGCATCATAATAAGTTGAAGTTTGAGAAGCCATTTTTAGAGGCGACTGAAACAAAAACATCAAAATATGATGGCATCATTTTAATTTTATGGGGTAATTTCAAGAGGAAACGTCAAGTGTCTGAAAAAAACAGTTTATTGTACATCGCAATGAACTGTTCTTTTTTTCTATTTCGCGGAAGTACGTGTTCCAACGTATCTATCTACAATTCCCTAATTCCGTTAACTCATAATAAATAAACCCATAACATAAACTTTTAGAATAGCTATTAAGATATAAACTATGACTCATTAGCTCGAAAGAAACTATATGACAGTTTGTCCAGAATAGGAAGTCCAGAAAACCAGAACATTTTACTCCTGAAAAATAATAAAACTGTAAATTTAACACAGAGGTAAGATATTTAAGTGTACATTAAAAAAATATTTAAGTGTACATAAAAAAAACAAAAAAGAAACAAAAAAAGACAAAAAAGTAAAAAAGAAAATAAATTGATTATCCCATTTCCGATATTGAATAATGAACACTATTAGGTGTGTGTTTGCACAAACTCCAGCAATTTTCCAAGTAATGAACACCGACAAATAATGAAATTGTAAAATTTTTCATATCACAGAAATTTCAGAGGGAGATTTTCGTGCGTGCGTCCGTTGACCCAATTTATTAGGTGTGTGTATGCACAAACTCCAGCAATTTTATGAGTAATGAACACCGGCAAATAATGAAATTGTAAAATTTTTCATATCATTGAGAAATTTCAGAAGGAGATTTTCGTGCGTGCGTCCGTTGACCCAATTTATTAGGTGTGTGTATGCACAAACTCCAGCAATTTTATGAGTAATGAACACCGGCAAATAACGAAATTGTAAAATTTTTCATATCATTGAGAAATAACCACATGATGCAGTTTTTTCTGTATTTTAAAGTACTTCTGGAACTAGTTTAGCGTGTAGATTGCGATAAAGACCATTGTTTCTTAAGTACTTTGAGCATTGGTAACTCTCCACAGTGATTTAGTTAGGAAAATTTATATTTGTAGAATGTTTGTTTTCCAAATACATTATGAAATTTGAATGCAGTTAGTTCAAATATATGTAGTAAGTCCAGAAATATCTAGTTATTATTGATTTGGTGTGCTTCAATTTAACACCTATTTGTTATAATTTTTATTTATTAATATTTAAAGTATTATTTTTGGGTGAGTTAATAGACAAATAAAAAACTCAAATGGATTCAACTTCTTTTTATGTTTAAAGCTGTTCATATATGCCCAGTGTTTAAAGAGTAAATGTATTTTTATATCAATTGTAAATTGCTTTTCCCATCTTAAGAAAAATATTTATAAGATCATTTTATGTCGTAATATTTTTTTCCAAGAAATTAGAAAACGCAACTTTTAAAATCCAGAGAAGATAGACGCCAAAATAATTCTTTCAATATTTTTGGAAAAAAAAATTTATTATTTTTTCAACACAAAACTATCATGTATACCTATAATAAAATTGTAACAAAGTGAATTCTGTGCATTAAAAATATTTTTAAAAAAGTGATTGATTTAGCGTAAAAAGAATGATAATACAAACCAATAAAACTCTTTTTAGAATTGTTATACCGAGGAACAACAAATAATAGAAAAAACAGCAAAAAAAAATTTCTAATTACACTCTTAGGAAGTCTTGGACACAACTAGTTAAAATATAATTATATTATCGATTTTATTTTCTGTGGAAGAACTAATTAACATTATAGAAATGGGAACAATATAAAAATAAAAAGATAAGTAGATATATTAATTCTTTGCCTCCTTTTCAAAATGAAATAAAAAACAGGTCAATTGCAAGTCAGGTTCGCCCACCGAGGATTCTGCGCCTTTTTTTAAGTGAAATGACTAGTCATCAATAATATGGACTTTGTAGCGCAAAAACTATGACTGTTTTTTTCTAACAACCTTTCCGTAAACTTCAAAAAACCCGTTTTTTGGTAATTTTGGGTTCAGTAGTTTCCGAAATAGGGAGAAAGAGGCATCATATTTTTGTATATTTCTTAACATGTCTCAGAAAGTACACTACCAAAAGATGTGAAAAATATTTTAGGGACCATTATAATTAGCTTTTTTTAATGACACCCTACCTACATACCATCGCAAATGTCTATATCAAGCACTTTCTGAAGAAAACGACTATGATAAATGGACAGATGCCTCCTTTCTTCCTTTTGCGGTTCGGCCCTAGAAAGAAATATTACGTCACAGTAAAATGTTTTCCATTCGGAGTTTAGTCTGATAAGTGCACATGCATATTTTAAAAACAGTTTAAACCGTTTTTGGAAATATTATACAAAAATTAACGGAAAACAAAAACCTTTCCATTTATTAGCAAGAATAGTAAACCCAAAGAAATAAAACGCAAGATTTAGAGATGTATAAGTAATTAAATTACAGTCTAAATAGCAAATAAAAATAGAGCGAAAGAAAATGAAAAAATATATCAAAGAATAAAGTAACTTGGATTGATGTACACCTAACGTAGGTTTTGAAGTAGTTCAATGTGAAAATCAAAATCTCAATGTGAAATCAAAAAATCAAAATATAAAAATAAGTTTTTAAAAAAAATTTATAATTTCATTGTTTTAATTATCTTATAGTTATAGCCAGAATAGTTTCAGAGTTTTAGATAAGAGTATAATTGTCAAAAAAAATTATATTTTTTGCAGTCAAAGTTCTACACTCCTTTATTAGCCATTTTGAACTATAATTCACTACATTTAAAGGTGAAAAAAGGAATTGGAGCACTTAATTTGTTCCTAGAATTTTTACGTTTTTAAGTGTTAGCTGCTGCGAGCCAGCAGTTTTTGAGAAAAACCATTGTGACAGATAGATCGACAGACACGTGATTTATATTACGAAGGTTCCGTTTTTCCTTTGGGGCATGGAAACCTAAGAAATAGGGTTTTTGTAGAAAGTTGTTAAAAAAATTAAACCGTTTGACAAATTATTGTGAAAATAAATAGGTTTCTCTTCAGATATCTAACCAATTGATAGAAACAAGTTGTGTGGTTTTAGGAAACCACGATGAAAGTGAAACTTTTTTTCAGATTGTAGGCATTTAATTGAGAATTTTTCGAAAGCTACTTGATTTAGGATTTTAAAAGTAATATTAACTTAAGACGTGAAAAAGGAAATGATAATAGTAGACAAGATATATAACTATGAATGTTTATTTTACTCTGCGTACTAAAGTACAGAATACATAAATAAATACAATGTTCGGTATGATATATATATACATATTAAAAACGTAGATCAATATTTATATAAATCATTGAATTATTTTAAATTTCGATTATTTGATCACTAACGTCATCTTCGCTTTGAGTCTCACAGTTTATAAATGTAAATAATATTTTGTGGTAACTAAAATAAGTAAACATTGACATGCATTCTATTTTTTCAATGTGTCTGGTAAAAACTGCATCGATCGTAGTACCATACCAACGCTGCACAGCTGATGAGAGCTATAGGTACCGCCATATTGGTTTCTTTACCCCCACTCAGCGGCCGACTGTAATGCGACATGCGATAGGTAAACGAAATATTCTGAGGCGATACAATAAAAGTTTCACTTTAAAAGAGTAATTAAAATCGCTTAAGCATAGCAATTTGCGATGTGTCTTCATATGCACATATATACATACATACGTATGTAAGTAAAGACCAACGGAAATCGTTTTCAAAAATTTGTTTAGTTACTTTGGACGCCCTTAAAGTATATTTTGTTATTATTATACCAGTTGACAAATTAAAAAAAAACTAAAAGTTGGAAATATATGTACCCAATCTATGAGTCGGACACGTTGCTCTGCAATGAAATATATTTGGGATAATGCTAGACACAATGCAATTCATTTGTAGCACTGAAAAGGTTGCATCATTTGCATAACATTTTCACTTAAATTTTATTCACAACTAAATGAAACTACGTAATGTAGTGTTCTATTTATTTTATTCAAATTATTAACAGCATTTTCAGGTGGGAAATTTGAAGAAAATAACTGGTAAAAGTTGCCAATGGCATTTATTTGTTATAGAAAATCCCAACTTTTACGTTAATAGTTTTATTTTCGAAAGTTATACAGTACACAAATGTTTTAGTGTGGATAGTAAATTCAAGTGATCTTATTATATGAGTTTATACAATGCGAAGTATTCATCTATATGTAATAAATTAAATGGATCTTGTCTATAGTAATATATAGGGAGCATTGTTGCTGGGACCATCGGTCTCATACCAACAATGCTCCCTATATATTACAAATAAATTTAAATGGCAATAAATTTAACATCCTAGAAACATTTAAAACAAACAGACATATGAAATATACCAACATTAATATATTAGATGAACAACTCAGTACAATATCATCACCTATACTCAATATCTTCTAGACATACCATAGTTAGACAACGCTGATACTACATTTCACTTCAGAAAAACATGAAACATCACAAAAGAAAACAAAAAGTGGGAGATATGTGTGATTAGTAATTTAACCTTGTTTCAACTAATAGATGCTCGTGTCATTGTATAATACAAAAATATCCATTTAATTTATTACATACCTGAATACTTTGCATTGTATAAACTCTTCTAATAATATGAATTTAATTTATTACCCACATTAAAATACTTGTGTATTGCATAACTTACTTAAGTATAATAAAACCTGTCAACGTAAAATTTGGGAAAACCCTCTTAAACCCCACTACCGCTATTGTCTTGTACAAATGCCGTTGGAATTTTCTACCAGTTAATTTCTTCTAATTGCCCGCCTGAAGATATTGTCATACAACGAAACTTTGATCACTGTTAATAATTTTAAAAAAGTAGACATAATATTACATCACGTAGTTTCATTTAGTTGTGAATAAAAATTAAGCGATAATGAATTTGTACAAAATTATCACTAAGTATATTCAAAATTCGCTTAACATTTAGCTTATTGATCTGTGATTTATTACTTTAATCTCACTCATAACAATACCCACATTTTTCTCAATCCTTTAATCTCACCCATAAGGATAATCATATATTTCTTAATTATTTTGTCTAAAATTTAGGCTCCTTCGAAGTACTGATCACTAAGTCGAGGAATTTTAAATATTTGTTACGTTATTATTTTACAAATCCAGCCTTTACCCGTGCGAATAAAAAAATTCCAATGTAACTTGCGAGCATCTGGAAGGATATAGCACGCATTATGACAATATATTGCCTGCCGATTGAAGGCAGGATCGTAACGCAAATGTTCCAGCGACCCTTGGCGATTGTGCTCCTCTGCGTATTGGTTCACGATTTATTACTTTAATCTCACCCAGAGGGATAATATTCCTTTTCTCAATCATTGCGTTCGAAACGTCCGTTTGTATGAATTGCTGATCGGTTCGTGTTGACGGATTCCAAATATCTGGTTTGAGATTAGATAATTTACGGAATGTGTTTGTTAATTTGTAAGTAATTCATGTTTTGTAGATAAGTGTTTTGTAGAAATAACCATATTTAATACGCATTTTAAATTTTTTTTTGTGTGATTTCTTCCAATTATTAAATACTTATTTAATTAAAATATAATTAAACTACGGAATATTGTCGTATCTATTAAAGATAATTAAGCGTTTAATTTCTTGTCATATAAGGAAAGAAAAAAGTAATTGCGATCATCCATGAAAACTATGTTACTGTTAAATATTATGTGACATGAATTCTGAAATATAAATAACACAAAAAACTGAAAATCTACACTAAATACAAATAAAAAAGTATAAATTTTAATTATTTTCTATATTTAGTGTAGATTTTGAGTTGTTTGTGTTTTCAATATTTTACTGCGGTAACGTATTTCTTGCGTTTTGACTAATTTTATCTGTATATTTATACTCGGTTATTGAAAAGTTTGTTGAAATAATAAAAGTCGAAACAAAACATAGGAGATGTTTCTCGGGAAGATTTATAGATTGTGCATCATAATAAGTTGAAGTTTGAGAAGCCATTTTTAGAGGCGACTGAAACAAAAACATCAAAATATGATGGCATCATTTTAATTTTATGGGGTAATTTCAAGAGGAAACGTCAAGTGTCTGAAAAAAACAGTTTATTGTACATCACAATGAACTGTTCTTTTTTTCTATTTCGCGGAAGTACGTGTTCCAACGTATCTATCTACAATTCCCTAATTCCTTTAACTCAGAATAAATAAACGCCTAACATAAACTTTTAGAATAGCTATTAAGATATAAACTATGAATCATTAGCTCGAAAGCAACTATATGACAGTTTGTCCAGAATAGGAAATCCAGAAAACCAGAACATTTTACTCCAAAAAATAATAATACTGTAAATATTGTTAAATTTTTCATATCATTGAGAAATTTCGGAGGGAGATTTTCGTGCGTGCATCCGTTGGCCTAATTTATTAGAACAGTTTAGATAAAACTGTCATTTTGGAATGTTTTACAAATATTGTCATACAAGTTTTTCATGTTTTTCGGTATTTAAAATTTAGGTTACTCGCATAGAAAAAGAAGTGATTTTGAAATTTGTGTCTCTCAAAATCGGATCTAATACTTTCTTCAAATTATTCGCCATTATTTATTAAGCCAAATAATATGCTGTTATTCGTTTTTCCAGGAAAAATATAATTAGTATACCACGTACGAGGGATACACTAATTAGATTTTTTTTAACCTGGTGTTAATTGTGGACGTCCAAACAGTGAGGTGTCTTTGGGAGCCGCGCGGTGGAAATAAAACAACAGTAAAATACAACAATAAAATTTTATCATATTATTACAATAAAACACACTTAGATTCAAATTTCACTAGAAAGTAAAGTTTAGTTGTACCATTTAACGCACACACCGCCCGGTGCGTACTTTATTATAGACTAGAGTAGTAGCCTCGAGTTTTGATTATAGAAGTACTTATAAAAATAATTTTCGTTTTGAAAACGATTTCCGTTGGTCTGTACTTACATACGTATGTATGTGCATATGAAGACATATCGCAAATTGCTATGCTTAAGCGATTTTAATGATTGTTTTTCTATCAATTGGTTAGATATCGGAAGAGAACCCTATTGATTTTCACAATGATTTGTGAAATGGTTTAATTTTTTAAACAACTATCTGCAAAAACCCTAGTCGTTTTTCTCAGCAACCGGTTGCTCCCAGCAGCTAACATTTAAAAACGTTGTATAAGTGCTCCAATTTCTTTTTTGACTTCTAAACGTAGTGAATTATAGTTCAAAAGGACAAATGATAAGGGCTCCAAAAACAAACATAATAATTGTGAAATGCAAAAAATATGTATACAGTGTCAATAATTTATATTTTAAAATAGTTAAACAGAAATACTACGTACCATTAAATATTTATAAGTGCTCAGATGTGTACAGAACTCTCATAGTGCGAGTTCTACCCATGTTTGACAGGATTTTATTTCATGTTCGGCGATTATTCCCTGCCTCCATTTTGGAAGGATCTTCTTACCACTTTTAACTTTACCTTACTCTTTTTAACTTATATATCTTTATTATTTATTAACTATCTCTTTATTATTTATTAACTATTTAATAAACCAAAAAGACGCAATACATACACATTAGTTATATCAATGATTTTAATATCTTATCTCATTTAAATATTTTAAACACATTTTTTAACTAAATATCTTATCTCATTTAAATATTTTTTAACTAAATATCTTATTTCATTTAAATATTTTAAACACATTTTAAACATTAAATATTTGAAACACATTTTAAACATTAAATATTTTAAACACATTTTAAACATTAAATATTTTAAACACATTTTTTAACTAAATATCTTATCTCATTTAAATATTTTTTAACTAAATATCTTATTTCATTTAAATATTTTAAACACATTTTAAACATTAAATATTTTAAACACATTTTAAACATTAAATATTTTAAACACATTTTAAACATTAAATATTTTAAACACATTTTTTAACTAAATATCTTATCTCATTTAAATATTTTTTAACTAAATATCTTATTTCATTTAAATATTTTAAACACATTTTAAACAATAAATATTTTAAACACATTTTAAACATTAAATATTTTAAACACATTTTAAACATTAAATATTTTAAACACATTTTTTAACTAAATATCTTATCTCATTTAAATATTTTTTAACTAAATATCTTATCTCATTTAAATATTTTAAACATATTTTAAACACATTATTTTTAACACATAAATATTTTTTAACTAAATATCTTATCTCATTTAAATATTTTAAACACATTTTGAACACATTTTTAACACACTATTTAATAAACCAAAAAGACGCAGTACGTACACATCAGTTATATCAATGATTTTAATATCTTATCTCATTTAAATATTTTAAACACATTTTTCTTTTCGTTCCATACATCTTAATGTACTATGAGAAGGTGCTTTAACTATGAATTGTTTTTCAAATAATTTTCCAACGCACAAATTTTTTGGACAAACCAATTATTTAAAAGAAATATTTTCATTGTACGCATCGTGTCAATGAACGTGTATGCTTAATTTGACGGATGTAAAGCTGCATTCAATCGATGGATGCGAGCGTTAAATATTCTGGTAATTTGATTAGGGCAGTCCTCGGTGTGAACGCTGCTACCGAGATGCCATTGCCGCGGATACGGTTATCATATTATCGTGTCCATTTAACGTCAATTGTCTTTTAAGCTGTATTATTCGCACAATATGCGAATTGCTAAATTTCATTTCGAAAGCATTGATTCAATAATGTCTCCCCGTACATTAATTAACATTATATAAGCTTTTAATTTAGTTAATTTTATAATGCTACTAATAGATATTCTCAGGATTTATAATCACCAAGACAAGGTAATAACCAATAAAAATTGTTCATGTCAGCACCGACACGCGACTGGAGTTTACTCCTTAAGTATTGTCTTGGAATGTATAAAATAGGTAACAATGTATATAAATATCAATACCAATATCATTAAATGTAAATGGAAGATTCTTTAATAAACAAATACTGAAAATATAATTATTTTCAAGTAAAACATAAATGAACAAGATCAAATTTATACATCAAAATTAAAACCATTTAGTAACTTTAGACTAAGAAATTAAATTAAAAGAGACATTTTAATTTTCTAGGATAGAAAACATCAAATATTAACACATAATGACATTTAATGATTAAATCTTGATATAAGCAAACGATAGTGAACTATGTGTGTCACACTCCGTCATTGTGCTTACGCCATAAGAAAATGCCAAATAAACATATTGATATCTCACTCTAAAGATGCCCAGAAATTTTGCGCGGAGAGACCACATATCGGTTACACTTTTTTTAACACTCTGATTTGATTCCTAATAAAACTTCATTCCGGACGCTATATATGAGAATCTTTTCTTAAGGAGTAATCTCCAGAAAGGCTTCTTCTAGCTTTTTTTCTCATACGGATTTTGTTTCTTCATAACGCGATTCTGTGCACGTTTTGTGATATTTAATTTGCTGTAATAAAAATTTTTAATCGGCTAAAATACGTGCTTACCTGTGTTTGCGTCTTGTGATCTAATACTAAAATCAATCAGGATAACATTTAGTGTTTGGCGATTGCTAATGAATATTACATTACTACTTATCATAACTTTAAAATGTAAGATGCATTACATAAAAATATTTTTTTTTTTACAAAAATTTCTATACCATTATCAAAATTTAATTTTTACAAAAATTTCTATACCATTATCAAAATTTAATTTTTACAAAAATTTCTACACCATTATCAAAATTTAATTTTTACAAAAATTTCTATACCATTATCAAAATATAATTTTTACAAAAATTTCTATACCATTATCAAAATTTAATTTTTACAAAAATTTCTACACCATTATCAAAATTTAATTTTTACAAAAATTTCTATACCATTATCAAAATATAATTTTTACAAAAATTTCTATACCATTATCAAAATTTAATTTTTACAAAAATTTCTATACCATTATCAAAATTTAATTTTCACAAACATTTTTATACCATTATCAAAATTTAATTTTTACAAAAATTTCTATACCATTATCAAAATTAAATTTTCACAAAAATTTCTATACCATTATCATCAAATTGTTCATGTTATTTACACTTTATAAATTAAATAATATATCGTAGCTCATTTTCCCGGAAGAAATCTAATGAGAATAAAAAAGTAGCAAGGTGAACATCCAGAGTTAATCAGGCCCACTTAAGTGTCTAAATGTCAATGGACAAGAACAGAAATGCAGATAGTAAGACTGTGACTAAGAACGCATTTTAAACCATGAACAGCACATTAACGACCTTAATAATTTTGAAATAAAACTTCTATTTAATAAACATATAATAAAACTGTAAACTTTGTATGTCTATACATTGAAAATATAAAAAAAAATAAATTTATTTTTTAAAATATTTAATATATAATTTGGAGATGAAAAATAAGTTATAACATTCATTAACACCATTTTTGAGTTTTTGCCTGTTTGCTTGTACACATGTTGGGTAAAAACTACTGATCTAATTCAACTATTTTTTTTAGAAACGGTAGACTTTAAATTGTAGTAAAATACAGGTTTTATTTTATTGCCATCACAGGATATGCGAATCGAATATTTCCAAAAATTCGTTTATAGAGCTTTGGTACAGCAGCAAAAAATAGGCACCTCACTTTTCGACGCGTAGTACATAATTATTAATGAATATTGTATAGAAACAGACGCACGAGGGCAGACGTCGTAATCCGTCGCCTTCCGCTCATAACACATTTCGATTTTGTAGATATTCGGTACAGGCTTATTTTCTTTTTAATATTTGTAAATTAAATATATTAATATGTGCAAAATTTTTATTGGGTTGTATTTGTATTTTTTTAATATTAAGCTTAATATTAATCATATTTACAATATGATTGTTACATACGTTATTGCCCATACTCTATTTTTACAATAAAATGATAGAATTTGCCTATGTATATATATAGAATATATTTAAGAAAAAAACACTCAAGGGAACGTAACAAAAATAAAAGAATACAAAAATATAGTATCTTGATATTTTTTTCTGTTTGCCTATGACTCTTTTTTGTCGCACATCACGCAAGACTACCTAAAATTATTTTGATGAAATATTCACTTATGATCAACTAAAACGACAACCTGGTAATTTGGCAATAGAAAGCGCAATTACTTAAAAAGAGTTTAGTTTCATAATTATTAAAATGTATATTGCGCGTTACGTACATTAATCTAAAATATTTTCTAAATGTCCACGTGAACGAATTTGCGGGCGTAGTTAGTTTAACTTAGTTAACAGTACACGATTGTACAGGGAATTATGCATTTGTCTGATTTTTCATATCATTAACTGGCTTAAAATATATTTCAATATTATTTTACCGGTTGAAAAATTAAAAAAGTATCCAAAACGTTGGAAACATATCTGCCCAGAACATTAGTCTAACATATTTGTGACAACGCTTGATAGCATGAAATTTGTTTATTATTTGTTTTATTAACAATCCAAATTCAAAACTTACGAATAAAAAACTTGCAAACGTTTGTAACGATTTGATGCGCATTACGACAATATCAAGATTGTGAGGCAAATATTCAAGCGAGCCGCTGGAATTGCGTTCCTCTGCTTATTGATCCGTAATTTATTAATTTAATCTCACCCATAAGGATAATCATATTTTCCTCAATCATTGCACTTGAAATGTGCGCCTCTATGAATTGCTGATCAGTACGTGTCGGTGAATACCAAATATCCGTTTCCGGATTAAATAAGTTATTAGATTCTGCTATCGTTTGTGAATAAGTACATTTCATTCGTGTGAATTTTCTAGCTCTGAATTGAAAGCTAAATAAACAAATTCAGATTTAATACGTAGTTTAGATTATTTGTTTCCATGTGATTAAGTCGACACCCGATTAACTTTATGATGGTTTCTACTAAAAATTATATAAAAATTTATTCCATTGCGTGCATCACTGGATCAATAAATGTTCAAGCTCAATTTTTCGAATACAAAGATGACATTCAGTCCACGTGTCCGAATGTTAAATATTCCGATAACTTAAGTAGCACTATCCTTGGTACAATTGTCGCTAACGGACCGAACATTTTCCACCGTCATCGCAGGCGATATAATTATCGTATTATCGTTTCGATTTCGCATTAATTTTCTTTACAGCTACGAATATCATTCAGATGACACGAACAAAAATAAAATTTGCAAATGTTCTACTAATACAATAAAATTTAATGTTCTACTAATACAATAAAATTTAATGTTCTACTAATAATTTGCAAATGTTCTACTAATACAATAAAATTTGCAAATGCTCTACTAATACAATAAAATTTAAATTTTTTATTTCTCTATTATTGGTACTTCATGGCATTAATTTTGGATTAGCTAAAATTTATAAAAGTTTCGAATATCCCAATTTATTGTTAATAATTTTAAATGGCATATGCATCATAAATACTGCATATCTTCATTTATTTGACAAAGAATGAAAAATTGTATAAAAATAGAAAACGCACAAGTTTTGAAACAAAAAGTTAGTCAAAGAACCTTTGGCGATGATTCTCATCATCAGTCGTTTTCACTTAAAACGTTACTTAATGATTTAAATGCACAAATTTATCAGTATCAGGTTTGGTGAGAGAGGGTAACGTGGAGCCATTTCTCATCCCGACACCAATAATTGGAATCCTGTACATTCTGACAATGTGCAAACGTACAAAAAAATATTGTCATTTTTTAGACGTTTCCGATGCAGTTTAAATTCTAAATTTTGAAGCCAACCGCTGTAAGTAATAGTTGTATTGCTAGGAAGAATTTCCCAATATATAATAACCTAAGTATCTAACCAAGCGAACAAAACTATCTTTTTGTGATTGGTTTAAATTATTTTTAGCACCGGTTCCCTGAATTACTTTTGACCCAACCACCGGCATTCACGAGTTTGATTTACATACACAATCCACTTCTCAAACCAAGTAATAAGGTAGTTCGACCAATTGAACTTGCACTGACAAGAGAAAAGTTGTGTACATACATGTATATTTGTAGGATACCGTGCCTCAAAACATTTAATATTATGAGATACGTCATCCCCGAATTAAATTATAATGTTATAAGATACGTACTTGCCCAACTGCCTGACTATCCGTAGGTCACATACGTATTAACCCGCTATCTACGTATATATACATCTTCATCGATATCTATGTATATACACATCAATAGTTAACACTGAAAAATATTTATACAAATATATTTAAGTAAGTGTATAAATTAACAGAATTTTTGAAAACATTTGAAAGAGCAATTTCATGTTACATAGTTCTAAAGATATTTTTAAAGATGACCTCCAAAAAATAGGCCATGCTAAGCCGAAACTGTTAAAATAGAAGTTAGGAAAAAAACAGAATTACAAAAAAGTATATGAACTTTACCGGAAAGTCTTAGCAATAATTCTATGATATACATTTTATAAGATATTCATAATAATTTTATGATAAAATATAATATAATTAATAGTTTATTAGAAAATTATATATACTCTTACAGGTTTTAATATGTCAGTGTATGTAAACCTTGTAGCGGGTGTTACTTGCAATTAAAAACTTTTATTAGTCAACCTTGTAGTGGGTGTTACTTGCAGTTAAAACATTTTATTAGTTAAAGGATCGATCCGTTCAACAGATAATATTATGTTATGTATACCTGTGTTCACACAATTTCCTGCGTTCACACAATCATCACCTGTTTGTATCACCACCCTCTAGAACCGAACTATATCGGAACTCCACAGTTTCCTGCAGTGTTCAACTGCTCAACAAACTGATCACGGTCGCATCAGAGTGTGATTTATTTATTATAAGAGAAAGTAAATTTGTCGAATTGTGTCGTCATTATCTTTTTTTAGTTCTCGTGTATTTTGTGTTCATGTTTAATCTAAAAGTGTAAATATTGTTAAACCATCAATTTTTTAACGTTATGAATAGATTACCTGTAATGTAATTATAGAAATGTGCGTGTAAATAAATAAATAAATATTATATATGACAATAAATGCAGTTAATTATTATTCGATTGTATATCTATTTTACATTGAATTTCATTATTATCTATAAATCAGGACGGTTTGAAAGATATTTTGTATGAATTTTTGTCAGATTTTGTGTCACAGACTATAAGACGTCAATCGAAATTTAATATGGTAGGTGTCACAGGCCATAATATATCTACCAACATATTTTCACATAACACAACATAATCATATACAGTTTGACTAATCTTTATCTCTGCTTAAATTATTGTAGGTATTCATCTTGGCCTCATAAATCTCGCCGCACATATATTACGTCGCACCTAATATCATATGTCATTACATCCTTGGTATGGACTTCATTACATACATGTTTGGCGTCACAATTCAAAGAGCGTGTATTCCCCAAATAAACTTGTACATACAGGTGTTTGTCACTTAGCTTTCAACTTGGAAACAATTTAAAGGTCGAGAATGAACGCCAAGCACATATTTTTAATGTATATTATCTACCTTTTATCACCACTTGCCAATTACTTCAGCTGCAGTGGACGGGTGTGTTTGAGTCCATCCACTGAACTGTTGTGTATAATTTTCTGCCTGTTAATAAGCATACAAATACAGTTACATACAGAATGCATTCCTTTTGCTAAAATGAAAACAAAGACAATCATATGAAATTTTAATTAACAAATTTGTATCCAATTTGACATAGCCACAACTCACAAGTGGGAAATATCCGCTTAAAAAAATAATCTACGCTATTATTTTCAATAACTAAGATGGTAGACGAAATGATGCAGGTAAAATGGATATATTTAATTTGCTATACTAATACCAGCCAAATGGGAATTGGGATGCGTTTTTGCAACTGACGGATTAAAAAATATATTGCCAGTTACATTTGTATGAAACATATTTTTAAAAATATTCATCTTCATTATTTATATAAGGATTTTTTACGTGTTATATATTTATGAAGGAATTTCAATAAAACTATTCTTTCATAAAGCCAAGTGTGTCTACCTGAATATCTATTAAAATAACATAGGAGTCATAAAATAAATATTAAAAGCACCATTCATATTTGAATAAAAACAAACGAGTCTTCAACTCAACATGACTTTTGTGATCTCGTGGTCTATTTTTTTAAAACCTGTTCTTCAAATTCTGAACCTGAACGTAACTTAGATTAAGTTACGTTTTAATGATAATAATTGTGGCAAAGATGAAAAGTAATGATAACAATTGTGACAAAGATAAAGGTTAAGAATCTGCACCTGATGTCAGTTTAAATT
This sequence comes from Druceiella hillmani, assembly GCA_039881145.1. Lineage (NCBI taxonomy): Eukaryota > Metazoa > Arthropoda > Insecta > Lepidoptera > Hepialidae > Druceiella > Druceiella hillmani. The sequence goes on from JAYKKI010000013.1 coordinate 19,861,412, forward strand.
CATTTCCTCTGACGTAATACACCTGAAGGCTTGATACTGAACGTATCATGAACGTAGCTCACTAAAACCTATTTACGGTTTATAATAAAATACTTTTACCTTTTCGGCAACCTTCCAGGAAAAGTCGGGGCTAAACACTTATTAACCAACTCCACATTTCATCTACTATACCTCCACTACAGTACTTAACTTTGATCCTGTTAAAAGATCTTAGAAATCAGAACCAGCTTCTGATCCACATTAGTGTTTCGTAAATCCTTACCGAATACAAACGGCACTATGTCACATTATAATTACCCGTTCATTTGTCGTAAACGAGCACACGGATTAACTCGTCTAGCGGAGAGATGTGACGTATCGATGTATAACCTTTTCGGCAAATGGAATTGTCGAGCCATTGGTACGTGAACGCTTTGCTTTGACGGGGCATTAATAAGTCGGTGTTTGATCGAACCCGTGCTGCTAATTTACTGTTAAAACATTTTATCAAACGCGTTAATGAATTGAAGGCTAATGAATGGAAAGGATAATAATAAGGCACATGTTAACAGAATACGGTCCTGATTGGGACTCAACTAGTAATTTAATGTTTTGGTCCTTTTTTTACTTGGAATTGAACACGAATTTAAAATTTAAAATTGACAAAATGCCAAAAATACAAGTTTTCTTTGAATTTCTTTTTTATTTAAACTCTATTGCCATAAATTAGTTAGTTATAAACATTTTATGGATTCAATTCAGATTTTAATATAAATTACGTGATTAAATTGACAAAAGTTCAAGGATATCATTAAATAAATAATCAACTAATTTTATTATTCCTTTTACTAAGTGATATATTTCTAATGAAAGTTAATCAAAGGTAAATTTTGTCGTAGCATCAATGGTGCCCGTGATAATTACATTTAATATAAATCGGTAAACCTCGTGGTATTGGGCGCAGGTATTACAAGAATAAAAATTACACCCTTAAACAGAAAAAAAAATAAAAAATAAGCTCCTTAAAACTTTTATTTAAATCCTCAATATGAAAAATGAGTAATTTTGTTTTCATTTTAAAAAAATCAGGTTATTTTTCATAATATTTTATGAATTGTATTTCTACGGAACACCTTGAACCAGTTAGATGAAATAAAGTGTAGGTTGTATTCTGTTCGACCCTATATACACAGACATAACATCTATTATAATCCCGACAGGGAATATAATCGAAAATGATCTGAAACTTGCGAAGAGACCTAAATGTTTATAACACCGAATGAATAGCAATGTCAGTTTGCAGTTTGTTTTAAAGTGATTTAGGCAATGCTTACGCTAAGTTCAAAACTACTTTCTTCCAAAATTATCTAGCTCTCCTTCTGCATCGCCCTCTCGCTCTCTCTCTCTCTCTCTCCCTCCCCCTCCCAATCTCCCCTCTCCCCTCTCCCTTTCTCCATCTCCCTCCCTCCCCCTTCTCTCTTCCTCTCTCTCTCCATGAATTCCTAGTTAAAATTTAAAATATCCTCTGTTTACACAATAATTGCTGAAATGACGTTCAAATACAAAATGGTAAAGCCAAAAATATACACACCAAGTTTTTTATTACAAGAAAAAGTTTAGAATTAAAGAAAGTTAAAAACCAGTTAATTTTAATAATGAAAAAAACTTGTTTACCAAATTTTACAATTTAAAGAATGATGTAAAAATTAGTCTATATTTTTATTATTAAACAATCGAAAGATATAATACGTATAAGATCAAAGACAATAGACGCAGGATATTTTTCAAAGACAAATTTAGAACATAACAAATATTTTGAAAAATTTTAAAAATATTTTTTAAAGGGAAATTCCAAAAAGCGACATTAAAGTTAATTACTCATTAAGTGACTTAGTTATAATTATTGCTATCATCAAAACTGGAAGCTTGCCCGCTGGCGTTTGTGAAGAACACACCGAAAAGATAATTGTTACTTATCATACATATTATATAAGTAACAGATGAGAAACAAACATAAGTTTTTTAGTTACCACAATTTTCTATGGTGTTACTAAAATACAGGGCAGATAAAGACAAAAGAAGTACCTATTAAAGTACAGATAATCCAGTGGCAGATTTCAAAGTTTGAATAAACACAGTTTCTGAACGCAAGACGTGAGAGGGGCACGGGAGAGGTCATGTGGTATTTCGCTGTCTGCAACACATCAATTTAATAATTGTTGCGGCATACGTTGATTACGTGATGGACCATCGATCGACCTTATTCAGTCTTAGTTGTCAAAGTTCAGAGCTACCGAATCAACAATAAATAGACCCGGGCCAGGACTTATACCAACGGTAGCCACGGACAAAAACGTTGAACATGTTATGGTTTCTATGACTGAAAATCCCCTTTTATCACATTCATCAAATTTTATAATTACGAAATCAACTTTAATAGTTATAATGCGAAAAAAACGAGTTTCATCCGTATAAAATTTGAATCATTCAAAATTTGTACGATTGTGACTTTGTATTAGAAAAACTTAAGCGGGGAAGATGTTGTTGAGATTTTGTACTGCTACTCCAATAAGTAACATATTCTTTAGTGACGAAGCCCACCTTCACGTCGGAGGATATGTGAATAAATAAAATTTCCATTACTGGGATGTCCGCAACCCAAAATAAATGCATCAAGAACCTTTACATAAACCTAACGTTTCAGTCTGACGTACAATGTCTGCATCTGCCATCACAGGATCTTATTTCTTTGAAAACCGACGTGGCCAAACTGTAACTGTAAATTCTTAGAGATATGCTGAGATGATAAGTAACTTTTTTAACTGAAACCACAGAACAGTCGATACTTCAATCAAAACACGTGGTTTCAGCAGAACGGGGTCACAGCTCATACTGCTAATGTGTCCTTTGTAAAAACAAATCCAAGTACTGTGACATAATTTAAAGGAAATATTCGAACCAAAGTCAGCAGGATTCCCCAGTCGTTCTGTAAACAGGGTTTTAAAAACATCCGTGCTAGACTCGAAATGTACGTCAGGCTCGATGTTCGCTATTTGGAGAACGTGGTTTCAAAAAATGAAATATATATTTGTTTTTCTTTAAATTAAAATAAACATACTTTGCATCAGAGGTAATGTTTTTTTACAATTTTCCGACCTTCGAAATCTGCCACTACGCACTTATATATGTTAGTTTAAATACCGTAGATACGAATATCTAGTAATCTGAACTCAATTAGTTATTCACCGATTTTATTAAATTGCACTATTTAACCTGATACTGCTAAAGAAGTTTCCCTTTATAATTAATTTCCATATACTAATAAAATAATAAGACTGAAAAAACGATTACTAAAATAACAACGTTGTCTGTCTCAGAGCAACAGAGCTCAATCAACACACCGAATCGATACGCTACTCCCGAATTCTCAGCTCTCGCTACATACGTAGAGGCACACCAATAGAGTTGAAAAGCAAGCATCATGAAAATCTGTAGAGCGCAGGAACGAAGCTCGGGAACAACCACTCAGCACGGCGATCAACGACGAGTTATTCAAAACTACGTATCTACAAATATACAAATCTAAAATATAAATGATTAACTAATTTTAAAGAAACCATTGACACTGATGAGTCCCTTAAAATCTCAAATATCAAATAGTCTATAAATAACCGTTCACCCGCTGAGGTTTTTTCCCGTGACACTGACATATTGGGTAATAAAATAAAATATTTGTAATTTTACAAAAAAAATAAATTTTAATATCATAAACTTCTATTATTATTTTATTAAAAATGCTCTTCATAGTTTAAAAAAATTATTAAAATAATGTTAATCTATACTGAAGCATTTCAAAGTAATCATCGATGATTTAAATGAAAATAATATTTGAAAGAATTTTATGCTAGAATAAAATTTAAAAAATATTCAGGATGAATACGGTCTATTATCAAAAACTGTTATAAATCATATGCCTTAACATCAAAACAAAATCGCCAGTCGTGTCTGTGTGTCTGTATGTATGCAATTTTCTCCGTAACTACTAACCCAATTTAGTTTTAATTTTTATTAGCATATAGATAAATTTACGAAAAAGGTTCTAACATATAATATATGAACACTATATGAAAATTACCTGACTTTTAATTATGAATATTGATAAACTTGAAAAAACAATCGTCTGAGAGGTTGACATGCGCTGTTTAGGTTGTAAAAGATATGTGAAAAAAATTCTGCTATAAAATTACATTGTATGTGTTTACATTATATAAAATTCATAATCGTTGGTGAAAACTTTGTATACTTTTTGTTCAAGAAACGAAATGACATCGTGGTGCCCTCGTGAAAAATTCGAAACCGACACCCATAAACTCGCTTCAAATTTTATTTATAATATTGACTATTACCCTTACTAAGTAACATATATTTTACTCAATAAATCTTGCAAATAATCGACGGTAATTTACAAGATATGTACACAAAGGCGCCCGGCCAACAGCCATAATTATTCTAGCCATTGTATCGTAAGTGGTTGTAGCGGAGGTATGTGTGACTGTATTCATTATGGTCATACTCTAATCGTAGAACACAAGTTAATAATATCATTTAATTACTGATAACTCTGTTTTTTTATGTTCCGATATTTAGTTCTTTTCACTGATTATTCTAGTCACCACCCCGATTTTTCCCAAATTTTCTCTGGCAACACTACATGTAAGAAAGCGATTGAAGCGAAACGGAAATGGCACGTGTTCAACGTGTAGTCAACTCTACGGCGTAGACGGTAGCCGCTACAAAAATGGCTAGCAACGCGCGGCGATATGTCATTGGCTGAGAGCCGTACAACAGTTTAATTAGCAGAGTGCGGTCGGGCCCAGCTGGGCTCGCAAGATTTATCATCGAAACCTTTTTGTTCGTGGGCCGCCGTATTCCCCAATACACAATATTTTCACTGGTATTCTCTAGCGTATAATTTAATAGCCAAATTGACCGTAAATACAAGTACGATTGAAGGTCTCTCAATTTTAGTTTGGGCCCAACTGTTGACATTTTCGTAGAAAATTGGTGGCCAACTCTTCATCGAAACAAAGCATACCTCAAAAGAGGCACGCAATCGACTAAAGGTCTATCGTCTCCCGTCTCTGTTCAGTCGTATATTTTATCCTTTTATTTGTTAACGAAGCTGTAGCGTACGAATTGGCGAAAGTCGACCTGAATCCACCGATTTTTTCATAGGACCGATTTTGTCGCACATGTGTACTAACTATTAATCATATGTTCTCCTCTCTCTTATTTATTCCAGTCGTCTTTCTAACAAATCAAACTGATAATAAATTTTACACTAATTGTATTCTTTTACAGACAAAACAAAAACTGAAACAGAAGTTCAAAGAAGACGTAAAAATGTATAATTTCAAACGGTATGGCTAACACATTCCTCAGTATCAGCAACTCCCATTGCCTCGAGATGCGAACAAACGTCACGTAGTCTCATGCGGTATTAAAATTAGGCTCTGTAGTCCCATAACAAATATTAATTTCAGAAATGAAATTATGTTATGTTGATAAATAGAAAGCTAAGGAAAATTTTCATAGTGCATGGTCGTGATATAATACCATCCTAACGCCACCTATTGGAGGATTTATATAAATTTTGATAATATTTTCAAAAACCGAATATCTATTTATCGGGGTTCAAAAATTGACAAATACATTCTTCTGGCAAATATTTTGAGTAATATATATCTTGTATTTTCTTTTGGGAAATTGTAGGAATAAGAAAGAACTGGTGCAAACCATTTTTGGAGTATTTTTAGAAAGAACTTTTAAAACGTCGTTTATATGACCACATACCACTTTCCATTTTCTAGCTCAGTTTGCTAAATATTAAGCTGTAACGTCGTTTCCAACCCTCGCCAACTCCTTTCCGTTTCTAAACAAAAGGGAATGTTTGTGTAAACATATATCGAAAACCTGAAAGCAGGTTATGATAATGGTGATGAAATTCTTTCGAATAATCTTAGTACATTAATTTTGGTAGTATCTAACAATAAATACTCTTAAACACACGGAAATAACGCAGATAAAAATTGCTGGAAGCCTGAGCCTGCTAGTTTCTTTAATATTAATTATTTAAGTACATTTTGCAACATTCAATCAAAATAATATATATCAAACGAATCGTAATAGCAGGTCCAATTATCAGAGTATAAGAGTAGTTTTTCACGTGCTGGGGATATTTATGGGTCTGTACGAGCACAACACGGCAATTTATAAAATATATATAATTTAACATTTTATACCCTAATTTATGCCTAATCCGGTAGGCACTTGTTAAGCTTTTAATATATAAACACCTTGAATCAAAAAGTTTATGATTTTTTTAAAATATTGTACAATAAAATGTTTACAATTATCAGTAATATATAAATAATTTACAATATTCTAGCCTATATTATCCCTAACAATAACATAAACATGACAACGTTTCTATTTGATTGTTTAACAATAACCACTCTGCAACAGAGCAACAATTAGCCACCAAAAACACCAACGTATAAACTTCTACTTTTGGGATCAGAGCGAAGAGAAGAGATTTGTGTACAAAAAATACTCATTTTTTGATCATATTAATTATGTTTTAAGCATATCTGAGACTCATAAAATACTGAATATATTTATAGAAACGGTTCCTTAAGAAATTTGCCATTTTGTTGCAAGAACTGCTTCCTAATTGCATTGAAAACGTTCCAACTAGATATTAGGATGACCATATGACGAATGCTTGTAATGCGACTAATATTAAAAACCGTTATTTAATGATCCATTAGATAAATTATATCATATCATTTTTGCCTTTGCACTAATACGCTGTAATTTTATTGTTAAATTTTATTTTTATTTCGATTTTTACTTGGTTTAAAATATGTTATACTCTTAATATCTGCATATTTATTGTCGGTCACTAACATTTACAAGTTGGCCTGATTAACATGGCTGTTTACCGAGCTCCTTTGACATGTGTTTATTTTTTGTGGCAAAGTAACATATACTCCGCTACCTGTAACAATGATCGCATGGAATATTTATACTATAAAAGTCCGTTTGAATGTTTGTTGCCCAAACGCGCATAAATGACCAAAGAGATATTTATAAAGCTGTTGTGTAAGTGTGATTCATGGTTCTAATTAAAATACCAACTAGCTTAAGGTATCCGGTACAGTAATATTTTATGTTGAACCAAAGCACAGAAATGAAAATACACTTTTATATACATTAAATAAAAAGTGAACCCCACACAAGGCTTATGTAAATCCTCGATGAGATAAATGAGAAAATTTCTTTTTTTTTGTGAAAAATGGGATTGTTTTTCCTAAAAGGTATAAATACTATTTCTACGGAATTCTTTAAACCAGCAAGACAAAACGAAGTGCAGATTGTGTTCCGTTGTATCCTCCAAACGCAGATACAACGTACTAATCTACGAAACTCGCAGGTTCGACAAGGTTATCCAAAAAAGCCATTTAAAACTTGAAACGAATCGAGAAGCTATTAATTTTGATAACGCGGAACGAATGACAATGTCAGGTAATAGTTTATTTCTAATTAGTTTACATATTGTTTTTTTTTTAAATCGTTCCTAAAAAGTTATTCTGGTTAAAATTGTATTTCATTATTTACCCTTTCCTGATTGACACTCGCTGAATTGTTGGTATTTTTATATTTTAAAAAATATCAAATGTTTACACTATATTCTATTTATATATCGCCAATCCCATTTTCGCCTTCTTTAATAACACAACTTATCAATAGAGGGCTAAATAACAATAGTATTGTAAATTTTTCCTATTCTATGCACATAGAATTTTTCAGGGGAGTGTTGCAGTATTATTAAGATGAAATAGAATTATTAATTTTTTTTTCATGTTAATTAGTCCATCTTTAAACACATTTGAAAATAAAATGTGAGGTGGAACCGCACTGTTCTTTTACCAACCTCGGACGGAAAATAAAGTTATTTTGGACGCATATAAGAAGGAGAATTAACAGGAAATAATTTGCGGATAGTAAGTATACAAGCAGAAAGTGTTAAGTGGATATTAGTCCATGTTTAGACACATTTAGAAATAAAATGTGGGATGGAACCACACTGGTCTTTTACGAACCTCGGACGGAAAATAAGGTTATTTTGGACGCATATAAGAAGGAGAATTAACAGCAAATAATTTGCGGATAGATAGTATATAAGCAGAAAGCATTAAGTGGATAGATGACTAAGTTTGTAACACCGTAAGGTCAGATTCAGGATTTACAATCAGAATGAAAATTAGATCGCTGTAGATTAGTTTACCAGCAAAAGGAATACGAATTAAAGAATATGCGTCCAAATTGACCCTTATCGTCTTTCATCGTTAATACCGAGGCGATAGATTCGGCACCTCGTTGAAAAATATACGCGAGTAAAGCCGGAAGGCAGTTATTAACTAATTGGAAGATAATTCTGCTTTAATTCATCTTATCATATGTAATGTTTTAATTAGGTGAAATACATTGATTTTTTTTTGTTTTTAACCTTCCTTACACCGAAAAGAAAAAAAAGTCAAGATCAATCACGTATCCGTCCGTCTGTCTTTCTATCAAAGATATATTTTCTTAGAAACAGTTTGATGCGAACAATTTAATGTATCGTTTAGTAAAATATAGTAACACTTATATATTTCCATAGATAAGAACAACAAACTTATTCTCCTAATTTTTTTTTAAATTAGGAAAATAGGTTTGTTATTCTTATCTATGGAAATATATGAGTATTACTATACTTTACAAACTTATTCTCAAGTTAGTAAAATATAGTAATAACAAACTTATTCTTATCTATGGAAATATATGAGTGTTACTATATTTTACAAAAAACAAATGATACAAAAAACAAGCCCCTTCCATTTTCGAAACTACCAAAGTAAACATAATAAAAAAAGTGTTGCCAGTAATTTACCTAAATTGTATCAAAAAACGATGGCTCTAAATCTCGTAGATATTAATAAACTGGAAGAAAGTATGCGAAATAATATATTTATAGGATAAAAAATAATGCAAATATTTGTAAATAGTTTTGTAACATGTATTTATTAGGATATGAATTACATAACTATTCACTAATTATAGTGAGATTTATCTTCGTACTGATATCTATTTCGTACTGAAACTATCATAGTGAGATTTATCTTCGTGCTGATATCTATTTCGTACTGAAACTATCATAGTGAGATTTATCTTTGTACTGATATCTATATTACCAATAAATCCATACGAAACCATCATAGTGAGATTTATCTTCGCACTTAATAGGCTTTAACTTTTTTTTCTCAAATGGCAATTTAAAAGTCTACAAGCATAGTTTATCGAGTTCGATCCCGAATTACTCTGTATATTTAAATGAGTACCTGTTCTTTTAAAGTAATACCTGAATTTTCTGTATTTGTATTGAACAGATCGATCGTATTGGATATGATCCTTTGTTAAATATGGTGAACAATTCTATTTTATAAAATTTATTACATCTTAATATGTTATTATTACGTAATTTTCTTTATTTGATAAATTATTATATTGTGTTAAATGTTTCTTTATTCAATTGTTACGTTCCCTTCTCTGTCATATTTCTCCTCATCGTCTCATCATCACGCTTTGGTAAATTGCAACGCATCTATACTGCAGAATCAAGCACTGAAGCTGAAAACAGTTGCCGGGTTATGTACTTGGGTATTGGAAAACAAATAACAATTTAATTACAAATAGGTTTTAGAGCCCACAAAAATGAATGTGTCCTTTCATAATGTTAATCTCACTATTGAATTAAAGTTGGGTTATATAGATATCTCTGGCTTTTATACTTCTTGCTATACTAAATTATTATACAAGAAGTCGCCCACATTGCCTTAGTCTAAATATTTTGAAACTAACTGACTCGAGATAATTAATAATGACTAAATGCTACAAAGCTTACTTTTGACACTTATCTCTTATTTCTCATTTCATTTCTTCAACAAATATGGTTTAGCAGCTTAAGTCAGTTGCTGAAATTGCCTATATTATGTCCTGTTGGGAGATTTTAAGTCATTTATCTTACTGTGTAACAAACTTCTTTATATGTTCAGATTACATTTCCTACTTGTATACATTTTACCCAGCAATCATTGACCGTCCATTCAAACTGTTTTATGTGCCAAAAATAAGATAATTAATCTCTGGATGCAAAAGTGAAAATATAACAATTTTGTTTCACGTCGCTGTCTGTTTATGTAATTGTCCCATGCAGTCTTTTAAAATAGATTTGTAAACTACGAATTTTGCAAATTGGAAGACATGAATTAGGTATAAATAACTCCAAATTTTCAATAAAAATAACTGTGATATTTTTTTGTTATATTTAAAAAAGAAAATGAGATTTTAATCCGAAAAAAGTTGTTTATTAATCCTGTTTTGTGGTATATAAAAAGAAGGCCGACGTAATGTGGAAATCATATATATTAAAAAGTAAAAACGGAAATAATTTTCTAAACAAAAGTACGCAAAACGTTTTTCTCGGCACCTAATTTTCAAAAGTATAATAGGAACTCATTAGTTGTATTTTCATAAGGGTCACAGTCCTTACGTCAAAATGTAAATAGATTCAGCAGATCAATTATTTTTTATCATTAACTGTATGCACACGAATACCAACTTAATGCGTTGGGCTGAGCGGAGCAATACGATGCTGCCAACGTGACAGCGTGGGCGTTTATTCCGCAAGGCGTTAACTTAACTTGCCATTTTCGATTATTGCTCTCTGAATGTCTTTAGACGTTTTATAATATTATGTCATTATTTTGTATTATATTAAGTATATTATAATAATAGGCGAATGTACCAGGAACAAGTGGAAATCTGTAATTTTCATCGCTAATGAAAAAAAACTTGAAACAAATATTGATGTTGATAAGCGATGTAATCGCGACTGCGATTTCAGATACGTATATTTTGTCAGTAATATAGGCGTGAGTGGGTTAAGTGTCGAAGCGCAGGTTCATTGTAATATTGTGATATATGCAAATTATGTTTTATTTCGTGTTTTTAACGCATTAGTATACCGTATTTTACGTTTTTAAAAAAATTATTTTAATAATTACTCAAAATTAAGTATTTTTTATTATTTTGTAATAATTCAATTTTCTGTATAAATAACATTACATTAAACTACTATTTCTATCAAAATTTGTTAGTATTATCGATAGATACATTTTTATGTAACAGTTATATTTTTAAATTGTTCAAAACGCTCCATCTTTCTTATTTAAATTTTTCTTAAATGTAAAATTTATCTATATAATTTAAGTTACGAGTGTACATAATGTAATTGTGTACGCTGAAAATGTATTTGTTTTAATCTCAAATATCAAATCAATCCATATAAAAAAACTAACACGTAAGAAAAATGTAGGAATGTAAGAAAAAGGTTTATAATATCTGAATTGTCAAAGAGGCTTGTTTACAAAGCTTTTCTTTTCAAATGGAATAGAGTATAACAACCAAAATATTTATATGTAAATTTTGAGGGTACAGAATAAGTTAAGTACACGAAGAAAATTTAAAATTCTATGTCTAGCTATTATATGCTCTTTATAAACATCTCAAAAATACACAACGGTATAAACATTTAGACAGATTTTACAAAATTTAAAATAAAAGCATACCATTTTTATTAATCGACATTTATTATTTACAAGGAATGCTAAAAATGGGTCCATCACGGGAAAAAGAAAAAAATGTGTATAATTTACATGTCACAAAAAATACATTAAGATTATTATTCATGGGAGGTAGTTTTAATTTCTACATTTAATTCAAAACGTTTACATCCAGAATTCAATTATGACTTTTTAAGATTCATTACAAAACCTTGGAAACATTATCTAGCCGTCATTTTATTACTTTCACTCCATTTTGCTCCCATCCCATCCCTTGTCACCGAAAATACAGTAATTCCATTGTATTAAAGCAAAATGAGAGGAAAGAGCTTCATATATGTATTGTTGTAATAGGAAGGTAGAAAAGGGCTATTGGCTGTTCATAAACTGGCATTTATTTTATTTATTATCACAGCTGAGTACGGCATCAATCTAGTCTTGTAATGGCATGGTTTTTAATGAATAGTGTAAAACATTAATAATTACTTCAATACAAATACTTTTAAGTGAAAACTTAAATATCCAGCAGAATTATGTATTGCATTATGTTATCTCTTGACAAAGGTCACTCATGCTTTACGTGCGGGCGTACGAACGATGATTATGATAGATACTGTAAGAGAAAGGACGAAATAAATGTTTATGAGTCATGAAACATGTTGCTCCGCGAAAAAAAATATCTGAAAGCGTAAACGTAACAAATATGCTCATAAAGTAGACCACACAAAAGTTGAAACATTGCTCTAGGTGCCACTCACTCAAATGTTGAAACATTGCTCTAGGTGTCGTTCACTCAAAAGTTGAAATATTGCTCTAGGTGTCGTTCACTCAAAAGTTGAAACATTGATCTAGGTGTCGTTCACTCAAAAGTTGAAACATTGTTCTAGGTGCTGTTCACTCAAAAGTTGAAATATTGCTCTAGGTGTCGTTCACTCAAAAGTTGAAACATTGTTCTAGGTGATGTTCACTCAAAAGTGGAAACATTGCTCTAGGTGTCGTTCACTCAAAAGTTGAAACATTGTTCTAGGTGCTGTTCACTCAAAAGTTGAAACATTGCCCTAGGTGTCGTTCACTCAAAAGTTGAAACATTGTTCTAGGTGATGTTCACTCAAAAGTTGAAACATTGCTCTAGGTGTCGTTCACTCAAAAGTTGAAACATTGGTCTAGGTGCTGTTCACTCAAAAGTTGAAACATTGCCCTAGGTGTCGTTCACTCAAAAGTTGAAACATTGTTCTAGGTGATGTTCACTCAAAAGTTGAAACATTGCTCTAGATGTCGTTCACTCAAAAGTTGAAATATTGGTCTAGGTGCTGTTCACTCAAAAGTTGAAACATTGCCCTAGGTGTCGTTCACTCAAAAGTTGAAACATTGTTCTAGGTGATGTTCACTCAAAAGTTGAAACATTGCTCTAGGTGTCGTTCACTCAAAAGTTGAAACATTGTTCTAGGTGCTGTTCACTCAAAAGTTGAAACATTGCTCTAGGTGTCGTTCACTCAAAAGTTGAAATATTGCATTATATTTCTGTAACATAATGAATTTTTAGAAATATTTAAAACACCATGCATATTAAAAGTGAAATTTTCATTAAATGTAATTACAATAATTGTAAACTTTGAAATGACGTGAGATTAATTCTTGCATAATTAATTTTAAACCTCTTCCCAAGACCCTTTATAAGGTTAGCTTTCTTTTTCCTTCCCTTTGGCTGTTTAACGAGCATACATTTATTTAATATTTATTAACGGTAATTTTATATGCCAGGTTTAATTTAAATTTTCCCCTAATCAATCTTCCTTTAAATAATTGTGATCCGCAATAGATCCTTTTTTAATGACAGCGTCATGAGCAAAAAGTTATTGAAATAAATGTTTATTAATACCAGATTATCATTTGAAGAAAACATGTTCCGCTCTAAGCTGTCACATTCTTTTTTTGGTATTGTTCATGACTGCAGTTTACATATTGTTTTAATAAGTTTATGGTTAAATTTTCCGAATGATCCAATTCAAGTTAAATTCTTTTTGTTACGGATAAAACAGAGGCCTTTAAATAGATTCCGCATATTAATTAACGAGATTTTCGCACATATATAAATGCAATGCAGTATATTTTATATCGTTCTGAATCATATATAAAGCACACCCCAAGATTTCGGTTTGCCTTTTTCTGCGCACATATGTATTTATATATATAGGCCAATAATTGTTTTCTATTTAGTTTTTTAGTTTATAACATTTATTTACAAACTTAAAATGGCGGTTAACATCAAATGTTTATTAAATAAACAATTATAAGAAAATGTTAAATATAAAATTAAGATCAGCACAAAATGGAGACAGAGAAGAGTCGCCGAGTGTGTAGAAAAGTTTTTGTATAAAGTTGTTTCTAAAGAAAGAATAAGCTAGTAAATAATTTTGTGACTCAATAGGTCTTTGTCATAATAACTAACCAATTTAAAAAATAATCATTAAAATTGGTCAAAAATTGCGACCTATGGCATGTCCTTTTACACATATACAATGGATCATAAATAATTTAAAAGAATAGTATCACTAGTAGTTTAGAGTAAGAGCTTCTATTTTCAAGAAGCTACATTTAATACTTATTGAGTCGTAATAAATTTTATTTCTCCTAACCAATGGCACACAGTGCCTTAGAAGCAATTACACGTAGCTTGCCCTGAACATTTAACATGTTTACACCACTTCTTTACGAAAATTTAAACATATTTCAATTGTACTATTCAAGCAAAAGCCACACTTCTATATATAATTTATAGTACGCACACACAAAGCGAACGTTTAGGTTTGCTGGAATTTTAGATAAAACGTACAAATTTCACACCCATATTGTATGAAATTACAAAATTTTTTCAAGTCGCAAATGGACCATATTAAATTAAAATTGATTACTTCGATTCAAAACGTCAGTTCATAGTCTCAAGGCACGCAGTAACTTGTTAGATTATCGGCTATATTCAGACTGAAACAATACCGTAATTATGATATTAGCATATAAACAATGAATCATTGTGTTGTTATAACGAGCTCGCTGCCAGTTTATCGTCTTTTTTCGAAAATAATTTTATAATTTTGATAATGGTTCGGTTATTTTTTCAGTGAAGTTTTCTTTGTGCATTAAATTAATATTTTAAATTTTGGCGTGCATTTTCGCCGTGAAAGTAAACAATGGGGACTATCAAATGTTGCTGTTTATTACATGATTAAGGTAGGATTTTTCCATTTTCCTTTTAGTGAAAAAAATAGTGTGATTTAGAATGGTAGACGGAAGTCAATTTTTTAAATTATATGTTCGTAATAAATCTAGAGTACGGCATTTTCACAGTAATTTTTATGATTAATATTAGTGGAACAAGTTCAGTTTAGCAAAAATGTGAATTTCCATATTTTTTTCTTTTAAATGCAACAAAAAACAAAGTAATAACCGAAAATAGGACTCGGTTGCAATTATTTTGTTAAAAAAAAGTTTTATGGAAAACTGCACTTTGTCAAGGAGTGTTTTAGTTATAAGTTTTTTAGTTAGACTTATTTGCCATTTTTGTGACACTGAACAAAGAATTAGAAAATACAAAGAGGAATTGATATTGGCAAAAAATGAAGAACAAAATACAAATTTGAAATTGCACAAAGGAGATCGCATAAAGTGATGTATTTTATAGCATTGATAGCCAACTGACAACCGTTTCCTTATAGAAGCTCATTATTAAAATCAATTTTTTAATATTAAATAATCGTGTCCAAGCCCTAATTCTTTTCAATACGTCGTTTTTTCATATATATTCATTCAGTTAAGACGAAAAAACGTATTGGTGGCTAATCAGAAGTTGCATTTTAAATAAAATATTTTGTTAAATTAAACTGCATTTTTAGGCAGTAAGAATTGTCTTTTCATAATCACGATTAAGGTCATAGTTTGATAAATCCGGGTAATTACATCGATATTTTATTGATTTTGAGTGCCTACGATTCAATTATTGGGACACCTTTTCAATCTATTACACCTTCAACGCTATTTACGCTACGTTTTCAGCTTTATCAGTGGAAGTTGGCGGATGCTTGCATCCGTTTGTATACATCTATTTAATTTTTATATGTCTGTCGCTTCCCAAAAAACACTACACACCATTGCCTAAAACACAATAAAATATATTTATTCCCAACGAATCAAAACTTTGCAGTGACTTCTGTGCTATTTTTTTGTTCTGTTTGTTTTATTGTCCGGGCTTATTTGGAGTTTAAAATCAATATTGTATGTAATTCACTCGAATCAAATGGCAATTCTAAATCCTAAACTAATATCGTAAGTGCGAAAGTTTGTATGAATGAATGGAGGTGACTTTATAAATATGTAATTTCTGAATACATATAAGTAAAATTTGTCATACGAATAAGGTACAGCCTGAATTTAAAACGTTTTATGCCAAAATGTGGAGTAGTTACCAAAGAATGCTATCCATATTTTCTGATATGCTTGTATTCAAATCCAATAGCAATTCTAAATCCTAAACTAATATCATAAATGCTAAAGTTTGGATGAATGTATCGATGGATGGATGGAGGTGAATTTATAACTATGTAATTTCTGAACGGATATAAACTAAATTTGGCATACGAATATGTTATAGCCTGAATTTATAACGTTTTTATCCTAAAATGTGGAGTAGTTACTGAGGAATATCATCCGTATTGTCTGATGTGTTTTCATTAAAAATTGCTCTTGCATTCCACATGAACGTAATCTAGTTATTAACTAATTATGATAATAATCTCTCGGTCTTGGGTTTGGTAAAGCTTTATACTTCTAACTGATGCATGAGGAGATGGAAGTATTCAGCAGTATTCGCCTATCTTTCGTACGCTCAAACTAATTAGCATCACATCAAAATAAAAAATTTTTTTAGTTTTATGCGTCTATTTGTTGTATCATACTATAAAATGTTTTTGTCTTTATGATGTTTGCACTTTAAGGTGGAGTAAAGACATGATGTAATATTTCGAAAAATTCGCATCAAAGACTCATTTAATAATGAACGAAATATTTTGAATAAGACTTTATATTTAGAGGTACCCTAACGTGATGCAGTTTTAAAATGTGTATTACCAACGTTTTACTTGGAGCATTTTTTTTCTGCACTTTCAACTAAGAGAGTGGGAGTTATCTCTAACCCAATGACAATATCGCAATATATATATATATATATATATATATATATATATATATATATATATATATATATATATATATATATATATACATATACATATATATATATATATACATATACATATATATATATATATATATACATATATATATATATATATATATATATATATATATATATATATATATATATATATAAGTAACGTTAAATCATTGATATATATGTACGTCACGCTATTTATTAGCATGGCGAAATATTTCAAATTGAGCTCCATACAAGAGGAAGATCTAAACATAGGTGACTCGACTGCCTGTAAAAATGATTTAAAATCCTAAGTGTAACGAACTGGATGTTTCTGACCAAGAATAGGAGAGCTTGGGAGTTGATTCTGAGGAAGGCAGGACCCCATCCTGGGCTGTCAGGCCATTGGGGAAGAAAAAGAAGAAATATTTAAAAGTTATGATTGAACAAAAACATCGAATTTCTTCCTATAGAAATAATATTGCTTGACGAGCCAGAAGTGGCCAACATGTTAGTTTAAATTATGAAAATCTGTCATGCGCTTTAGATGTGATTGAATAAAAAATATTCAGACATACATTTCGTGTTATTAATATTCCACTTGTGCGAAACCGTGGATAATACATAACTATGTGTTACTCCGCTTCTGGAAACATACGCACGCCATATTTTGTACTGCTCTGTTGCTTGGTTGCAGAATTATTAAGATAACAAACATCCAAACTTTTACAACCACACCATAAAAGCCATGCAATAACTGGGGCACTACATTACACCAATATTACGTCTAAATATAAAATTATACCAAATGTATTTTCTCTTTTATCAAATGAGTCCACAGGGCGACATTTTGTAACTATTCCAAAATGATAATCAAGCTAATTTTTTTTCCAAGTAAGTATAAGGTAGTATGTTATAGATAGGATATATCAGTCATAAGGTAGAAGAAGAAGATGAAGACAACCTACAAGGTGGCTGGACAGTATAGAGAAAGACAAACATTTTGGGAATCAACAGGTGGAGAAACCTTGCATCAAGTCGTACTGCCTGGAGGGAGCAGATTGGGAAAGCCTTGTCTTTACCAGGCTGTAGTGCTGACAAAGAAGAAGAAGAAAGATCTATGGAGCAGGTATCAGACACATTTTATATAGAAACATAACTCGCCGTTGAAATACGTAAAGGATAGTCAAGAATATAAAGTCCTGTATAGAAATTCATAATATAATCATTTAAACAGTACAGTCTCCAGTCGAGTAAGAGAGATACATATACAATAATTGAACTATTGTCTGTTTTTTGCTTTAATTCTATGTTTGTTTTGATACATTATTGCGACAAGCCTTCTTCTATCTTCATTCGAGTAAGAGAGATACGTATACAATAATTTGTGCTACTTGAACCGTTGTCGGTTTTTTTATTTAATTCTATGTTTGTTTTGATACATTATTGCGACAAGCCTTCTTCTATCTTCATTCGAGTAAGAGAGATACGTATACAATAATTTGTGCTACTTGAACTGTTGTCGGTTTTTTGCTTTAATTCTATGTTTGTTTTGATACAGTATTGCCGCAAATCTTAAAAGTGAACAGTATAGTCTCCATTCGAATAAGAGGGATGCGTATACAATAATTTGTACTACTTGAACTATTGTCTGTTTTTTTTATTGAATTATGTTTCTTTTGATGCATTATTGCCGCAAATCTTAAAAGTGAACAGTAAAATCTCCATTCGAGTAAGAGAGATGCGTATACGATAATTTGTGCTACTTGAACTATTGTCTGTTTTTTGCTTTAATTCTATGTTTTGATACATTATTGCGACGAATCTTAAAAATGAATTAAACACTTATTTAGTATAAACATTTACAATATCTACAAGATCCAGTGAACGAAAGCGTTCACGCTTTTTCTTAATTCGAAGAGCGAAATAAGGAGCTTGTGTACGATTTGCTGACGTTATCACAATTTTTCAATAAGTATTTTGTTTCATTTTAAAAAAAAATATGTAAAATATTTTCCAAGGAGAAATTATTCCTTATAGCTGATCATTATTCCTTATAGCTAATACATTCTATTTCACTTAATGATCCAACTTGCGAAATATTTTTATAGATTTTCTCAAATAATTCGCTCACATTCTTATTTTTGCAAAAATATTAGAATTTTGCTTGTAAGTATATGGTTTCACATGGTAAATATTCATTTATCCATCTTAATTGTTGAAAGGATGAATAGCTTTAATGCTTTGATGTAATCAATTATATTGAACATTTTGAACAGAAAATTGCATATTTTACGCAATTTTGGACAATTTAAATATCTTAAGAACAAACTGAAGCTTTTTTTAATGTTTTGATGTAATCAATTGTATTGAAAATTTTGAACAGAAAATTGTATATTTTACCCAATTTTGGACAATTTAAACATCTTAAGAACAGGTTGAAGCTTTTTTTAATGTTTTGATGTAATCAATTGGATTGAAAATTTTGAATAGAAATTTGTACATTTTATGCAATTTTGAACAATCTCAATGTCTTAAGAACAGACTGAAGCTTTTTTTATTGATTTGATGCAATCAATTGGATTGAAAATTTTGAAGAAAAATAGTACATTTTACGCAATTTTAGACAATTTAAATATCTTAAAAACAAACTGAATCTTTTTTTAATGTTTTGATGTAATCAATTGGATTGAAAATTTTGAATAGAAAATTGTATTTTTACGCAATTTTGGACAATTTAAACACCTTAAGAATAAACTGAACTTTTTTCTAATATTTTGATGTAATCAATTGGATTGAAAATGTTGAATAGAAATTTATACATTTTACGCAATTTTCAACAATCTAAATGTCTTAAGAAGAGACTGAAGCTTTTTTTATTTATTTGATGCAATCAATTGGATTGAAAATTTTGTAGAAAAATAGTACATTTGACACAATTTTGGACAATTTAAATATCTTAAGAATAGACTGCAGCTTTTTTTAATGCTTTGATGTTATCAATTGGATTGAAAATTTTGAACTGAAAATAGTACATTTTACGTAATTTTGGACAATTTAAATGTCTAAAGAACAGACTAAAGCTTTTTTAATGACATTTTTGAAAAACAAGTATTCTAAACCAGTGAAATTAAACGGATTCACAAAATACCATATACAATAGTACCAGATATTTCAATTTTGCTGTTATAAATCAATACTATTTTTGTAAATGCAAATATGTAGATTTTATCGTTGATACAAATATATTAAACCAAACCATCTGTTATACCAACGAGTCACATTTCATTGCGTCATTTTAATGCGCCATTTCTGTAATATGAATATAGACAAATAAAGTTTAAGCGTCTGTGTGTAAATTTCAAATTAAATACCTTAGCCGCTTTAAATACTTCAATCGTTTTAAATACTTCAGTCGTTTTAAATACTTCAGCCGTTTTAAATACTTCAGCCGTTTTAAATACTTCAGCCGTCTTCTGATTCGACAACTAATACATGTTCGGTTACGTATATGCTTGCATAATTTATTACGGACCCAATGTCAAAAAATATTGCCTTTCAGGTCTGCACGAACAAATTTAACTGAAAAACTACTAATACTATTGTTGTTGTCGTGTCCACGTGAGATGAAGTATAATGGTTGCCAGAACCTCGAAAGGTTTGACTTCCGCAGCTCCGCTTCGATGAGCTTCTTCCTCGCGGTGCGCAGTCATGTGCTCAACCCAACACACCACGGTAACGACACATACTATTAGAATTATGGTACAGGTAATAAGCTTGGAACAAACTTAGTTTCTATTTTATTATAATGTCTAAAATATTTTCGAAATTATATTAATGTTTGCACTGTCTCCGTGTTCCGTGAAGCACGTCTAGACTCTTACTTAGTGAGAGCATGTAGACCTGTTTCACAGACTGTACTATGCGTACAGTGTGATATACGTTCTTTATACCTCTGATTGAAGCACGAGGAGAAGGAAATATAATGCAGCATTCACCAATCTTTCGTATGCTCAACTGATCAAAGTAGTGCTGGGAAACACGTGCGATCTTGGTACTTTTTCTTTTCCATTGATCGCTTGATAATTCGCAATCGATCATTGGTGTCTATGCAGATCAAATAAGTCTCAAAATAGATTAGATATTGTGAAATCAAGAAATCTTTCTGTATCTCTGTAAACATATAATTACTTTACTCTATAATTAGTACTAATATATAGTTTTAGACGATGACTTAATTAATTATATATACGTATACTCGAAACAAATTCAAAAACAAGTCAAAAGTGCACCCAAATCCAGTTTTGTGCATGGCTAGTTATTTAAATAAAATATTACGAATTTCTCTCAATATCAGGTTCTACGAATAGCGGTAATTACTTGAAATAAGACAAATTAAACAATCAAATAATTCGAAAAAGAAAAACAATTCTTTCGACTAAATAATTGCATCAGACAGACTCGAACTGTCAAAAATTAAACCCTTTTCTATTGCATGTGTGCAGCTTATGTACTCTTCAACACATGCCCTTTCAATGCTCTCCACATCCTTGCATATTTTGTCTATTTGTCACCTAAGTTTATCCTTTATGTTTTGTCTATTTGTTACCTAAATTTGCCTTGTATATTTTGTCTATTTGTTACCTATGTTTGTCCTGTATGTTTTGTTTATTTGTTACCTAAGTTTCTCCTGTATGTTTTGTTTATTTGTGTCCTAAGTTTCTCATGTATGTTTTGTTTATTTGTTACCTAAATTTGCCTTGTATATTTTGTCTATTTGTTACCTAAGTTTGTCCTATATGTTTTGTCTATTTGTTACCTAAGTTTGTCTTGTATATTTTGTCTATTTGTTACCTAAGTTTCTCCTGTATGTTTTGTCTATTTGTTACCTAAGTTTCTCCTGTATGTTTTGTCTATTTGCTACCTAAGTTTCTCCTGTATGTTTTGTCTATTTGTTACCTAAGTTTGTCTTGTATATTTTGTCTATTTGTTACCTAAGTTTCTCCTGTATGTTTTGTCTATTTATTACCTAAATTTCTCCTATATGTTTTGTCTATTTGTTACCTAAGTTTGTCTTGTATATTTTGTCTATTTGTTACCTAAGTTTGTCCTGTATATTTTGTATATTTCTTGCCTAAATTTGCCCTGTAAATTTTTATCTACTTGTTGCCTAAATTTGTCCTGTATATTTTGTATACAAATTTGTCCTGTATATTTGTTACCGTGTGGAATTATTGCCAAAGTTCTCCGAAATTCAACACTTGTATAATTTTAATTGAAATATTTTAGTGACAACTTTTAACAAAAAAAGTCACAGAATACACTATTTTTAAAAGAGGACTTATTAATTTTCCTTTTTTTATTTAATTCTTTCATTAAAGATCAGTTTACTTTTACGAACGATAGGACAAATTATAAAATTGATATAACATATAAACAAAACAGAAAACCTCGTTTATGTAAATATTCATTTTGTGGTATAAACTTTAAGATACAATACGCTACCTATGGTACAATGTACATAAGTTGACCACTACTGTAGATGGAGATATACCGTTATAATTTAAATTTACATGAAAAATAGAATATTCACCCACAATATCAGCTTATAAAATCAAACAACAATACGAAGTTTACCCAAATTTAAATTCCCGCAAACAAAGAACAACAAAAAACTAAATTAAACTGAAATGCAATTAAAAGTTCACCCTATACTCGCACGCTGTAAAACACAAGTCTCTAAATAAACACATGTCTTTCCGAAACAATAATGAAAAAGCGGCCTGAAAACTCACTAAAACTTTTCCAATTGCCCAAAAAGCCCTATTCTAACGTATTGCGCATAAATAAATCTAAATTTCTCCGGAAATAGGCCTGTCACACGTCGATCTTCCGCCGGATATGCGAAGCGTATAATTCCCCGCAAACCGGAACTTGTGGCTTTTCGAAATAGCGCTAATTGAGAAGCGGAGTACTAATTTCCGGCATTAGTTAGCGCTCCAATTATGAATTTGCCATTGTCGAAGTGGCTGGGTTGTTATCGTGAATTATCTGGAGTGATTAAAGTATTATTGACTGGAGGGTGTAAATTGGATGTTTGGGAACGATTCACTTGTCCGATGTGTACGGTAATTGTCTTCACTTCCGTTTATTAAATTTCGTTTTATATTGTATCTTTTCCTTTGTTAAATCTCATATATAGAGATATAAGTTTTTGAGTTTATATATGAATGTTATTTTCAGAAACTTAATTGTTTATGTATTTTCTCATTTTACAAAACGCAAATCAAAGTGTTTAAAAACACGAAATAGTAAACATGCATGGAGAACTTATTTAAGAGAAAAACAAAAAAACAATACCAAACAATAAATATTTAAATTACAACGCCAATTACTCATTAATTCTAATAAAAAACCAATCATTGTATAGAGCAATGACACCGTCAATACTTAATGGGATATTTGACTAGTTTCTTCTTTCAAAGTATAAGCTGATGAGCTGTGAAAAAAATGTTTGACAAATCTTAAAAATGAAACAAAGCTACAAAGGTTTAAACTTAATATTTAAACAAAATAAGAACACTGAATTGTGACGTGATTTTCTATAATATAAGATGTATTCTTCGAAAGCAAATGAGACAGTGAGATGTCTCCTCTGTATTAGTGTTGTTAAATTTAGTAAGTTATAACTCACTTATTTTTTAATTTCTTTTTATATTCTTTTCTCTGCTAGTTTTGAATTATTCTTTATTTTCCTAGTTTGCTAAATCGGTAAATTTAAAAATAGTCAATTTCTATATGGTAGACATTGTAGAGTTTTTGCATATAACTTTGCTCTCATGTTTGATTTTTTAAAATAGTTTAAAAAAAGGTGTGAACCTCATCCACATACGCTCACCAATAACGTGAAAACGTTTTAACTATTCACGTTAATTAATAAATTATAATAGTCATTAGTTACCTAAAATTGTGCTCTTTTTAGGGTTCATCCCTCAAAGAAAAAACAAAAAATTAAACCCTTGGTTGTTCGTCTGTCTATCAAAGCCATTTTTTCTCAGAATCGACTTGAGAAGTAAAGTTGAAATTAATATCGTATACTGTATCGTAACCATTTCTGGGAAAAAGGGCTTAGATAGACATGTGGACAGACGATTAAATGATTCTTTAAAAGTTTAATTTTTTCATTTTTAGAGACAATGATAAAAATTGTATGTAAATTTGCTAAGTACCTTTACAAATATTATCAAAGTAATTATTGCTGTAGTGTTAATAAACGTTTGAATTTAATTTTACATTTGGGCGAACTAACTTGGGAGTTAACGATTAATGGTAATTAGTTTCCTGTTTATTTGCTTTAAAGTTTTTTTTAAACGTCAGGGCAGTTACATTAAGAGAAAAAAAAACTCTTAAGAGAAAAACCAACTTAACCCTTAAGAGAAAAAAAACTATGATAAAACAGAAGTCTGGAAAATAAATTCGAAAGAAATTATATTACTTCTCATAATACTAAAACTTTTTGCACATGTTTTACTTAATTTTGAATAAATTTTTTTTAAATTATTTTTCTAATACCCTCCATGGTGAAATCTGATAAATTATTTCATATTAATTTGTATGATTACATTCAAAATTTTCATGCAAGTTATATTGGTTTTTGAAGAAGGCTTTCAAAATACATTCATATATATATATATATATATATATATATATATATATATATATATATATATATATATATATATATTTAAGGCCGAAACGAAATCTTTAATTCGGACATTATCGAATAGCCGAAAGTCAAATTTCAAGCACTGTTACTTAATGAGTTTTTAAAAATTTTTTTTTTAATAAATACTGTATTTTATACAATATATTATTCGACTTATATTCGATTTATACAATATATTATAATATATTATTTCTAAAACCTAATCATAAAGGCCTTTCATTTGACATCCATCTTTTATTTTTCGACATTGAAAAAAATGGCAACTCTCAGCCAACGTATAGTAACGTCACTAACTAACTACGCTCGGAAGTTTGAGATAATTCTAACTATACACCATTTGATTAAATCGAATTTGAAAATCTTTTCTGCTTTGGAAAAGTTACATCACACATATAGATTGATAAATGCATTTATGTAAAAAAATCGTTTATAATAAGGAAAAAAACTTGAATGTATAATTATGCCTATTTGTAAAATATTATATTAACAATACATTTTAATTTTTTATTAATTCGTAGAAAGTTATATAAATTTGATTTTAACCAAAATATTCTCACATATCACTCTAAAAGGTGAACATCACGTCGTCGACGTGGCAGCAAATAAGAGAAACCAGCGTCTACGAGCTACACCGCCAAACGCTCGACCAACCTACAATGGACTACCAGTCCTTTTACAAAACCGTATCCATAAATCAGCGACAGGAGTCGCATTTGTTTGTTCCGTGCAGTTTCACTTACGGGACTGAATCGGTCTTTGCCTGCGCCCCTCGTAAATATAGTTGGGCCTCTAGGGCAACCATTGTTCCGCATACAGTCCACTACAATAACGAATACAAAAACTAACTAGTTTTTCCCACAATCCTGCTATCAATTATGTGGAAATTATTAAAAAGATCCTGGGGAAAATAGCACATATGACATAATAATATTTATAATATTATTAAACGTGTAGATATCGTAACAAATTAGCCTACCTAAAAACAACGTCAAAATCTGCACTTGAATGCGAATATAAACATGAACATAAACATGAACATGAACACGAACATGTACATGAACATGAACATGAACCTGAACATGGATATTAATCTGAACTGAAGACACATATGAAGCTGAACAAGAACATGACCGTGAACATGAACACGAATATAAATACAAACGCAATCACGAAAAAGAACATGAACATAAACATCAACATGAACATAAATGTGGACACGAATATGAACATGAACATAAACTCAAAAACTAACACGAATACCAACACAAACGCAAATACCAACACTTCACCATATTCGCATTCTACCATCAAGTGTTTGCCTTTCATGCGGAGAATAGTCAAAGGACGAGGCCCAACTAATGGACAGTTCAGCTCTTCCGATATTTCAATCTTCTGAATGAAGACAGAATCCACCAGACCTCAATCCTGTACTGGTCAGCGCAATACTAAATATATTAAATGTCAATGACGGGCGTTGACTAGTACTAGTCGTGGTACCATAGATGAAATAACATCTATGGAACTAATTTGTACTAATAACTAATATGTTACTAATATGTAACTAATATGTCTAGCTGTCACGTAATCGACCCTAACTAAAAGACATTGGAATTTAAACTTTCTTCTATGTCTGCGTTTGTAGCAAACTCCCTTTTCCACTTATCTCATAGAATTTACATGAGCGATTCAAAATAATCTCAAAAACTGATTATGTTACAAAACTTTGTTTTTCTTACTGTACATCTAAATTTCAGATAAGATCAGGAATCCGGAGACCTAAAGTTTTGCAGTGTCGTTGTATGGCATAGGTATCTGCTAAAAAATTTTTTTTTTTTAATTCGACTGACAAATTGTTCAAAGTGGTAAATATATTCTTCGCATCATATTTATCATTCTGCCCGGAAAAAGCCGCACGAAACAACTATTTGTTTAACAATTTTGGTGAGACATAATGAAATGTTAACGCCAAAGATTTTACATTTTTTCACCATCAGTTCTATTGTCAAACTTTGACTGGGACATTGCTATGAGAAAGATGTTAAATGATAAAAGCATATATTATCATCATCCCCTCTGATTCAAAAGCTCTTGATGTTCAAAGTCTCTTCCTAGACCACAGCAGAAAACAAAATGATTCGACAAGTGCAAGATTATCAATCATAGGTTGCAATTTACCATATGTCGCAGCGCACAAGGGAAGTTTCTTTAGTGGAATTTATTTTCCAATTGTTAAATGGAAAGATTATATACCCTAATATATTGAGAATACTTTCACCTTTTTATAACCAAATTTATTGAAAAACTACCTATATTCGCGTAGTGGTCTCATTATACTGGCATACTATAGTCAACCATATCGACATTTAGAACCGCGTCATTTCAAAATTTCTCACTTCTCCACAGTATTCAATTGGTCAACCACTTAATCACGGTTGCATCAGGATGTAATGTTTTTGTGATGAGTGAGAGTAAACTTTTGAAATATGACACCGTCAAGTGTTGTAATGTTACTGAATTTAATTAATTATCCTGTCATCTTTACTAAAATGCAAAGGGTTAAAACTGTAATGTTTCCGTAATTGAAAAGAAGTAAATGTCACTTCATCTGGTCCTGAACCCATTTGTGACCTTTTGGTCGTGGTGTGTTTACAAACACTCTCGTCGTAAATCTCCCTTGGTCCGTTTTTATTATGTGGTCTGCCCGCTTCATTCGACTTAATTTAATAATTATATTCATTATGTCATACTCATGTAAATTCCTGAAAAATTCAAAATATCTCCTACGCCAGGTACCATTATTTTGAACTCATCCACTGATACTTCTGAGAATCCTCCGTTCAGCACTAGAAGAGCTCTTTCTTAGTTCCATTCAGTTGCCATATTTTGTAGCATAAATTAACACAAGAATTTTTATTGTAAAATGTTTGTTTCACTTTTCCTTTTTTTAAAACCTTGAGCTAAAATTATGCCTCAGACTAGAGATCGTGCAAATAAGTGCAAAAATTTTTTTCAAATTTCCGAACCAATGTAATTTTGAAAGTTAAGGTTAGAACCTAGTTAAATGGACTTATTCAGACAATCAAACGTGTAGTTTAATATATTCATACAAAGATGCTTAAAAATGTTACAGAAAATTGCAAACTTAGAGTAATTTAAATGAAAAGAGTTGTGTAAAATATATTGAAGGTTCTGGGTAATAAATATAGACCGACATGTAAACAACCGGCTCCTGTTGATAATCGATGCAACACATTTTTCAAGTACTACGATTAATAATGTCACCACGGATATTACGTATATATTTTTATTAATGTTGTTTCAATAAATTCTCATCGATTTTAATTGGTTCGTGATAATATTAAAATATAAAAATGAACCACAATATACCATTAATAAATATATCATGCTTTGAACGCTTACATCTTTGCAACTAATAATAATAGATAATAAACGTATATAAATAGATACAAACGTACAGTTCAATTTGTAATAAAATCTAACTTAACTATCTACTTTTAACTTTGGAAAATAGTACCATTAAGAAGTTTAATAAAAATTTTAGACGATTGTGTATACAATGTTTTTCTATGGAAGAAACGAACTGATAATCGTAAGATGCTAACACCATCCATACATTATAGTTCGCAATATACGCTATTATTAAAAGGGAATAGATTGGGAGAAACTAACGCCAACAGTTAACTAACTTTATAAAATTTGTAATAAACATATGGTCCTAGTTTGAAAACTGTGGAACAACTACAATTATGGCCCTTTTATTTGTAATTAACTTCAAAAAGGAGGAGGTTATACTTACATACGTTCGATACGTATTTTTTTGTATGTACGTACACAGATTTCTTCGAGATTTCTGAGCCGATTTGCGTGATTATTTTTGTGAGAAAAAGTATACAAGCAAGGTGGTCCCTTATAAATATGATGATAATCTGATGATGAGGTCCGGAAATTAACAATGGAACTAGTTAACGAATGGTTGTCAATAAACTATGATTCAATACATTTGCTGCTGACAGTTGTAACTTTGCATAACAATTACACCATCGACCAGGTCAGGGTCTAATGGTGAGTCTTGGAGATAAACAATAGGACTCCATTATTAAATTAAGAGTGATTCAAGATATTTGCTGGTGGTAGTTATTACTTTCCAAAATAACTACACTACTGACTAGGTCAACACCTGATGACAAGTTCTGGAGATGAACATTGGACTCCTTAATGGATGGTAGTAAATCTACTGTGATTCAAGATATTTGCTATTGGTAGTTGTTACTTTACTAGTGTTTGATAATGAATTCTGAATATGAATAATGGAACTCCTTAAATAATGGCAGTAAATCAAACGTGATTCAAAATTCACAATTAAATTGTGAATAATGAATTTCTACAAAATTAACTACAAATATATTCAATAGTGATTCAAAATATTTGCTACTGGTAATTTTTATTCTGCAAGATCTGATATTAAACTTCTGGTATGAAGAACGGTGTACTCCTCAGCGGCTAACAAGTCACCACTCACAGCTACGGCTTTCGCTTTGCTTCCGTGTATTTCTGATAACCAACTTTAGACAAAGAGGCAATTATCTATTTACCGGCTTTAGTCGGCGTCCTTTAAGAATTACACAACATTCTAAGAAAAAAAAATTAATGTGAAGTAAAGTGTGATGATTAATACTATTAATCACTAAAAATTCTAAAATAAAACATTTTTTTAAGACCCGACTTACTGACTGATTCCAAAACCATTTCTAGATAAAAATTGAACTGATTCAACCCGTTACTTTTTCGTTTAATTCATGACACTGACGTGCAGATACTTCATTCCTATATTTTTATTTTTCCATATACCAATTTTGAATTTAATCCAATTTGTTGCCGGGGAATAACCAACTTCAAAGTGCTTTATTTAAAAACGCTTAAACGTATCCGGCTGTACAAGGGATAGGGTGGCTGCTCGCATCTGAACTTATTGCCGCGCTATCAAACTGAATCATTTTGGTTCATTCAATTTTTTGTTAGTCGCCCCGCTTCCCTCGACTCGTGCCGACCAGTTCGGCTTCATATTTTGTTTATCTATGAAATATGGCCCTTTTGAATTTGTGACGTAATAAAATGAGATTTATTACGTCACAAATTCAAAGAGCCATATACGTGTAAAAGTTGTTTACCCTATCGTTGCTTCTTTTTGTTCAGCTAGTTTATGGGCACATTTGCATATTTTCCTGCAATATATACATAATTTATTTATATTCATAATATAAACATTTTTCCCACTCCTCCTTTAAATTCGTCTTTGGATAACAGTAAAATAGTGTTCAATTGACTGAAAAAATGTTAATTAAAACCTCTAATAAAATCTATAACCATTTAAAATTTTTCAAATAGTTAGAGGAAATCTGACGATGGGTTGGAAGATTTGGATGAAATCTAAGAAGGACGAGGAAAAATTGAGCAGATCCCTGGACAATAAGTCTACTAAAATAGCCGACTTATTCAATCTTTTATTTAAAATTACTTACGCTTGTTGATGCACAAAGTTTTTACTCAAATAAAGAGTCTTTCTTCGATATTTCGAACTGCATTGAACAGCATTAGCCAAGTTGTTACTATTTATATTGAGCTCAAGGCTTTTGGAATCTTAAATATAAATAAAATTCAAGTATCCTATATAAATTGGTAAACAACTTTCACAATTGCGTTTTAGTTAAGGTAAACAAGTTGAATATTTGTTTCGAAGATCCCTAAAAGGTCTTTAATTTAAATTTAAACACACTTGAGTTATGAAGAATCCCCCTTAAATAATACATCAAGCCTGGTTGGCAATGATGATGCTTACTGGAAAATAAACCCGTTTATAAAAATTAGATGAGGTCCATAGGACACAATTTTTAAGCTGAATATTTCGTAAATGATATTCAAAAATTAAAAATTGTAAACGGAAACTCATTTTCACTTAGAATTGCTTTCCAAATGATCTATATTATGATTCTCTATGAAACGCCTGAAAGAAAATATTCGACTCTGCTTTTTATGTATACATATATTAAATGGTAATTCTTTATATTTTGCTACACATAAGTTTTTATCTCCATGTCAAGACTTAGAAATAAGAGGAATAAGAAAGAAGCTTGCAAATAGGTTTAAAACTATAAAAACTGTGAGACTGTGACAGACAGATGAAGAAAAAGCCTATAACAAAATTCTTTTTTTCACTATATAAATGTCATCAAGTAATTGGCCTATGTGGAAGTAATTTTTTATTTATTTATAAGTAATTTATTGTAATTCTAAAATCAATATAAATAATTATACCTCATTAGAAATACAAGTAAATATCACTGCTGTAAGCCGATATATTCATGAATTAAGTAAATTGTGAAGTAAAATCTGAAAAGGATAACAACTTAAATATTCCTTTGTAAGGCTTGAATAAATCTGTAATCACTTATGCATCTGAAACTTGGACACTAAATCTAAAAAGACAAAAGAATTGTAATTTTTTTTAAGGAAAATTTTCAGAAATATTTTTGGTGATAAAGATATGGAAATTTTATGGTAGGAATATTCAACTTTCAAAGACTCAGAAAATTAAATAGTCAGGCCTAATAATACGAAAGAATGAGCAATGAAATACAAGCATAATTTTTGAACTTATCAGGCCAAAACTCAGATCTAATCTCGGATATATATATATATATATATATATATATATATATATATATATATTTATTTATGTATATATAAATATATATATATATATATGTTACCTATGTATGGGATAGATTTATAGTAAATATTATTATTATTTGGTTCGAATGGGTATATTTCTTATATTAGTATTTTTCTTAATTTATTATGATACAGTTTTGTGACAATTGATGGGTCATAATTATTATTGCTTTTGTATAAATATATTACCGATAATAACTTCCATTTAATTTTATTACATACACCGGAACATTTGAATTGTATTCCTCACATAATAACAACAATTTAATTTATTACCCTCACTAAAATACTGGTATATAGTATAACTCTCGGAAATATAATAAAACCTACACCGCGCCCCTGCAATAAACTCACTAACATAAGCAGTGGACAAAACCCGCATAAACCCGGCTTCCGCTTGTGTTTGAAAAATATAAATGCTGTTGGATGTTCCTAAGAGTTAATCTTTGCTAATATCCCACCTGAACATGTTGTAATACAACGAAACCTAGGTCGTGGTAAAGAAATTAAAGAAAGTAGAAATAATACTACATCACGTAGTTTCATTTAATTGTGAATAATGAATTTCTACAAAATTAACGCCAAATATATTCAATATTCCTTTACTGCTTACGCCAATAATTTATCAAAATCATATTTATCATCCACATACGTTTTCCAAAGTTGTCTGATAAAAATATACATCTCTGACTTAACCTTCTCGACTTTAATCATATTTCCTTTTCGTAAACATCCTGTGTTCTTTTACGTACCATGCTTTTTCTATCCTTTACCCGTCCTTTGTCCTTTATTCAACCAACATATCAAATTTAGGTCTATCCTATTTTATTAATTATTTCTTTAATTGTTTTTTATTTCAAATAAAAAATATATTTTGTCAAAATTATAATAACACAATATTTTGCAATCCTTTTCATTACTCGCATTTCTTGAAGACTGCTCAAAAAGCGATAATTCCACCGCATGTACAAATATTGCATTAATGACAACATATTCGAATTAAAAATAAATTAATAGAAAGTCCAATTGATAACAGCAAGTATTTATCGCATAAGTCATAAAGATGTTTCAAATCATTCTCAATAATTTGAACGAAAATATAAAGCTAATTTCAGACAAAAAAATATAGGAAAACACATGAAAACATTTAAAATCAATTAAATAGCAAATCGCATAACAACTGTGCGTGCGAACCCTAATAAGGCTTGAATATCATACACAATATACTCGCATGTATGTTATCTAATGTAAACCGCATTTCTCTCGCGTGAATTCAAATTAAATTTGTTATTATTAATTAATTAGAAAAGCAATTGAATGAAAGCTGCCCGCAAAACTTATGCGGTTTTCATAATAGAAGAGTCAAAAGCTCAATTTAATCAAGCTCAAAGCTCCCGTTCTGTGGTTTCATCAAGCTCGGAAACTTTCGCTACGTTTTCGCTCCTGGCGCTTTAACCGTAAACGGTTAACACTTTCGATCTTAGGGAGGCGACGCATTTTGGTAACGTATAATATCACCGCATATCTTTTTGCACGCGCTTTGCTAGTATATACGAATTCGTCTTTCAGCAACTGTTAAAATTTATGATATTCTGGTAAAAGTCAAAACATTAATTGGATTGCTTTATTTTAAAACATGTGTATTTTGAACCAAAGGGCATGAAGAACAAAGTAACCGTCAATTTCGTATATAATAAATTAAAGTAGGTAAAAAAATCTTTGTTAAAAATGTGTAAACATCCTTATTAGGGTTTTATAGCCAGACAGGAATCCCTAGCGATTCACCATATATGTCTGTCCATCTGTTCACAACCGTTTTACTCGCAGACTGTTGCTGCTATAAAGCTGAAATTTGCAGGGTTATGTATATTTTTAACGCTTACAGAGTTATGAAGTAAAATCTTTTAATTTTTTTAAGGTACCTCCCTACCTATAAGTGGGGGTAATTGTTATTTGGCATACCCCATTATAAAGCGTATCGTAGCACAGGTTCTTTAAAATACTGGGAATATGTCTTGAAGACTTTTTCAATACAGGGATCCCTTTACGAAAAGATAAGCTTTAAATTTTTCATTTTTGTTCGAATTACGTGTCTCCACCCCTATCAGTTAAACCGTTATTTTTGAATACTTCAAAAGTATTCACAATAGTATTTCATCATCATCATCAGTTCTTGTCGCTCCTGTCGAAGCATAGGGCAGACGTAAAATTTATCCATTTTGTGCGGTCAGCGCCCAGTTGCTTAACCTCTCTCCAGGTCTTTCCAGCTGTCTTTACTTCTTCCTGAACCGTTCTCTGCCAAGTCTTGTTTGGTCGGCCACGTCGTCTTGCTCCTTGGGGATTCCAGTCGAGGGTTGCCTTCTCGATGGCTTCATCAGCCTTTCGTAGCATGGGCTCGATCCAACGCCACTTCCTCTCTCTAATCTGGGTTTTTGGTCTGCTTCAGCCCACAGCTCCTCGTTCCTCTTCACCTCCGGCCATCTCACGTTCATGATGCGGCGAAGGCATCTATTCACGAAGACCTGTAGTTGGTGGGTGAGTCCTTTGGAGACTCTCCACGTCTCACAGCCGTACATCAGGATGGATTTGATGTTGATGTTGAAGAGTCTGATCTTCGTCTTTTTGGAAATGGATCCACTTCTCCACACCGGGTATAGCTGGATGAACGCTCCGTTTGCCATTCTCACCCTGCTCTTCACGTCCTCATCGACTCCTCCGTCCCTCGTCACCAATAGTATTTAATGTAACGTAATTAAATGGAAAATTATAACAATGAAGTAGGCTCTACTAGTCTACGTGGATCAACTTATAACATGTAATTCGGTCCGTAAAAAGTTCATGGAACCTGACTTAAATCAACTGAAAAAACGACTTTTTATAAATGTATATTTGTTTCTTACTTTGTTAACTTTTGTGAAAAAGGGAGCACAATATGTTCATAGTCTACTGGACTGTCACAACTAATTATTAATATTTTAATTTATTAATTACGCATGGAGTTGTGAACAGTTTTCAATTTCCCAGGATTGTCATAAATAGTTCAATTAAAAATATCCTTACATATTTATACATGACTACGTACATGGGACCCTCGTAATATTAGTTCTACTCGTCCTTAAGAGGTTTTGTCTACTTAACTGTTAGAAACGATTTATTTTTGGTGATAGTAGAAACGATAAGAACCCTTCCTGTTTACAGTTAGTTCATTTATTTGGGAGAAATATGCTTGGAGTGAAAAGCTAAAATCAAACTGTTCTAATGGAAAAATATACCTCGAGTCAGCATAAATATACCCGAACGCAAAACAAATCTATTAGAAATTACGCCACACCCGAAAAGACAACGGTTATCAGTTATGAATAATACATTCATTTTTATGTTGTTTTTAACCAAGTCGATAACGCCTCCTTGCCGCACAGACGACATTTATCAACTACAAAGCATCCATTAAGTTTTAAGTGTCGACAACGCCACCAGCCGCAAAGACAATAATGATTAGCTCATAATTAACAAAATTCAAGACGATATTATTAGACATAACGCCGCCTCAAAAGAGTCAAATTATAATTTTAATATGTTATCTTTTAATATATTCAAATGTGTAAACATATGTGAGTGAGATAATCCGTCTTTGTATGGAACTAATAAAAGGCCTGCGTGTCCCTGACTCTTAGTTGGTCAGCTCTAATAATTGTAACACTCAATGAGTGTACTATATTTTTAAACAATAAATTTGTTTTATGTCAACTATCGTCTCATATCCATTTACTTGCGTGAAACTCTCAACAACACCTTATTTTAAATAAAATTGGAAACATTATTAACGACTAAAAGAAAGCTATTTAAGTATATACGAAACCATTTATTGCGTCTATAACGATATCATCAAAACAACGATTACAGTATAACGACATATGGGTTGAAATAATAAACAAAAACATTTAAGTGTTAGTTTGACCAGCGCATCGAGGGCCTGATTTAAAATTAAATTATTTTATTTATCATAAGTCGTCGCTAATATAAACTTCTAAGTGCAATACGTATTTAATAATGCGTAATCAATTTAAATGATGAGACATGAATATTATTGGATATATATCGAAAACTGACATCTAGAATCATTATTATGGTTTTGCTACAACCTTTGTGCAGGCTTCCGGCTACCCTATTCTTTTTATAATTTTAAATTTAGTAGTTTCAGGATTAAAGTCGGAAGTGGGTGACCTATTTTTGTATATTTTTTTAATATATCTCTAAAGAATTGGTACCTAAAATTACGAAAAAATATTTTTATACCCTATAAACTAACCCATTCAAACAACGCCTCGCACTATTCCTTTGCAAATTTTTTGAATTTTTTCCAATTCTTTAATTACCCTTCCCTAAAATATAAATATTTCGAAGTTTTAGTTATTTAGATTTATACGGCTTAATTACTGTGCCCAATTTTAAAGTTATTACGGCAACAGGTTTCTAGAAAAATAGCTACGACATACGGACAAGCAAACACGTAAATGACGTTAAAAGAGTTTTTCTTTCGTTTTTCCTTTTACGATACTGAACGCAAATAAAAATGCAAAATTTAATAAATCCACACAAGAAAGATATTAAAAAAGAGAAACTATAAAGCAATTATAGAATATTACTTGTCCTCTTTGGAAATAATATATTTGTGTAAATCGTGGATCATGTGAAATGAATAGAAGAATTTAAATGTAATTTTTGTTATATGGTTTAAGAACATACAAGTATAAAATATGATATAAATATCTCACAATAACCTTGAGAACCTGAGAAATTAATATGTAATTACTGTTTGTTTATAATAACAATTTTAATGTTAATTGAGAATAATTATTTATAATCGTATTATCTTAGAATCTAGGAAAAAATTTACATAAATTATCTTTTATATATTAATATATCGTTCAAAAATTTAGAAATAGTAATGACTAAAGACCTGGTTTACCATCACCACCAGCAACTAGGTAAACAGGAAAGTTCATTGGATGTAAGTTGTAGGCAAAGTGCTAATCTATACATGTAATAAAACTATAAACTATTCCTATCCCTGTAATAAAACTATAAACTATAACTATCCCTGTAATGAAACTATAAGCTGTGACTATCCCTTTAATAAAACTATAAACTATAATTATTCCTACACTGAAAATATTTGGAGAGAAAAGTTATGGGAGGACGAAGATGATAAGTGAGGGAACGCATTTTTAGAATTTTTATCTGTTCTTCTATTTTTATGTCTATTTGTGCATGCATCACGTAAAACTTACTAATCCAATTTGGATGAAGTATTTAGAAACCAAAATATAGAAACCAACTTGCAGTAACATAAATATAAAATATAGAAACCAACTTGAAGTAACATTTAGTAGAAACTAACTAAAAGTAACAGTTATCAAGTGGTTTAGTTTTACTTCAACTTATAAGTATTTAATATTTTCAAAAATTAATACATTAGCACAAAACGACAAAGCAATGCCCGGCAACTCGGTGTGCAGTAATTACGTACAGTGCATTTATGTATAGATATATGTGTTTTAATACGCGTAGTGAAGTTTCTTATCTGAATATATATTAGTGAACAGTGTTTGGCCAGAGGTGGAGTATATAGTGGAAGACGAGGTATACGTATTTGAGTAAGCTACCTGAATACGGGTAAACGCATGGGGACAGACATCTTTTTTAGTCGTCTTCCATACATAAGATATTTGGATGTTGTATATATCCAACATAGCTTAATTAGAGCTTTGTCCTCAAAGAGAAAAAAACAGACTTCGTTGTCCAATTGTCTGTTTGTCAATGCCATTTTCCTCAGGGACGCATGGAGGTACCAAGTTGATATCAAATTATTATCAAATACTTAGGATACGATCCCTTGGAACTCTAAAAAAATCAAATTTTTAAGTCAACGCAATAAAACGACTCTAAAAACACGGCCATTTATGTCACATTTCTTATATTTGCAAATAAGTAACAATAGGTCCTCCATATCTATAGGTTTGATACATTAATGCACATAAATAAATAATTATATAAAAAAATATAGAACTTTCCATTGACCTAGAATCATGGAATTTAGCAAAAAGCGAGGTCTTAAAGCACAAGTAAAGAAATATACGAAAATCGTTAATTTATACTTTCATCACAAAAAAAACATTTTTTTTAAATATGTGCCTGTGAAAGATGTTCAAGGCAATATTTTTTATATAAAAAAATTACCATTTTATAAATAGATTAGTAGAAATATTATGTACCATTAAATGTTTATAAACGTATCTCATAGTGCGAGTTCCATTCATGCTTGAAAGGCTTTTTTTATAAATTTTCTTACCTTTTTTAATATTTGAATCTGTAAATCAATATTTATAATTAGATTACTTTATTAGATTCAGTATTAGATTATGTAAATTTGATTATTACGTAATATATTAGTGTAAATCGGCATGTTTTTCAGGGGTCTGCGCATACGATGTGGCTAGTACATAATATTTTTAATATATGACCTGCAATAAACAAGTCCACGTTAAAGCTGTCTTTACTAAGCTCACCTAATCACAAGCTTCACTTACGTACACCTAATTTTTGTAACTTTTACATTCTAATTATATTATTACATATTTTGAAAGATAATATCTAAGCATTTTCTCGACAACAACTGAAAGGTAAAGGGTTAAAAATTAAGTTCATTTAGGTAAATGAGCTATTAATATTTATTCTAATTTTTTTTAAAACCTCTATTTTTATAGGGAGAGTCACATATCTCTTGTATTTACTATTTTCATATGACAGGTTATATGACCATTATTTCTTTATTCCTGTAAATTTCTATGCTCACAAATTGTATTTTTCTGCACCTCTATCAGTTCTAAATACATTTATAAAATTTCGTCCTATAATTAAACCATATTTACGTAAGAAATAACTCAAAAACTTAACAATGTTACTATTTACTTTGATATAGCGTTATCTTGTAACTTTTATTCGATGTCTGCTATTTAATCTAAATCTAAGTATTTAGCAGGAGTGCTGGGCTAGCTGACTTTGGAGTCTGCTATTTAACCTAAGTAATTTAGCAGGAGTACTGGTTATTTGTGCAAAGAGGCTGCTATCAGACCTTCGTAACCCATAAGAGAAATCAGACCCTTCTTAGGCTGGATTTCTTTAGTAGCAACTTCCGAAGCATGGGTCAGCATAAGGATATTGTTAAGATATGTGATTAGTGTGACAGTTTAAACATAACTCTGGGCAACCATCCAATTACCAACTGTTGGGTGTATTGCTTAACCTCATTATTCTAATGAAAACAAACGAGTAACCTCATTGATCAAGTGAATCAATTTGGCTTTAAGTCTGTATTACAAAAGCCTAACTACTAATAAATAAAACATTAAATTTGCATCTCAAATATATTTAAAAATATTTTTCTAACCAACCGTTATAATTTTTCCGCACTAGCCCTTTCTCAGCCAGTTTAAGTGACTTGCTATTTATTTCTTTCAAATATGTTACGTGCAAAATTTCTGCAAGGAAATATATTATCGAAATACGGACATAAATATAATCAAGTCGTTTTGTATGGCACCCGGGGAATTTCGTTAAATAAGGAAACATCCGCTCCGTCCTTTTACAATAGCTATTGTACTTTATTCACCCCGTTTGCTCTTAGCTTGCGGCTGAAGAAATAAAATAAAAATATCTTTCAAACCCTATTAGAGCTAGTTTAAACCGCGTTTACATATAGAATTACGGGGGAAAATCAGGATTTTGGTTAACAATTTCTGTTTTACGAAATATTTTAATACTTCTTCATTAAAAATTTATTTATTTATATTTTACGTATTTTTCTTATTATTATTAAAATATGAAAACCTCAGACAGTATACATAATTTTTTAAATAAAAGAAAACTTAATTTTCATTTTTAAAAAAAAATTATAATACTTAAAGAATTCTAATAAAAGATGATAAAGCCAAAACGCCACAAAATACTAAGCTGCAAAATGGGATATTTGACTGGTGTCGATATTTTTTGTAATAATGTTTTAAAGCTGTGTAGTAGATTTAAAAAAACCTTATGATGAAAAAATAATGCATATAACCAACAATTATTCGAAACTGCTAAATAGGAAAAATCGACAATATTTTGTTCATTAAATCTAAAAATTATTATATATTTAGTTTCCCCACAAAAGAAAATGAGAAAATTATAATATGCAATGTATAACTTAAACGCAATATTTAAAGAGATCCTGAAAATATTTAATTAACTCCCTTATAATGAATGCTAAATAACTGGCCGGTGACGTCATAAGCCAGTTGTGTTTCGTATGGAGATAAACGATAACGTACGATATGTTTATTTTAACCCTTTTAATGTTATTATTTTGTCTATTTTAGTAATAAACAAATATTATCAAATACCTTATTATAAGACAAAAATGAAGTGGATATTACCGGTCGACGCAAGCTCACAGAAATCGGGCGCGACCCACGCGGCGCTCCCTCGGCCGAGGTCGCAGTATCGCGGGTCGTCCCAATATGCAAATAGTAATTTTGTAAATTACGGAAGGGAGGGCCCTTTCACAAATCGAATGATATCAAGACTTCAATCTCGTACGCCTCTCTGACCCTAAATCTCGTTTCTGTATAGTCATGTAGCGTAGTCGGGATTAAAGTGCTCTTAATTATTTAGCTGGAATAAGACACGGGACAACCTTTGGACGTATTTTTATTATTCGCTCACCTCTTGCAAAATCGTTTTATATAAAAAATATACATGAATAATATATAATATTTTATCTTTATTTATTGAAAATATTAAGAATCCAACGTAACATTTGTCAACGATATTTTACATGGAACATAAGTCAGAAATACATCTTTAATAAAATACAAATTACAAAAACAATATTGACAAAAGCCACTAGTCACAATAATTACTGGAAGTCTCGTAATTAAATGTGTGATGCAGAATTAAATATTTAGTAGGTTCAGATAAATTTACAATATTCCCTACGAAATCACAGAAGGCTAAACAAAAGCGAAATTATTAAAGTACATGGATCCATCATTAACTCTAACCATTAGTGCGATGATGCTGTTGATCAAATCCTTCAATGTTTAATATTATCAAAAAAATTTAGAAGAAGAATATAATGTTAAACATGTAGAAGATATTTTATTTGATTTGAATCGGGTTTTTTTCGCGGTAATTATATATTTAATGAGTAAACCTAGATATTATATACTAAGTACTCACTATGTCCCGACGTTTCTGACTGGTTGCACAGCCTGTGGTCACGGGAAGACTGACGATTTATAGGAGTCACCGCTGCGACATAAATCCAAGTGTCATGACACCGTCAGTGTAGTGTGTAGGTCTAGTGTGAACGCGCCTTAGATTTCTACAATCAACCAAGTGGGGGTAGTTTTAAA
The DNA here is from genome assembly GCA_039881145.1 of Druceiella hillmani. Classification (NCBI taxonomy): domain Eukaryota; kingdom Metazoa; phylum Arthropoda; class Insecta; order Lepidoptera; family Hepialidae; genus Druceiella; species Druceiella hillmani. The sequence continues at coordinate 19,902,254 of JAYKKI010000013.1, forward strand.
AAACACTCCCGCGTCGCAGCGGTGACTCCTATAAATCGTCAGTCTTCCCGTGACCACAGGCTGTGCAACCAGTCAGAAACGTCGGGACATAGTGAGTACTTAGTATATAATATCTAGGTTTACTCATTAAATATATAATTACCGCGAAAAAACCCGATTCAAATCAAATAAAATATGTGTTCGAATCGCGAAAGTTTGAAAAAGTCTATGTAGAAGATAACCGAACTATCCAGCAACTAATTTTGACCTTTATCAATCGCTGTTTTATATGTATTCACTGAACAATCTGGATCAAGAAAACATCTAACGAACAATGGCTCTTTTCATTGTCGTGGATCGTTCAGCTTAACCAAGTGGACAGCTTTGCCCAGTCAAAAGGCCTTAGAAAATGAAAAAGTACTTAAAAAAGTGCAGAAACCAATTTTATGTTGATGTATACCTAAAGATTCAAAATCGACCTGTATATATTGTCAGGTAGTCAACGGTCTGTAAATTACGTAGATTAATACAATATAGATAAATGTGAAATTAAGTGCTGTACCAGGTAACCAGGGACTGATGCAGCTCACCGATGACGTATATAACCATATAAAATACTTCATTTATTTAAGTCAATTATATCCATTTGTTATTAAAATAATATGATCCTAAATAACTTTAACAATTCGTATTTGTTAATTATCCAGCGAGGCTCTAAGAGAATGCGACATAAAAGAAACTAATTTAAGAAATTTTAATATAATTAATTTTTGTGTATATTTAGTTTTTTTACTTTTGTCTATTCGCTGCCTAATTACAAGTATTACATATTGGACAATCGGTAAAGGGCATTGTTTATATAAATAAAATATGTAATACCAATTTTATATACACATTTGACATAATAATTTAATAATCCAATATTTTTATTGTTCATCATACAGTAATTGTTCACTATAACCAGAAACACTCAAATAAATTAGTTGTTTATATAAAATAGTACTGGGATGGCTTTTTATATGGAATATTTTTGGCAACTATTGCCAGGGGCACGACCCAGATCTAAGTGTCAATAGAAACCAAAATAACTTTTTTGGGTTCCTTATCTCAATGAAAAGAACCAAAAACTTACAAAATCATTCACGTGTTTGTCTGTTTGTCACAACCGTTTTTTCTCAGAGACAGCTTGACGGAAAAACTTGAAATTGGCATAACAACATGGCGTACTAACCCGCACATATCTCAATAGCTGACACTAAAAATATTTATATGGAAATTTTGGGAGAGCAAATTGAGTACTCAAAATCTTTTAAGTGTCTATATACAATATAGGATATCGTTTGAAATGACTAGTTATATGGACTAAAAATGGTAAACTTATAAAATCACTCACGTGTTCATCTGTTTGTCAAAGCCGTTTTTTCTGAGAGTGTCTCAGAAATTTTAGGAGAGCAAATTAAGTACACAAAATATTTTAAATGTCAATATACAATGTGGGATAGATTTGAAATTAGTAGTTATAAGAGTTCAAAAAAAAAGAAATAAGGAAAATATGAAAAATATACCCCCGCTCCCAGTTGTTATTTCCCAAACTACTGCACCTAAAATGATGAAAAAGCAATGTAGTTTAAATGTCAATATACAAAAAAAGGAAAGTTTAAATGTCAATATACAATGTGGGATACCGTTTGAAATGACTAGTTATAAGGTTTAAAAATGGTAAGTTTATAAAATCATTCACGTGTTCATCTGCTTGTCACAGCCGCTTTTCCTCCTATATATTGATACATTTGCACAGATTGTAAAAAAATATAACGAAGAATTTAAATGTGATAGTTTTTAAAATATACACGATAATTTTTATATATTATAGTTAATAATATTAAACTTTTAATGTAATTAAACTTTTATTGCATTAGGAAATCCATATCAATAATATCTTATGATAAATAAACTAATTTCACTTCAAAGAAGGTAACCTTCTGTCTTTATCTGCATGCGCACTATTTTGAAATGGCACTTTAATTGGCATGATGCATATCAAACTTTCGGCTGGATCAGGATTCCCCGAAGGACCTTTTGTCAGTAAAATTGTATGTGTGTTGGTTTGTTACGGCATTACACAAAAATGCTATAATTATAGTATTTTATCTTAAATAAAAATATTTTAAGGGACTTGAAACTCAGTTATAAGCACTCACAAATTAAGAACCGAGTGCTCACACACTCAGTTATGAAGAGACAAATGAGAACTGTCGATACTGACACAGTGAGACACGGTCAGAATGAACTGAGTCAGATTGAGACAGAATCAGTGTCAGAATGAGTAATACAGCTTAAAGTTAATACTTTAAAGTCAAGATTTAAGTTTCTTTTATCCTGATCAAGGACACATTTAAGACGCAAACATTATTACTAGATCATAATTTCCTCGCTATAATCAAAAGTTTATTTAACGAAACCGACAGGAAAAAGTTATTTTTCTAGAAAATTAAATAGTGTGGGAAAGATATTCGCCAATATTAGGATTGAATTTTCTTTTATTTCTAAGCTTTATTATCTTTAATTTTTAATTTTCTTTACCTCAAAAGGAACGAATGGAACCTTTAAAAGACACTCAAACATCCGCCCATCCGTTCATCTGGCGGATGAACAGGTGGGCGGAAGTTTCGAAAATATTCTCCTGTAAATGTGGCGTCATTATTAATACTTTGATACCATTTATTAATAGTCCGGGTCTGATGTAAACATATATCAAATGAATGTCTTAAATTGGTGTACTCTGGGTGAATAACAAAGTAAAGTTCATATAAATGTAGTTTTAAGCCATATTTTGCTCCGGTTAGTTTATTACGAGCGAAAGTTTGAATTGAACATTGGTACTGCTAGGGACAGAACTGTGATCAGATTTAACAATGATATAAACTTGAACAATGATTGAACATTGGTACTGCTAGGGACAGAACTGTGATCAGGTTTAACAATGATATAAACTTAATGTTTCAGTGATTGAAAACCTTGGTATGATACAGATTAGCAAAATAAGAAAAAGACAACGCAAACAAGAAAATAATGGAGAATTGATGAAAGTCCCATCACGGGGCTAAGAACGTAATAATATAGATAATGTAAAATTAACACGAATATAATAAGGACGTATATAAACTGAAGTAATTGTCACCGGACTGAACTCTCTCTGGATCATATTATTACGTGACTGACCAACCTGGTGAAACCACTGGATATAGACTAAGCTTCCTCAGAACTTGACTTCCTCAGAAACTACTGAATATAGAACTCCAGCATAGTGAATAAGCATATTAACCAGCAGATATTTTTATAGTTAATACACATATTTTGGGGCAGGGACAATTAAATAACCATTTTTTTTTAATTTGACGTGTGCATAAAACAAAACATAATTCTAGATTAATATTATTGAAAATGTACATTTCGTTTTTTCTGAACAACAGTTTGAGCTAAAAAATAAGGAAATCATATTAATGTACAGATGATTCTTAAACAGTTACGTAGAAACTTAAGAAGAGCAGCTGAATTCAGGAAAAAATTATTTCTTATATCATGTGGATATCAATTGAAACCGAAAGAAGAACAGGTTTCCAAAACTTTTTTTTTTAATTTTATATTGCAAAGTTATAGAGGCACTCTCAAAAAGTCAACGTTAAATATTCGCCGACGAATATCGACGTAACACCGAATAACATCGACGTAAAACCAAATAATATCGACGTAACACCGGATAATATCGACGTAACACCGGATAATATCGACGTAACACCGAATAATATCGACGTAATATCTGAAAGCTTTAACGAAATGAAAGTTATAACCTAGAATTGGCCAGTAAAAAATTGCAACATTTTACATCGCATATTTTTATGAGCTCTGTGATATTTTACGCCTGTGAATGGTGCACTAGGCACGCAATGTATTGTAGTATTGAATATATTTGGCGTTAATTTTGTAGAAATTCATTATTCACAATTAAATGAAACTACGTGATGTATTATTATTTCTACTTTCTTTAATTTCTTTACCACGACCTAGGTTTCGTTGTATTACAACATCGTAATACAACGAAACCTAGGTCGTGGTAAAGAAATTAAAGAAAGTAGAAATAATACTACATCACGTAGTTTCATTTAATTGTGGATATTGTAGTATTAATATTGTAAATAACTTAACGAAAAGACTGAGTCTTTAAATTTTTATTGCTTCTAAGTAAGTATTACCTCTCATCGTGCTAGTTTTGATAAGTTTTGTCTTAGTAAGTTGTATTTAGCAATGTATTGACATGTTGTCGTGTTGATATTGTAAATAACTTAATAAAAAGACTGAGTTACCGTATGGCTACATGTGGCTGGTACATAAGAAGTACCGTATGGCTACATGTGGCTGGTACATAAGAGGATGACTTGTTTATTAAAATTATTATCAATGGATGCATGGCCCATGCATCCATTGATAATTGATGTTTAACAAATTAATATCAGGCACGTTAGTTAAATAAATTGTCAATAATGTATAGAGAAATAAAAAATTAAAAAATTCACTTTTATTTTTTTTATATATTTTTCGTCAATAGCAGAGAGCATAATCTTTAAAACTATGTTTAATTCATTAATTTTGTTGAAAAATTAAAAGAGATCTGGCATTGCCACAAAAAACACCTTTAAAATAATAATATATATGATTATACAACCATTTGTACTAATGTTCTCCCAAATAGCTTTGTGTAAATCTATAAGTGGGGCATGGAGTTTTCAAGAAATAAAGAGATAAATATAAGTGATGGACGTTAAATTTTCTCAACCTTAAGTTTTCCTAAATTTAATTTCAACTAAAATAAAAAGTGACGACCTCTTTTAAATAAAAATTATAAAGCAAGTCGATAACGCAAACTACTGTACGAGGAATTATAAAACTGATGGAAAATGATGCGGGGTCAGCGTGTTATTATTAACGCAATTTCATTGGGAAACATCGTTACGACCCCTTAGTTTTCCTCTGATCGATTTTCACTTTAACTACAGTCAAGGGGAGGAAACTTGGTTTCCTGCTCTCCTGCGTACCCCACGTGGGTCTCGTTAGCATCCGTGCGCCGCGGAAATGAATCGGAAGAAATAATCAAATGGGTGTTGGATCACATGCGGAAATGGTTCTGTAGTCATTATTTAATTTAGAATTTACAAAATCAAATTGTTTTCATTGCATTTTGTAAATAAAGAATTTAACATTAAAACTTTTTTTACACTTGTCAGTGAATATAAAGATATATTTATTTGTTATATTGACTGACTAGTATTCAAAAACTTTCTAATCGTAGTAAGCAAAATGTTTATAACCGATCATGAATATTTCTGTCATATATTCTATAAAGCCAAAAAACAATTTCAAAATTTTATATTTCAAATTCAGCTATTTTCAATACATTTTTACAAAATTGTTTTATAACATGTGTATTTAAATTACAACTTGAAAATAACTTCTATCGTATATTCTACAAAGCCAAAAAACAATTTCAAAATTTTATATTTCAAATTCTGCGATTTATAATACATTTTTGCTAAATTGTTTTATAACATGTGTATTTAAATTACAACATGAAAATAAGTGCTATCGTATATTCTACAAATCCAAAAAACAATTTCAAAATTTAATAAAATTGCAAATTCAGGTATTTCTAATATATTTTTGCAAAATTGTTTATTGCATGTGTATTTAAATTACAATTTGAAAATAACTTTTATCATATATTCTACAAAGCCAAAAAACAATTTGAAAAATTTTATAATATTCCCAATTCAGCGATTTGTAATATATTTTTGCAAAATTGTTTTATAACATGTTCATTTAAATTACAACATGAAAATAAGTCCTATCATATATTCTACAAAGCCAAAAAACAATTTCATAATTTTATAATATTTCAAATTCAGCGATTTCCAATACATTTTTGCTAAATTGTTTTGTTACATGTGTATTTAAATTACAACATGAAAATAAGTGCTATCATATATTCTACAAAGCCAAAAAACAATTTCAAAATTTAATAATATTACAAATTTAGCTATTTCTAATATATTTTTGCAAAATTGTTTTGTTACATGTGTATTTAAATTACAATTTGAAAATAACTTTTATCATATATTCTACAAAGCCAAAAAACAATTTCAAAATTTTATATTTCAAATTCTGCGATTTATAATACATTTTTGCTAAATTGTTTTATAACATGTGTATTTAAATTACAACATGACAATAAGTGCTATCGTATATTCTACAAATCCAAAAAAACAATTTCAAAATTTAATAAAATTGCAAATTCAGGTATTTCTAATATATTTTTGCAAAATTTTTTATTGCATGTGTATTTAAATTACAATTTGAAAATAACTTTTATCATATATTCTACAAAGCCAAAAAACAATTTGAAAAATTGTATAATATTCCCAATTCAGCGATTTGTAATATATTTTTGCAAAATTGTTTTATAACATGTTCATTTAAATTACAACATGAAAATAAGTCCTATCATATATTCTACAAAGCCAAAAAACAATTTCATAATTTTATAATATTTCAAATTCAGCGATTTCCAATACATTTTTGCTAAATTGTTTTGTTACATGTGTAGTTAAATTACAACATGAAAATAAGTGCTATCATATATTCTACAAAGCCAAAAAACAATTTCAAAATTTAATAATATTACAAATTTAGCTATTTCTAATATATTTTTGCAAAATTGTTTTGTTACATGTGTATTTAAATTACAATTTGAAAATAACTTTTATCATATATTCTACAAAGCCAAAAAACAATTTGAAAAATTTTATAATATTCCCAATTCAGCGATTTGTAACATATTTTTGCAAAATTGTTTTATGACATGTGTATTTAAATGACAACATGAAGATAAGTGCTATCATATATTCTAGAAAGCCAAAAAACAATTTCAAAATATAATAACATTCCAAATTCAGTAATTTCCAATATATTTTTGCAAAATTGTTTTATAACATGTGTATTTAAATTACAATATGAAAATAACTACCATCATATATTCTACAAAGCCAAAAAACAATTTCAAAATATAATAACATTCCAAATCCAGTGATTTCCAATATATTTTTGCAAAATTGTTTTATAACGTGTGTATTTAAATTACAATATGAAAATAACTTCCATAATATATTCCACAAAGCCAAAAAATAATTCCAAAATTTAATAATATTCCAAATTCAGCGATTTGTTATATATTTTTGCAAAATTGTTTTATAACCTGTGTATTTAAATTACAACTCAAAAATAACTTCTCTCATATATTCTATAAAGCCAAAAAACAATTTGAAAAATTTTATAATATTCCCAATTCAGCGATTTCTTACATATTTTTGCAAAATTGTTTTATAACATGTGTATTTAAATTACAACATGAAAATAAGTGCTATCGTATATTCTACAAATCCAAAAAACAATTTCAAAATATAATAACATTCAAAATTCAGTGATTTCCAATATATTTTTGCAAAATTGTTTTATAACATGTGTATTTAAATTACAATATGAAAATAACTTCCATCATATATTCCACAAAGCCAAAAAACAATTCCAAAATTTAATAATATTCCAAATTCAGCGATTTCTTATATATTTTTGCAAAATTGTTTTATAACATGTGTATTTAAATTACAACTCAAAAATAACTTCTATCATATATTCTACAAAGCCAAAAAACAATTTCAAAATTTAATAATATTCCAAATTCAGCGATTTCTAATATATTTTTGCCAAATTGTTTTATAATATGTTCATTTAAATTACAACTTGAAAATAAGTTCTATCATATATTCTACAAATCCAAAAAAACAATTTCAAAATTTACAATATTCCAAATTCAGCGATTTATAATATATGTTTGCAAAATTGTTTTATAACATGTGTATTTAAATTACAACATGAAAATAAGTTCTATCATATATTCTACAAACACAAAAAACAATTTCAAAATTTAATAATATTCTAAGTTCAGCGATGTCTAATATATTTTTGGAAAAGTATTTTATAACATCTGTATAAAATATTCATATTAAAAAGAACACTATTAAATGGTTAAATCCCATTTTACTCTTAATGACAAAAAAGTAGCTACATTTATGAAAAACATACAAAGATTCAATTAACGTTCTCGAATTACGTGGAAATATATAAAACAGATTAATAAACAGATCTTTAGGTTTTATTAGTTTTAAAAATATTTATAGATCCAATAAATGGGTATACACAAAAGGTCGGCGCATATTTTTGATAATATTAAAAAACTCTTCGAACTACAATATCCTTACAGTAGGAAGATGGTACGAATTATAATAAATTACTTTATTATCTTGCTTCATTTCTGTACCTGCGTACCTGTATCAAAATATTATTACTATAGTCTGTGGCAAATGCAACAATACGAAATTGTAAATTCCTAATCCAAACTACAGATATCAAAAAGTCAGTATATTGTGTTGTTAAAATAATTATTGTTAGCTTTATTCTTATATCATCTTCTAAAAGAAGGATCTATCATCTCCTTTAGAGAAGAGAGATTCCCTTTTTAAAAATAAAAAAAATCTGAAAAAAATATGAGCATAGAGTTGAAATATCACATTCAAAGCGCTGACAAATTTCTAATTGAAATCAGACTACAATATACCTCCAGTAAAGTACCGATAATTAATTTTGGACTCAGGCTTTAGACGTACGTACGTAGGTACGTAGGTATGTAGAACAATATCGACTTATGGAACGTATGGACGTACGTACGTAGGTACGTAGGTATGTAGAACAGTAGCAACTTATGGAACGTATGAACGTACGTACGTAGGTACGTAGGCATGTGGAACAATAGCAACTTATGGAACGTATGAACGTACGTACGTAGGTATGTAGAACAATAGCAACTTATGGAACGTCGTCACACGCACACATAAATGTAAATAATAAATTAACAGGTTCCCCAACTTTCCCACTATAAACTAATATTGCTTGCATGTAAGACATACGAGCTGAAACAAGCATGCTCTCTTTAGAATTAAAAAATATTAAAAGTATTATACTTAAAACTGGCCAAGTGCGAGTCCGGCTCCGCATCAAGTGTTCCGGATTATATTACTTTATTTATCAAAATTCATCACTGATTTAAACTTCCCGGGGCTATAAATACTTAATAATACCTAATGTAATTAAAAAAAATATTTTATATTTTATTCACAATTTTAAGTTTAACAGCTTGTAAATGAAAGGGCACGTATATTTTAAGCGTATTTTTCGGTATATCTAAAGAAGATATATAAAATTACGTACAAAAATTGAAACCTTTCCTTTGCAAACAATATTCCCCACTAAACATGTAACGTTAAATTTTTTTTCGAGTACCTAATTTATTAAAAAACTCTCACGTCAATATATATGAGTGTTTGCCTTTGAAGTATATGCAGATTAATATGCATTAAACTGTGCTAAATTAAAAGTTTACACTTTAAGAAGTTTCTAGGAAACACCGCTGTGACAGGCGGATAGACTGACATATGAGTCATCTTACAATAGTTCCGTTATCCCTTTTGAGATACGGAGCCCTGGAAAAGATGAAAAGAAAAATACATATAATATTTGTAGCAAAATTTTGAACAAAATTCTTTATAAAATATCATGTCACAATAGAAAGTAAGAATATTTTTGTAAATCCACTAATGTACATATATCTGTTCACCAACTGCCAGTTTCCAGTGAAAGCGAAAAGCCAGTTTTCCTTACCTATATAAACAATTTCCAAATATTTAACAATTCACTTTCTAGCTTCGTTCGTTCGTACGTTCATAGCATTCGAGCTTCCCGCGATTGCGTTGGCATAAACAGATTATGATTTATCATAAATTAAAAATGGAAAATCCGGAGTTCTAATGCTACACCATAGATGGCGTTCTACGGAATTGGTTTCGTTATTGCACCATAGATAATGTCCAAAAAATGACAATAAAAAATGTGGATATCATTTAAAACAGTAAGCAGTTTAAATAGTTGGATACTGATTAAGAAGTAAAGTAATTATGTGGAAGCATACACGAAGATTTCTAGATTTCATTGTATTTGAATACATATTAAACTTTTATTTGATATGCACTGTGGTCAACGCAACACGTTTTTAAAAACTTAAAATTCGAAGTTCACGGGCGGATTACAGAAAATAAAATATCCGGAATAAATAAAACACTAATTGCCCTACTGAAATTAGATGTGATAATATATCTAAAAGACAATATTATATTAATTATAATTATCTATTGGCACATACGCACACACGTGCACACGCGTAAATACACACGAACGCACACGGACACACACATACAAACACAAACGCATACGCACACACGCTTTCTAGATTTCATTGTATTTGAATACATATTAAACTTTTATTCGATTTGCACTATGGGCAACGCAACACGTTTGTAATTAAATATGCAAACGGAAAGTTTTTAAAAGCTTAAAATTGGAAGTTCACAGACGGACTACAGAAAATAAAATATCCGGAATAAATAAAACACTAATTGCCCTACTGAAATTAAATGATATATCTAAAAGACAATATTATATTAATTATAATTATCTATTGGCACATACGCACACACGTGCACACGCGTAAATACACACAAACGCACACGGACACACACATACACACACCAACGCACACGCACAATTATTAAATCGCGAAGTCTTCATAAACTCACAGACTTCAGGACGAAAAGGTAAAATGTTCACTTTACTGTTACAAAATAATTTACCAACAGATTTGTATTCCTCATATACCACAATACCTTTTACCTATAAATCGTTTTTAATAAGAATGATATAAAAACACGTAAAACAATTATTCAACAATGGCACTTCAGTTATCACCTTCAAACGATTAACTTCATTATTAATTTTGTTAACAAAACAAGCGACAACTTCACGTTTGTCACAACTTCATGCGAAACCGGGCCTTTGCCCTGGGGTTAAATACCGAATTCATTTCAACAATAAAACTTCAACCGTTACCATCAAACGGCAAGTTCATTATTAATTTTGTTGACAGAACAAGCGACAACTTCATGTTTATCAAAACTTCATATAAAAGCCAGGGTTTTGTTCGGAGTTTCCAGTTCGATTTAATTTTTCCCAAAAAACTTTTAACGTACAAGTTATTCTGCCTTTGCTCTTTTATATTAATTAATATTGACTTTCCCCCTCGAATAACGTTCATAACTCACCTGAAATTATTTCCAAACGCTGCGCTCCAGCGAAAAGAAACGCCTCGAGGGGGCCACGTATAACAATTAGCACTGTATTCGCAATCGGAGTTCATTATTAATTTATTATCGAAATGATAGATCGATTGTAATTCTTCGCTTTTGCCACCCTCGTCCGGTCATTCGTCATTGTCGGGCGCCGCGCGCAGGTGGGGCGCGCCACTAGATTTATGGTCGCCCCGACAGTTACCTGTTCGCATCCGGTAATTGATTGATTTTTTTATTAATTTCGACGGCTGTCTGATTTCGCTTTTGTATGATTCGCCAGCGACTTCATCGAACTGGAGTTTGGCATGACTTAGTTTTAATTTGACGTCGGATTCGAGTTATATAAATCGTTTTGTTAAAGGAGACCGGTAAAGGTCCATATAGTGTTGGTTTCAGGTGTTAAAAGGATAAATTACACTATTATAGAAAAAAAATTAAAAAAGTAAGCTCTAAAAAAGTTTTATTAAAATTGTCAATCAAACAAAAGAGAAATCTCTTATTTTTTTTATGAAAAGTTAGGTTATTATTCATAATAGATCGTAAATGTAATTTCTACGGAATACTTTGAACTAGGGAGATAAAACAAAGTGCATATTGTGTCTTGTTGTATCCTCCATTCACAGATGTACCACTGTACTGATGTACTTAAATAGACAACACTGTATATAAATATAAATATCAATATCATTAAATGTAAATGAAAAATTTTTTAATAAAAAAAATGGTGAAAATATAATTATTTTCAAATAAAACACAAATGAAAAATATCAAATTTATACAACAAAATTAAAAACATTTAGGAACGTCAGACTAAGAAGTTAAAATTAAAAAATAACTTTTTAATTTTGTAGGATAAAACACACCAAATATTCACACGTAATCGATTACATCTTTATAGAAGCGAACGATAGTAATACTATGTACACCATAAATAAATGCCAATATGTATGTCACACTCCGTCATTAAGATTGCGCCATAAGAAAATGCCAATACGTGTGCCACACTACGTAATTGCAATTACGCTATAAAAAAATACCGAATATACATACCTATTGATATCTCACTCTAAAAATGCGCAGAAATATTGCGGGGAGAGACCACCTAACGGTTACGCTTTTTTAAAGCTCTGAACTTCGTGTGATCAGAACCTAACAGTTACACGTGTTTTAATGCTCTGAACTTCCTACGCTTTGAACTTCTGATTTTACTCCTCATAACACTTCATACCGGGCGCTATATATGAAAATCGATTCTTAGGAAATAAACTCCAAAAATATTTTTTTTGTTTTTACTTCCTGAATTACTTTTCCAACTATACAATACGTACCACATTTTAGAAGCGTTTGAAAGCACACATACGCACATACATAAGATTTTTCCTTATCTGCTAATCAATCCTTCGAAAACACTCTTCTTCTTTGACCCATGTGTGCTAACGCAATATTTACTCCGTTTTGATAAAAGCACTAAAGAATTTAAGGCACTTACCACATTTATGTACAGTTTTTAAAAAAAAATTATATTTGTAATTAATTATAAGGTACACCTAGTCGATAAAATTCTGTAGTAATAAAAAAAAATAAAATTTTTGGTCTGAATATATCTGATTTTATCCAAATACATCGTGTTTTACATTAATCGTAAACATTGCTAATGGGATGAAATCAGATTCACATTGGCTTCGTTTATTTTTATTTATTGTCCATTTCAAGAAAAAAATACTAATGAAACTTCTAATGTGATGGATATTGTAACGCACTCAACTAAACGCTTCGTAATGATATAATAATCATCTTCATTTGGGAAGATCTTCTATAACCTTGACGCAAATACGCGTCAAGGTTATGGAAGATGAAATGATCCGCATACCATGATCCACGTGCAAAATAATCCGTAAAACTATTATAATGTAATTGAAATTTTTATTTCTGCTAACTTCATCTGACATTCTACCAAACGAAATTAGCAATAGATCCGAATAATTTTTGAGTCATCTGTTAATGGGTGACTCAAAAATTAAAATGATATAACGATATTTATGTAGCTTTAAAAATACGAGCAATTTGCGCAGGTTTTAAAAGTCTAGCATAAATTTCCCTTCTAAAAAGCTCGTCAGTCAATTAATTTCTGTTCGTTAAAAGTACGTACCTATCTGAGTATTTATTAACAACCAAAAATTGGAGAAGTTATTTCAAAGCCAATATGATGGTGTTAAATATATTTTGCACTAAAATACCGGAGTTCAAATGTGATGACGTTAAATATATTTTACACGAAAATATCGGAATTAAAGTCGGAAAATGTTTCGTCCGCTTGCTTTCACTTTCCGCTCTCCCAGTCACTTCCGAACAACATAATTGCTGACACGCATATACCTTTCAAATCTAGGAAACTCCATTTCCTCCGCCTTCCTCTTGCCGCCTCGCCCCCACCGAGTTTGCTGAACTCGATCACGTACTATTTGCCGCGCGCTGAGCTGTAGATAAACGCAGGTCGCTCGCACCACCATTCGCGTCGCTTTATCATATTTTCGACGCTATTATGTAAACACCAGCTGCACGGGATGTTGTTAAATTGATATTCCAAACCTGCTTCTATGAAGTTCCTGAGCTCGTACTAATACAATAATAAGCAATCAAATATTTTCGTATCTTATTTCCTTCTCGAAATACAATATTTCAACGTTAACGTATGGGTTAAGCGTCTTACAGTACTCCCACACCGGGCGTCGCAGAGAATCATCAAAGTAAACGCGGTGACCACTCGTTCGGCTATCAAGGGCGTGTTTACATTTTTGACGGAAAACCACTATGTTCGCCAAGTTTACTCTGAACTCTGGGAATACGTACGTGATATCATAATTTAGTGTAACAAAATAGAACAAACGCGATCACCTTGAGGAGTGACAAATTGTAGTGACAAAACGTATGGCAGAAATGTTATTGATGAACTATATTTATTCTCTTTTACCACTGCGTCTATCCAGGCAATTTTAAATACAAATTAAAGAAGAGGATGGGCATTTTACTGTTTCTTCTTGCATTTCAGATTAATGTGTAATTGGAATTTATCCTCTAAACTCTAAACTTACCCCCCCTCTTGCGATTTTGACGGGGAATGAGTTGCGAGAGGCCGATTTTCAAGAAATAAATTTATAAAACCAATAAAAAGTGATCGACGTGAATTATAGACGAAGGTTTGTTCTATTTTGTTACAATAAATAGTTTATTGTGATCACGATTCATTAAATAGAGATAGTTGTATCCTAAGATATGTTTTTTTACAACAGGCTGGCCCTAAAATTACTGGCCCCTAATTATAATATTTAACGTTGGTACTTATTTAAATTTTTAATATTAAATAAATCTCAAGTTATTTATTTCTGGACTACATGCATTTTGGAAAGGACATAAGAAGCAAGCACGTCAGCAGCTTTAGAAAGTATTAGAAAATTAACTTTATTGTATTTAAATTCTTATTCTTAAGGTAATAAAATTGATCTTCTTTATTTACATCTTGTTTTAAAAAATAAAATTGTGATTAGACTTATAATAATAAGTGTAATCTATGAATCATAAATGTATATTAAATTTAGTCTACATTTTGCTTATCTAAATATATTATTTCTAAAAGGTGTTTTTTGGTCGAGCGGCTCGATCTCTTTAACTACTGCACCAAAAAAAATTTAAAAAAACCCACTTAAAGCTTATGTTTTCTACTTTGGGCGAAAAATATAAAAAAATTCGAAAAAAATCTTTTTGTTAATAAAAAAATTAATTTTTATAACAATTGGCATGAGCGCCATCTGTGGGCGACACATCAAATATCTTAGCCAAATTGTATACTTGGAACACGCTAGATGGCGATATAGTGCGAAGACTTCGCACGGGTCACCTAGTTTCTAAATTGTTTTTCATTATTTTTGGTATTATGGAGATAATTATATGTAGTGCAAAGCAATTTTCAAGCAACTTTGCAGCTTGAAAATTAACTATATTTAGACTACAGATTTTTATGATCTTGTATTCAATTTCATATTATTTTTTTGTAAATTTAAAAAAGATTGATCGCTCGTCAATTGGTGTCAAGATGTGAAATATAATAAACCTAAACAGACAAAATAGGAAGTGATAATTAAATCAAATTCCATTTCAGGTTAATTCTCGTTTGATTTAGCTTACTAACTACTCTAAATAAATAATATACATGTTTTTCTGCATACAAATTTTTCGTACGAAATAAATAAATTAGATTATTCAGAAATTATGATATTAAGTACTAATAATTACCTAAACATATATGTTGACATTTGAAACATAAGTATAAAGTACACCTGAATTATAATTGTAGTTGATTTAGAGAGTGAATACATTGTGCTGGGAAACATTTAAAAATTACTAAAATATATAATTAGAAAAAAAAATATATTTTATGAACTTATCTCCTATTGAGATACTAATTTTCGTATCTGTTTACGTACCATACTTAAGTTGAATATTTGCTGTTGAGAACGGCGTTTGATTTCACACTTCGTCCTTGAAAACAACAAGCATTAAGTTTAGACGAAAAAATGAAATATTTATCTGACAATATCCTAATTGGTCTTCACGTATTTGACGACAACACGAATTTAATCCAAATTTTTTTGTTCACCAAATATTTGAGTAACGGAGAACACTAAAATGTTTAATATCCCAAAATTTAATATTAATGTGTTTAGTATTGTATTGTTTTTTTCAGCATTCGTCACAGAAGTACCTACATCACTGATTTTTCTCTGACTGCGCTGGTATAAATATTTATATTTCAATAATTATATTACGTCTGTATATACACATAATTTGCAGAAATCTGGAAACTCTAAGCTATCATATTACAAAAGTTGTATGTAAACTGAATTAATAGTTAATGCGTATTTCTATAAAAAAACAAATATACAAAGAAATAGAATTTCGTGTAATTAATGACACTAAGATTATAACGTAAGTACTATATATTTATGCTCTGAACAGTTGCAGTTTTTAACAAATACTCATAAGGTATATTGATTACGATTCTAAAGACAAACGTCATGTTGCCCGTAATAATTATTTAAGCTTAGTATTTATAATTTTAGGTAAATATACGTATCCTAGAAAATGTTTACTAACAAGTTTGAATATAAAAATTAAAATGAATAAAAGTGTATAATCAGTTTAATGTTATTGTATAATACAATTGTGAGTTTTCGCTAGTTTTTTTTTTTGCGATTCGCTATTTTGAACGTTATGTTGCCCGTAATAATTATTTCAGCTTAGTATTTATAATTTTTGATATACTACAAAGTGTTTGATAACAAGTTAGTATGTAAAAATTAAAATAAATAAAAGTGTATAATCAATTTAATATTATTGTATAATACAATTGTGAGTTATTAGCTAGTTTTTTTGCTTTTCGCTATTTTATAATAGTAACAAAGAATTTCTAGCGAATAATATTAGTTATTAAGTGAAACGTAAAAAAGGGATTATTTCTTTCATTTATTTTATCTTGTTTTTTAAATAGGAAGAGTTTTTAATATGAATATCGGTCCCATTACTAATAGCAAGCCTAATCTTTTTACCAATTCGAAGTTAAATCACGCATATAAAATAATTAATGATAAAATGAATTATCATAAAGGATCAAGATATTCTGTAAACCTGATAAAATGAATTATTATAAAGGATCAAGATATTCTGTAAATCTAATAAAATGAATTATCATAATGGATCAAGATATTCTGTAAATCTGATAAAATGAATTATTATAAAGGATCAAGATATTCTGTAAATCTGATAAAATGAATTATTATAAAGGATCAAGATATTTGTGTGCCATCCGCACTGATATAAAGTTTTACAAAGTCCACGCGGCGTTGCGAAAGGATAATATTCAGCGCCATCTATTTTTAGCAATTCCATTCAATTAAATTACGCTAAACCAGCTACGCGTCCTACCTAATGTTGAGCGATATGATTATTATTTCGCGTACAAACCATGATTACGTTATTATTATAATATAATAATTATGATTCAATATTTTCCTGAGATTTTTTATGAAATGTCCTGTTTGAAATGTTGAAAAATATAGCTTTCCATTAAAAAATTGTGCGGGTCAGCTCTGACGCGCGACTGGAGTTCACTCCTTAAGTACGATTGTCTTGGAATGTATAAAATAACTTACACTGTATATAAATACCATTATTAATAGCATTAAATATAAATGGAAAATTCTTTACTAAAAATGGTGGCAATATAATTATTTTCAAGTAAAACACAAATGAACAAGATCAAATTTATACAACAAAATTAAAAACATTTAATAACGTCAGACTAATAAGTTAAAATAAAAAAATAACTTTTTAATTTTGTAGGTTTTTACGATAAAAGACACTAAATATTCACACGTAATGACATTAATGGTTACATTTTTATACAAGCGAACGATAGTAAACTATGTATGTCACACTCCTTCATTGCTATTATGCTATAAAAAAATCCCAAATAAACATATTCACATCCACTAAAAATGCGGAGAGGCCACCTAACGGTTACACTTTTTTTAACGGTCTGAACCTCGTACGATCAAAATCTAACGGTTACACTTTTTTAACGCTCTGAACTTCGTCTGCTCTGAACTGATTTTACTCCTCATAACAGTTAATACCGGGTGCTATATTTGAAAATATATTTTTAAGGAGTAAACTCCAAAAATAAATTACTTCTCAGTAATAAAATATAGTATCAAAAATGATTATAGATTACTTAGGTCTTGTAATTCTGTCTGTACCAGTCCACCATCATATCTAACGATGTACGGGATATCGGTTGCCCTCTCTAAGATCGATACGGCTCATGCAGCGTATGCGGTCAATCATCGTATTCCTAAACTAGTTTCTGACCTACGGCTTAACTGGAGTGAATTTCTTTTTTACGCAGTCCTTAGCTGGAGTAATATGGTAAATGTTTAATATTAAAAGGCTCGAAGAGCAGCTTTTAAAAATGTTTATTACTTTTAATATAAAAGCTTTAGGCACAAAGTTCAACAAAACAACATCAAAAATGATCAACTCAAAGTCGAAAACAAATGTAATATTTGTATGAAGATATATCTTGAAAAAACTTTCAAAATATTTTGAAAGTAACAAAACGTTGTTCTTGTTCGGATCGACCTGTATAAATTAAGGATCTAATGTATTCAACAACGAATATACATTCCATGGACAGATAGTTAAATATTGAATATCCATCAAAGACCATCAAACGGTACATGTTGATTGACAAGACGTTAGGAATGATCCGACGAACTCCTTTTGGGCATATTTTGTTTTAATATTTTTTATATTATATATTAATAAAACATTTTGAATGTTGTATCAATACATATTAAACAAAGTATAAATGTTTTATTAATATCTAAATAATGCAAAAACGACATAATTTTTTTTTAGTATAAATTAAACACACGAGAATTTCCGACACATTTAGGCGTTATAACAGTTTAAGGATGCGTGGTATTTTTATTGAACTATTTATAAATAATAATATTACTTTTCCCGTGCATGAAAATTTCGTCAATATCTTCTAAGTTACGAAATTTACGATCATTACTATAGTTTTCGTTTAAGTTTTAGGTAAATTCCCAATAAAGTTGTTTTCTATCATTTTTCCTTTAGCAGTTTCGGAGATGGAGGAAAAGTGACATATATTTTGGAACATTTTAAACAATATCTTGCAACCTATTTTACATAAAGTTCTAAATAGTATTTTTTTTAAATACCTAACTTGCTCTTTCATATAACTTACTTCGACTCAGCGTCATCCCATATCCTTTAATCGGAATCTGCTATCTAACTGAAGAGAATTGGTGTGATTGATGAAAATTACAGTCACATACCTATATGAGGTCAAATTTTATACTTATTTTCTAAATTCACTTGAAAATCTTTAATAATTTAAGGTAAAATAGGAAGAAACTGAATTTATCCAACACTGTAAGTAAGTACGTGCAAGTCTTTACCTAATTTCAAGTTTTAATTGGGGTAGAATATCATATGAAAATTGAAATATTTGTTAAATTTATAGCAATGACACATAGTTATTGGGAAAGAAGTGTTTATTATAATAATAATTAAAGTATTTATTATAAATATATTAGGAACTGCTAATCAATCAACGTAATTATTTTGTACTTAGCAAGATTTTGTGTTTATGTTGGTATGACACAAATTAATGGTTTGTTTACCATTTATCGTGCTTCTTAAAATGATAAAAATACTTCATAAAGAAAACATTCAAACATGACTTTAACTCAGTTAATCGATATGCTTTGAGGAGTTGATAAAACATATTTCCACTGAAGATTTTTGAAACAATCAAAATAAACATTTATTTTTTAAAATGCATGACCAATGCCACAAGTACCAATTTTTATACTTTACATAAAACATTTAACGTCAAATCCAAACTGCTAAGTATTCCTTAAATGTTTTTATTTCATCATTTTATATAGCATATTTGACCTTAATTTTATATAATAGTACGTAATAGGCAAAAAAGCAATGTTACGCTTGTATATGATGAATTATATTTTATTAAGTGGTTGTTCAAGTTAAAGCTGAATTTCTCAGATTATCCACGATAACAAATCCGATGAATTATATTTTATTAAGTGGTTTGTACAAGTTACGGCTGAATTCCTCAGATTATCCACAATAATTATATTTTATTAAGTGGTTTTTCAAGTTAAAATTGAATTCTTCAGATTATCCACAACAACAAATATGATGAATTATATTATATTAAGTGGTTTGTTCAAGTTAAATCTGAATTCCTCAAATTATCCACAATTCCTCAGATTATTCACAATAATTATATTTTATTAAGTGGTTGTTCAAGTTAAAGCTGAATTCCTCAGATTATCTACGATAACAAATATGATGAATTATATTTTATTAAGTGGTTTGTTCAAGTTACAGCTGAATTCCTTAGATTATCCACAATAACAAATATGTTGAATTATATTTTATTAAGTGGTTGATCAAGTTAAAATTGAATTCCTCAGATTATCCACAACAAAAAATATTATGAATTATATTTTATTAAGTGGTTGTTCAAGTTAAAGCTGAATTCCTCAGATTATCCACAATAACAAATATGATGAATTATATTTTATTAAGTGGTTGTTCAAGTTAAAGCTGAATTCCTCAGATTATCCACAATAACAAATATGATGAATTATATTTTATTAAGTGGTTGTTCAAGTTGAAGCTGAATTTCGCAGATTATCCATGATAACATCGCTAAGAGAGCAATGTGAAAATTTGTTTCATCTGCTCTATTATCATAGGTCATATTAGTCGACATAAATCTTATATCAGAAATGACTAGCGGTTGTAAACACTAAATTTGATAAAAATGTCCTATTATTTTTTATGTTTATCATTTACCATCTATTAAATTTTACTGAATGTATGAACCGAAAATTGTTTTTGCGTTTTCTCCTTTTTTAAGAATGTTTACACCCGTGTCGATTAACGATATCACAACATTACCACGACTATCTTTAAAAATTAGATGACTCATTTTTCTCTAATTTGTTAATCTAAACCAACCAAAATATTTTGCATTTGAACTCTTACTAAATATATTTATCCCATTTTTCATACACACAGTAAAAAGTTAGGAGAAATTGGCCCTGCCCGCCAATTTTATAAAACATGGAGCGAAGAAATTAATGGAAATACTCTTAAACTTATACAATTTTAATTATTTCTTGAATGCGTATTTTTCATTAGTACATGTTGTTTGCCGAGTTAACATTTACTAAGTTAAGCTCGTCTCCCGATCAAAGCCCGAATCGAAACGATGAAACGATTCTTTTATCAAAACTTTCGATAAATTTCCTTTATTCAATCGTTCCTTTATCTAACAGCGGCCGAGCTTTACCCTGATTACGTCCAGACGACTTGCCCGTTCATCCCTCGAGAGGCAGCTTTTTTGTCATCCACTCTACTGGGTCAAGCTATTGATTGTTATCTACTGAAAGCACCGGAAATGTAAGTAGCTTATGAAGCTCTATAAGTTGGTTTACCTCGAGCTCGCTCACACGCAACCCCCTGGGCTTGTTTTGTCCGAGTTCATACATTTTGTTATTTGATGAAATTGTGTTTATTGTGTCCCGTTCAATCGGGTCGCGCCCTATTCTCATTTAAAGTATGTTTAATGGAGTTTGTTAACCTTCCTGATTGGCTTTTGTACGTATCGGGTTCCTCTATCTATTATATTATATCGTTGAAGAAGACATACGACAATATATAAAATAACTATGTACTTTTATTCAGGTGTGTCTTACTAAATAATTTTTTAAACAATTTTATTTTCTATCACGTTCCGTGTGTTGTTGTTGACACAAATCTTGAGATGATCTATCAGCTACATCTAATTAACCGATTCTTATTAAATTTCCAAGACCCAAAGACCAAAAAAAAAATTTGCTATCGTTTTTAAAATTTTTCATAAATTATCTGACAAAATTGAAACATTAGCACTGGCAAGCGACTAATCACAGCTAGTATTCAGTCCCCATGACAATACAATATTCTCGAGTCGGCACAAGGACTTTATCGCACAATTAAAGGAAAAATACCAAAATCAGTGATCTCTAATATAATATATAATAATTTTTTATATATACCTGTGAAATATACAGTAAACAACGTACTTCGGTTTCAAAAATAAAAAAATTGTAAATAGTTAAATAGAAATATTATTTACAATTGAATGTTTATAAACGCCTTAATATGCACGTAACCCTAGTAGTGTGGGTTGTACTCTTGCTTGGCTGTTTTTTGTCATCAATCCCCCACATTATCAATGGCACTCATCGCGATTTTAATCCTAGCATATTGATGGATTCTTTTCATAATTCGACATTTTATGTTTATGAACTGCATGTGTTTAAGTGATGCTTATGCTTCCTGAAGAGGGAAAAATAAATTGAATTAAAGAAAAATGTGCGCCTCAGCTCCAACGTGCGACTGGAGTTTACTCCTTAAATACGATTGCCTTGGAATGTATTAAATAGGTAACACTGTATATAAATATAAACATCAATATAATTAAATGTAAATGGAAAATTCTTTAATAAAAAAATATTAACAATATAATTATTTTCAAGTGAAACAAGATCAGATTTAAACAACTAAATTAAAAACATTTAGAAACGTCAGACTATGACGTTAAAATTAAAAGAGACTTTTTAATTTTGTAGGACAAAAGACATCAAATATTCACACATGATGACATTTAATGATTACATCCTGATATAAGCTAACGATAGTAAACTATGTGTGTCACACTCCGTCATTGCGATTACTCCATAAGAATATGACAAACATGTTGATATCTCACTCTAAACATGCGCAGAAATGTTGGGCGGAAAGGCTACCTAACGGTTGCACTTTTTTAAACGCTCTGAACTTTTCTGATTTTATTCTTCACAAAACTTCATATCGGGCGCTGTATATGAAAATTAATTCTCAAGAGTTCACTCGAATAAACTCCAAAAAGAATGTGTATGCAATACTGAATTGCCCGTAAGAATTTCACAATTTTCCAATTACAAAAAGCTCGATCGCCTGTTAAATTTCAAACATTTTCCCCGGATTCTCACGCCTTGTACTCTGCAATAAACCGTAGTTTCACCAGCGTTAAATTAACTGTCCTAAAGTCTCGTCCAAGATAAAACTACCTTTGAACTCAGTTGAAAGCTCACGCCAATTTACCGTTTACCTGCCAAAATACTAAGTAATCGTACAAACTTTCATCTAACTAACAGCCTGCAGCGAAACTGGGCGGAAGAAAAAGCTACCGCAGAAAGTTGTAAATACTTTTAGCCAAGTTGGCCGCTGCTTTCTCTTCTCGGCTTTGCGAAGTCTCACGGACGCGGCTGAACACTTTATACGTGATTATAGTTATTGTTACACACGCGTGTTGCCAATGTGGACGTTGATCTCTGATTTACTCGAGATTAACTTTAATATATAGGGTCATATTATGTTCAACGTATGTCCATATTTATTGAGAGACTAGCTGTATTCACCGGCTCTTTCAGGGTCAATTTGTAGCAAAACGATATTTAAACCACCATGAAGTTGAAAATTTTTTTTTAACTATCTAGATATGCGCATCGACAATCTAGATAAGTATATAAGTAAGATGTAACGGAACGTATATATTATTCAAGCAGTTGATCGTGTGCAACAAACTAAATATATTTGAAACATGTCCGAGTAAAAAAATTAAAATCTTTTGTAAAACGTGGAGTGTTGGGTTGACCAGTCGAGCTTTCGACGACGTGTTACACGCGGGGATCTGAGTCGATTCCCGACGGCTCGTCGAGCTAGGCTGAACTGGTGTTCTGGTTAGCTGTAAAGAATTGCTCTCGTAACAACATGTCTATGTAGGAACTGTATACATTAATGTACGTAAATAAGTAAATAAAACTATGAAAAAACAGAGTTGTAAGCCTGCGCACAGCTAGTATAAAATGTACAATTGATACTCACGATAATACATATGTCCCCGCTATTTATTTATATTCAATGTCAATAGATATTTATTGCAGTAGGAATTCTTAGTTATGACTTATTATAAATAAAATAATTTCACTTCAAACGAGATACTGATCTTTGATGCGCGAGCCAGACTCGAACTTGACCGGTTTTTCGAATTTTTACATTGAGAATATTTGGAAAATTTTGTATCAAGGTATTGCGATCGAATAAAATTTAAAACGACTTCTTTAACATTCTTGTCTATCTGTCTGATTGTTAAAGCGAATATTGCCGAAATTATACGAATGAGACGTTTTGATAACAGGACTCCTGGAATTTATAATTAATATGTAAACTACCTTATGTCGAGATTGGATATTTTGATCATTTAATTAGTGATTATTTTATGATGATGTGTCTTAATGATTTCCAATAATTTCCTGGTTTCAGTAAATCGACCGGAGTGCGGCGTCTCTGTTGCTTGTGGGTTGGTTGTCGATTTATGCTGAAATTGTATGTTTGTCTGAAACTTATATTCCTAAAACTCTCTCCTATTAAACGTTGTTTTGCTCCTTTTGAAAAAGAATTATTTCACACAATACCTAGAATTGTATCCACTTTATCAGTACCTAGGTGTCCATTACTCAATTAATAAAATAGCAATAACTATAAATCTGTATCTAGAATTATATTCAGTAAAGATTGTGAGATAAGTATATTATAATATTTACTTTAAATTCTTTGTTCGGTAACTAGAGTGTCCAAAATAAAAAATACGAACAGATAAGCTTAAAACGTTGGTCACGACAAACATTTGTTATAAGAAACCCTTTGGCTGCGGTCTAGAATACATTTAAAAAAATTCTATACAAATGCTTTTTTTTCGGTAACTAGAGTGTCCAAACTGAAAAAAAAACGAACAGATACGCTTAAAACGTTGGTCGCAACAAACATTTTGTTATAAAAAATCTTTTAGCCGCGGTCTAGAATACTTTTTAAAAATGCTATACAAATGCTGTTTAGGGGCACTCTGACGGGTGTTTGTTTAAAATATATTTTAATGTCGTATTTAAAACAAGAAAAAAATAATGTTTTTAGAAGCTTAAGCAAATGTTGCAGAAAAACTCCAATTATGATTCTGTATGTCGCATTTATTTAGATGGTCACGAAAGTATGTATGTCCCTCTGTACTTAATTATTTTATCTACTTTATTACGTTAAATATTTATTATGCTACAAAGTCCACATTAGTGGTAATTTGTGATAAATATATATAAATAATTTAGGAGAACTATATAAGCAAGCCCGACTCCAAATAAGCCGGATTTTTCATTCTTGATATTATATTTCTATGTGTGTATTATACCTTATCACTCAGTCATAATAGCAAAATTGCTATGTCTAATATATTTGGCGTTAATTTTGTAGAAATACATTACCATTAAATTTTTATTCACAACTAAATGAAACTACGTGATGTAGTATTATTTCTACTTTGTTTAAATTCTTAACCACGACCTAGGTTTCGTTGTATGACAACATCTTCAGGTGGGCAATTTGTAAAGATACTTAAATAAATTTCTTTGTAAACATATTTACGAATTGCCTACCTGAAGATGTTGTCCTTTAATGAAACCTAGATTGTGGTTAAAAATTTAAATAAAGTAGAAATAATACTAAATCACGTAGTTTCATTTAGTTGCGAATAAAAATTAAGTGACGAAGGAAAATATAAAATTTAAAATGATGTTATATTTTTTTTGCTAAAATCAAAATGTACGAAAACAAATAATATCTCCGAAACTGAGAATATATCAATGAATGATGAATTATCAAATTTTTCATAAATTATCTACAAAATAGAGACACTAGCACTGTTAAGCGACAGCTAAATTAGAGAACCACAATCAGTGAGACCTCCTATTCGTCATACATGTATTTGGGGCTTGAATATGAAAACAACATTGGGCGTTATACGGCCCTTTTAATCCCAGTATAATCTCTCGAAATCAATTATATTTCAAAATTTTAAAATAATAACAGTATGAACATACGAATATAAATAATATTGCAAGGATTATTGAGGTAGCAGGAAATATTGAACATAATAGTTTTATAACAATCGATCAAACTCTTGATTGACTGTGTTTTCAATTATTGATTGACTGCGTTTTCAAGTATTGATTGACTGCGTTTTCAAGTATTAATAGACTGCGTTTTCAAGTATTGATTGAGTACGTTTTCAAATATTGATTGACTACGTTTTCAAGTATTGACTGAGTGCGTTTTCAAGTATTGATTAACTTCGTTTTCAAATACTGATTGAGTGCGTTTTCAAATATTAATTGACTGCGTTTTCAAGTATTTATAATCGTATGAAAATTTATATATGACGGAAATATTTAAATCAAATATATTTTTTATTTTCACTTAATTTACAGTATAATTTAATCCGATTCACTTGAACAAAAGCTGTTTTTAAACTGAAGTGTATCTTTATTTAACCCCTTGTTTAAAAAAACATAATGTTTTTTTTCCTAAATAAATCCTTGTGTGAAAAATATAATAGTGTTTCTAAATAACTATTAATGCAGAAAGCCTGGTCAATTGCGTTCCAGAAACGTATTAACTCTGAATTATATTAGTAGATTGTTCGTATATGTCAATAATTAGGTACGTGATTGTTTGAACGAAGCGAGGAGCACACTGCGTACATAGACTAACTTATTCATAAGAAAAATTTCTTAGTGGTCACATCTTATAAAATGTCTTAAACAGACTACCTTTCAAAATTCGGTTGCCCATTTCTCTCCAATTTGTTAACGCAAACAAACCAAATTATTTTACAATTGAATTCTTTTTAAATATACTTATTTTATTTTTCAGATTGTTCATAAACACACTAAAAAGTTAGGAGAAAAGGCCCTGCCCGCCAATTTTATAACACATATGACGCAAAGAAATTAACGGAAATACTCTTAAACTTATACAATTTTAATTATTTCTTGAGTGCGTATTTGTCATCAGTTTATGTCGTTTACCGAGTTAACATTTACCAAGTTAAGCTCATCCTCCGATCAAAACCCGAATCGAAACGATGAATCGATTCTTTTATCACAACTTTCGATAAATTTCCTTTATTCAATCGTTCCGTTCTCTAACAGCGGCCGAGCTTTACCCTGATTACGTCCAGACGACTTGCTCGTTCATCCCTTGAGAGGGAGCTTTTTTGTCGTCCACTCCACTGGGTCAAACTATTGATTGTTATCTACTGAAAGCGCTGGAAATGTAAGGAGCTTATGAAGCTCTATAAGTTGGTTTACCTCGAGCTCGCTCAGACGCAACCCCCTGGGCTTGTTTTGTCCGAGTTCATACATTTTGTTATTTGATGAAATTGTGTTTATTGTGTCCCGTTCAGCCGGGTCGCGCCCTATTCTCATTTAAAGTGTGTTTAATGGAGTTTGTTAACCTTCCTGATTGGCTTTTGTACGTATCGGGTTCCTCTATCTATTATATTATATCGTTGAAGAAGAAATAAGGCAATATATAGGTAAACACACGCATTTTGCGTGCGATTAAAAAATATCTACGTACTTTTATTGAGACGTGTCTTATTAAATCTTTTTTTTAATGATTGTATTATCCTTCACGTTTCGTGTGTTGTTGTTGGTACAAATGTTGCGAAGTTCTTTCAGATACATCTAATTGGCCGATTCTCATTAAACTTCACACACGTATTCAGTCCCCACGACAATACAACAATAGCAAGTCGGCACAAAGGGAGATATTATCGCACAAGTAAAGGAAAAATACAAAAATCAATGGTTTCTAATTATATGTGGAACTATAGATATTTTCTAATTCTATGTGGAACTATAGATTTGTTATATGCATCTGTGAAATGTACAGTGGACAATGTATTTAGGTTTCAAAAATCAAAAATTTGTAAATAGTTAAATAGAAATATTATTTACAAACGCCTTAATATGTACAGTGGACAATGTATTTAGGTTTCAAAAATCAAAAATTTGTAAATAGAAATTTAAATAGAAATTTGTAAATAGTTAAATAGAAATATTAAATAGAAATTTGTAAATAGTTAAATAGAAATATTAAATAGAAATTTGTAAATAGTTAAATAGAAATATTAAATAGAAATTTGTAAATAGTTAAATAGAAATATTGATTAGAAATTTGTAAATAGTTAAATAGAAATATTAAATAGAAATTTGTAAATAGTTAAATAGAAATATTAAATAGAAATTTGTAAATAATTAAATAGAAATATTAAATAGAAATTTGTAAATAGTTAAATAGAAATATTAAATAGAAATTGTAAATAGTTAAATAGAAATATTAAATAGAAATTTGTAAATAGTTAAATAGAAATATTAAATAGAAATTCGTAAATAGTTAAATAGAAATATTAAATAGAAATAAATAGAAATAGGTAAATAGAAATATTAAATAGAAATTAAATATTAAATAGAAATAGAAATAGTATTAAATAGAAATAGTTAAATAGAAATATAATATTAAATAGAAATAGTTAAATAGAAATATTAAATAGAAATTAAATAGAAATAAATATTAATATAATATTAAATAGAAATTAAATAGAAATAGTTAAATAGAAAAATTAAAAGAAATTAAATAGAAATAGTTAAATAGAAATATTAAATAGAATAGTTAAATAGAAATATTAAATAGAAATATTAATAGAAATATTAAATAGAAATTTGTAAATAGTTAAATAGAAATATTAAATAGAAATTTCAAAAATCAAAAAAATTTGTAAATAGTTAAATAGAAATATTAAATAGAATAAAAATTTGTAAATAGTTAAATATAAATATTAATAGTTAAATAGAAATATTATTTACAAACGCCTTAAAATGTACAGTGGACAATGTATTTAGGTTTCAAAAATCAAAAATTTGTAAATAGTTAAATAGAAATATTATTTACAAACGCCTTAATATGTACAGTGGACAATGTATTTAGGTTTCAAAAATCAAAAACTTGTAAATAGTTAAATAGAAATATTATTTACAAACGCCTTAATATGTACAGTGGACAATGTATTTAGGTTTCAAAAATCAAAAATTTGTAAATAGAAATTTAAACAGAAATTTGTAAATAGTTAAATAGAAATTTGTAAATAGTTAAATAGAAATATTAAATAGTTAAATAGAAATATTAAATAGAAATTTGTAAATAGTTAAATAGAAATATTAAATAGAAATTTGTAAATAGTTAAATAGAAATATTAAATAGAAATTTGTAAATAGTTAAATAGAAATATTAAATAGAAATTTGTAAATAGTTAAATAGAAATATTAAATAGAAATTTGTAAATAGTTAAATAGAAATATTAAATAGAAATTTGTAAATAGTTAAATAGAAATATTAAATAGAAATTTGTAAATAGTTAAATAGAAATATTAAATAGAAATAGTTAAATAGAAATATTAAATAGAAATTAAATATTAAATAGAAATAGTTAAATAGAAATAGAAATAGTATTAAATAGAAATAGTTAAATAGAAATATTAAATAGAAATTAAATAGAAATAAGTATTAAATAGAAATAAATATTAATATAATATTAAGTAGAAATTAAATAGAAATAGTTAAATAGAAAAATTAAGTAGAAATTAAATAGAAATAGTTAAATAGAAATATTAAATAGAAATTTGTAAATAGTTAAATAGAAATATTAAATAGAAATTTGTAAATAGTTAAATAGAAATATTAAATAGAAATTTGTAAATAGTTAAATAGAAATATTAAATAGAAATTTGTAAATAGTTAAATAGAAATATTAAATAGAAATTTGTAAATAGTTAAATAGAAATATTAAATAGAAATAGTTAAATAGAAATATTAAATAGAAATTAAATATTAAATAGAAATAGTTAAATAGAAATAGAAATAGTATTAAATAGAAATAGTTAAATAGAAATATTAAATAGAAATTAAATAGAAATAAATATTAATATAATATTAAGTAGAAATTAAATAGAAATAGTTAAATAGAAATAGTTAAATAGAAATATTAAATAGAAATTTGTAAATAGTTAAATAGAAATATTAAATAAAAATTTGTAAATAGTTAAATAGAAATATTAAATAGAAATTTGAAAATAGTTAAATAGAAATATTAAATAGAAATTTGTAAATAGTTAAATAGAAATATTAAATAGAAATTTGTAAATAGTTAAATAGAAATATTAAATAGAAATTAAATATTAAATAGAAATAGTTAAATAGAAATAGAAATAGTATTAAATAGAAATAGTTAAATAGAAATATTAAATAGAAATTAAATAGAAATAAATATTAAATAGAAATAAATATTAATATAATATTAAGTAGAAATTAAATAGAAATAGTTAAATATAAAAATTAAATAGAAATTAAATAGAAATAGTTAAATAGAAATATTAAATAGAATAGTTAAATAGAAATATTAAATAGAAATAGTTAAATAGAAATATTAAATAGAAATTAAATATTAAATAGAAATAGTTAAATAGAAATAGAAATAGTATTAAATAGAAATAGTTAAATAGAAATATTAAATAGAAATTAAATAGAAATAAGTATTAAATAGAAATAAATATTAATATAATATTAAGTAGAAATTAAATAGAAATAGTTAAATAGAAAAATTAAGTAGAAATTAAATAGAAATAGTTAAATAGAAATATTAAATAGAAATTTGTAAATAGTTAAATAGAAATATTAAATAGAAATTTGTAAATAGTTAAATAGAAATATTAAATAGAAATTTGTAAATAGTTAAATAGAAATATTAAATAGAAATTTGTAAATAGTTAAATAGAAATATTAAATAGAAATTTGTAAATAGTTAAATAGAAATATTAAATAGAAATAGTTAAATAGAAATATTAAATAGAAATTAAATATTAAATAGAAATAGTTAAATAGAAATAGAAATAGTATTAAATAGAAATAGTTAAATAGAAATATTAAATAGAAATTAAATAGAAATAAATATTAATATAATATTAAGTAGAAATTAAATAGAAATAGTTAAATAGAAATAGTTAAATAGAAATATTAAATAGAAATTTGTAAATAGTTAAATAGAAATATTAAATAAAAATTTGTAAATAGTTAAATAGAAATATTAAATAGAAATTTGAAAATAGT
The DNA here is from genome assembly GCA_039881145.1 of Druceiella hillmani. Classification (NCBI taxonomy): domain Eukaryota; kingdom Metazoa; phylum Arthropoda; class Insecta; order Lepidoptera; family Hepialidae; genus Druceiella; species Druceiella hillmani. The sequence goes on from JAYKKI010000013.1 coordinate 19,933,336, forward strand.
TAAATAGAAATATTAAATAGAAATTTGTAAATAGTTAAATAGAAATATTAAATAGAAATTTGTAAATAGTTAAATAGAAATATTAAATAGAAATTAAATATTAAATAGAAATAGTTAAATAGAAATAGAAATAGTATTAAATAGAAATAGTTAAATAGAAATATTAAATAGAAATTAAATAGAAATAAATATTAAATAGAAATAAATATTAATATAATATTAAGTAGAAATTAAATAGAAATAGTTAAATATAAAAATTAAATAGAAATTAAATAGAAATAGTTAAATAGAAATATTAAATAGAATAGTTAAATAGAAATATTAAATAGAAATATTAATAGAAATATTAAATAGAAATTTGTAAATAGTTAAATAGAAATATTAAATAGAAATTTCAAAAATCAAAAATTTGTAAATAGTTAAATAGAAATATTAAATAGTTAAATAGAAATATTAAATAGAATAAAAATTTGTAAATAGTTAAATAGAAATATTAATAGTTAAATAGAAATATTATTTACAAACGCCTTAAAATGTACAGTGGACAATGTATTTAGGTTTCAAAAATCAAAAATTTGTAAATAGTTAAATAGAAATATTATTTACAAACGCCTTAATATGCACGTAACCCTAGTAGTGTGAGTTGTACTCTTGCTTGACTGGTTTTTGTCATCGTACATCCACATTATCAAAATCACGTATCGCAATTTCAATCCTAGCATATTGATGGATTCTCTTCATAATTCGACATTTTATGTGTACGAACCGGATGTATTTAAATGACGCTTGTGCTTCCTGAAGAGAGAAAAATAAATTGAATTAAAAAAAATGTGCGCGTCAGCTCCAACGTGCGACTGGAGTTTACTCCTTAATTACGATTGTCTTGGAATGTATAAAATAGGTAACACTGTATATAAATATAAATACCAATATCATTATATGTAAATGGGAAATTCCTTAATAAAAAAATGCTGACAATATAATTATTTTCAAGTGAAACAAGATCAGATTTAAACAACTAAATTAAAAACATTTAGAAACGTCAGACTAAAAAGTTAAAATTAAACGAGACTTTTTAATTTTGTAGAAGACACGGAATATTCACGAATAATGACATCTAATGATTACATCTTGATATATGCAAACGATTATAAACTATGTGTCTCTAAACTTTTCTGATTTTATTCTTCATAAAACTTCATATCGGGCGCTGTAAATGAAAATCAATTCTCAAGAGTCAACTCCAATAAACTCCAAAAATAATGTATATGCAATTCTGAATTGCCCGTAAGAATTCACAATTTTCCAATTACAAAAAGCTCGATCGCCTGTTAAATTTCAAATATTTTCCCCGGATTCTCACCCCTTGTACTCTGCAATAAACCGTAGTTTCACCAACGTTAAATTAACTGTCCTAAAGTCTAGTCCAAGATAAAACTACCTTTGAACTCAGTTGAAAGCTCACGCCAATTTGCCGTTTACCTGCCAAAATACTAAGTAATCGCACAAACTTTCATCTAACTAACAGCCTGCAGCGGAACTGGGCGGAAGAAAAAGCTACCGCAGAAAGTTGTAAATACTTTTAGCCAAGTTGTCCGCTGCTTTCTCTTCTTGGCTTTGCGAAGTCTCACGGACGCGGCTGAACACTTGATACGTGATTATAGTTATTGTTACACACGCGTGTTGCCAATTTGGACGTGGATCTCTGATTTACTTGAGATTAACTTGAATATATAGGGTCATATTATGTTCAACGTATGTCCATATTTATTGAGAGACTAGCTGTATTCACCGGCCCTTTCAGGGTCAATTTGTAGCAAAACGATATTTAAACCCGAACACCATGAAGTTGAAAAAAATTGTTTTTAACAATCTAGATATGTGCACCGACAATCTAGATAAGTATATAAGTAAGATATAACGGAACGTATATAGTATTTAAACTAAATATATTTGAAGCATGTCCGAGTAAAAAAATTTAAATCTTTTGTAAAACGTGGAGTGTGGTGTGTGTGGAAACGTGGAGTGTGTGGAGTGGGTTGACCAGTCTAGCTTTCGACGACGTGTTACACGCGGGGACCTGAGTCGATTCCCGACCACTCGTCGAGCGAGGCTGAACTGGTGTTCCGGTTAGTTGTAAAGAATTGCTCTCATAACAACATGTCGATGTAGGAACTGTATACATTAATGTACGTAAATAAGTAAATAAAACTATGAAAAAACAGAGTTGTAAGCCTGCGCACAGCTAGTATGAAATGTACAATTGATACTCACGATAATACATATGTCCCCGCTATTTGTTTATATTCAATGTCAATAGATATTTATTGCAGTAGGAATTCTTAGTTAATAGATATTTATTGCAGTAGGAATTCTTAGTTAATAGATATTTATTGCAGTAGGAATTCTTAGTTAATAGATATTTATTGCAGTAGGAATTCTCAGTTATTGCAGTAGGAATTCTTAGTTATGACTTATTATAAACAAAGTAATTTCACTTCAAACGAGATACTGATCTTTGATGCGCGAGCCAGACTCAAACTTGACCGGTTTTTCGAATTTTTACATTGAGCATATTTGGAAAATTTTGTATCAAGGTATTGCGATCGAATAAAATTTGAAACGACTTCTTTAACATTCTTGTCTATCTGTCTGATTGTTGAAGCGAATATTGCCGAAATTATACGAATGAGACGTTTAATAACAGGACTCCTGGAATTTATAATTAATATGTAAACTACCTTATGTCGAGATTGGATATTTTAACGATTTAATTAGTGATTATTTTTTGATGATGTGTCTTAATGATTTCCAATAACTTCCTGGTTTCAGTAGATCGACCGGAGTGCGGCGTCTCTGTTGTTTGTGGGTTGGTTGTCGATTTTTGCTGAAACTGTATGTTTATCTGAAACTTCTATTCCTAAAACTCTCTTCTATTATACGTTGTTTTGCTACTTTTGAAAAAGAATTGTTTCACACAATACCTAGAATTGTGTCCACTTTATCAGTACCTAGGTGTCTATTACTCAATTAATAAAATAGAAATAACTATAAATCTGTATCTAGAATTATATTCAGTAAAGATTTTGAAATAAGTATGAGTTGATTTTTTTATTATATAATAAGGAATATTTCGGTAATAAGGTAAACAATATTTATAACATCAAACATAGGGAAGTGACTGAAGTATAAAATATTAGCAACGAATACTGAAAAATTGGATAATTTATTAAAAATCAAAAAGGTATTCATCGAAGTAAGCAATTATTTTTTTTCTGTTTTAATTTTTAGCAAAACATCAATCACCTTTACAGCAAAATTTTCGGTAAGTAGAGTGTTTAAAACAAGAAATGTTCAAAATGACAAAACGAACAGATACGCTTAAAACGTTGGTCGCAACAAACATTTTGTTATAAAAAATCTTTTAGCCGCGGTCTAGAATAATTTTAAAAAATTCTGTACAAATGCTGTTTAGGGGCACTCTGACGGGTGTTTGTTTAAAATATATTATAATGTCGTATTTAAAACAAGAAAAAAACAAGGTTTTTAGAAGCTTAAGCAAATGTTGCAGAAAAACTCCAATTATGATTCTGTATGTCGCATTTATTTAGATGGTCACGAAAGTATATATGTCCCTCTGTACCTAATTATTTTATCTACTCTATTACATTAAATATTTATTATGTCACAAAGTCCACATTAGTGGTAATGTGTGATAAATATATATAAATAATTTAGGAGAACTGTTCTATTTCTATGTGTGTATTATACCTTATCACTCAGTCATAATAACAAAATTGCTATGTCTAATATATTTGGCGTTAATTTTGTAGAAATACATTACCATTAAATTTTTATTCACAACTAAATGAAACTACGTGATGTAGTATTATTTCTACTTTGTTTAAATTCTTAACCACGACCTAGGTTTCGTTATATGACAACATCTTCAGGTGGGCAATTTGTAAAGATATTTAAATAAATTTCTTTGTAAACATATTTACGAATGTTATGTTGATGTTATACTCTTTTTGCTAAAACCAAAATGTACAAAAACAAATAATATCTCCGAAACTGAGAATATATCAATGAAAAAGTAATTTTAAAAAGTTGTTGTATACGTACTATAAAATCAAAACACACAATATAATTTGTATGTTTCGGTATGACACATACATTTTTTCTTTTCAATATTCAGCAATTTTTGACTTAGGTATTGAACTACAGGCTATAATTAATATAATTATTTTAGTTTTGAACTCTTTTTTTAATTTGTGGCGCTCTGTGACATACTAGTATATAACATTGCAAAAAACCTGTCAATTACGAACAGACCTCGCACTACAAGATTTAAATACACATACAGATACAAATATTGGAGGGCACATAATAATTCTATTAACCTAATAACAAATATTAATTATTCACAACTTAGATTAATTGCCTGCCATATATTTCACAGACGCAAAAACACATTTTATATTTAAAAAATTAAAAGATCTAGGATAATCACCATAGTTCTTCTATAAACTTCTGTTCAAATTGTATCAATCCTCTTTTTTAACCAATTTGGGGTCAGTAATTTCACAAGCAAGGGAGGAATTCCTTATTTTTGCATATTTTTAGAATATTTTTTACATATATGCAATTTTGAATTTGCATAACGATTTTTGTATTTCTCATGACAAGCTCTTTCAAATGATATCCCACACGATTCATTAAATTGAAAAAATTATAATTTATTTACCCCTCTGTATTTTTATATGAATATTTTTGAAAAGTTAGCTAATGTAAAACATGGGAGTTAATAAGTTATGTTGCTGTACCATATTTCAAGTTTCTACCACGCATAACTAAGAAACTCTTAGAATTTCGCTGGCCGATAGATAGACAAGTAAGGGATTTTATAAGAGTTTTGTTTTTCAGTTTGAGGTACTGAAACCTAAAAACAAAAGTAAAAGTATGCAAACATATAAAATTAGCTTTCACAAGTCATAACATGAAACGAACAAAACACCTAAAGTAATTTTAAATGATCGTGCTCACTTAATTCTACTTATTTATTTTCCTTTTAAACAATTAAAAATTATGCAACAGGTCGAACTGGTTTACAACAGTTCTAAAATTTTGCAACAGTACAAATTTTTGCAATAATTAAAATTTTTACGATAGTTACAATTTTTCGCAACAGTTCAAATTGTTTGCAACAGTTCCAATTTCTTGCAACACTTCCAACTTTTTGCAACAGTTCCAATTATTTCTAATAGTTCTAACTATGTTTGCAACATTTCCAATTTCTTGCAATACTTCAAACTTTTTTGCAACAGTTCCATTTATTGTATCAGTTCTAACTTTTTTAAAACAGTTCCAATTGCTTGCAATACTTCAAACCTTGTTTGCATCAGTTATAATTTTAGCAACAGTTACAATTTTTTAACAGTATTAAACTTTTCCTGCAACAATTTCAAATTTTGCAACAATTCAAAAATTATAATGTGGAGAAGATACATTACAAAACCACTCCGGTGCTTATTTATTCGCAAACGAAGTGTTTTAAGCTTTGCGAAAAATTTGTGAAAAGAAATGATTTAATGAACCTCAATTTAGTTTCCAAATACGTGTTTACTAACCACCCATCCAATAACCTATCGCTCCCATTCTAAATACGTTCATACGAGTATTAAATATACAAACCTGTTAAACACTAGTAGAAATCATACTACGTGGTTCTATAGACGCTTAGATATATGTTAACATTTAATAGTGTGTAATGTTCCTCTATTTATAAATATTAATATTATTTTTCACGTAAAAACATCCGTAAGTGTATCAAAAACTAAGAATTATCAAAATAGTTTACCGATAAAATTTAGGTACATTTCTAGTAATGCTATTTTTATTATAATTTGGACTTTTGATCGCTTTGATATGGATTTAGAATGAAAAAGAGAGACAAAAAAATATTATTAATTTAACTCCACCCTTACACTGCACATACTGACGTCAGAGCGCCTGAACAGACTGAAAACGATCGAAGCGGTGTTGTCATACAAAAAATATTACATTGACATTTACCTATGAACATGCTTTATTAATGTGGACATTTTTATCAATATCTTTAAAATTACCATCTGAAAAACATAGTTTTTATATATCGTTATAACTTGCTCCTTCAAAATATGTACCCCAAAACATATTTAATAACTTGGCGCAAGCCAATTGAATTCTTCATTAGACACGTCTACCTGACAAAATTGACGTAAATTAGTTTAAATTTTATAAACGTAATTAATCTATAAAATTGTACAAATATAACGAAATTCTAAATTATAAAATTGTATAAATATAACAAAATTATAAAATTGTATAAATGTAACAAAATTATAGAAATTTAACGAAATTATAAAAGCTAATATTGCTACGAAACTCAAAGGCCAAAAGAAATGTGCTATGAATTATGAAATTTTCCATAAATTATCTACAAAATAGAGAAATTAGTACTGTAAAGCGACTAAACACAGCTAAATTAGAGAACCACGATCAGTGAGACCTCCTTTTCGTCATACATGAATTTAGGGTTTTTATATGAAAACAACATTGGGCGTTATACGGCTCTTTTAATCCCAGTATAATCTCTCGAAATCAATTATATTTCAAAATTTTAAAATAATAACAGTATTAACATACGAATATAAATAATATTGCAAAGATTATTGAGTTAGCAGGAAATATTGAACATAATAGTTTTATAACAATCGATCAAACTCTTGATTGACTGTCTTTTCAATTATTGATTGACTGCGTTTTCAAGTATTGATTGACTGCGTTTTCAAGTATTGATTGAGTACATTTTCAAATATTGATTGAGTACGTTTTCAAGTACTGATTGAGTGCATTTTCAAGTATTAATTGACTGCGTTTTCAAATATTGATTGGCTGCCTTTTCAATTTCTTCTACGGAGCAAATAAAGAAACTGCAATAATCGTATGGAAATTTATGTATAACGGAAATATTTAAATCAAATATATTTTTTATTTTCACTTAATATTCAGTATAATTTAATCCGATTCACTTGAACAAAAGCTGTTTTTAAACTGAAGTGTATCTTTATTTAACCCCTTGTGTAAAAAAACATAATGTTTTTTTTTCCTAAATAAATCCTTGTGTGAAAAATACAATAGTGTTATTTTTTTTCTAAATAAATATTAATGCAGAAAGGCTGGTCAATTGTGTTCCAGAACGGTTCCTCTATCTATTATATTATATCGTTGAAGAAGAAATAAGACAATAAATAGGTACACACACGCATTTGCGTGCGATTAAAAAATATCTACGAACTTGTATTCAGGCGTGTCTTATTAAATCTTTTTTTTTAATGATTTTATTATCCTTCACGTTTCGTGTGTTGTTGTTGGTACAAATGTTGCGAAGTTCTTTCAGATACATCTAATTGACCGATTCTCATTAAACTTCACACACGTATTTAGTCCCCATGACAATACAACAATATCAAGTCGGCACAAAGGGAGATATTATCGCACAAGTAAAGGAAATATACAAAAATCAATGGTTTCTAATTCTATGTGGAACTATAGATATTTTCTAATTCTATGTGGAACTATAGATATTTTCTAATTCTATGTGGAACTATAGATATTTTCTAATTCTATGTGGAACTATAGATATTTTCTAATTCTATGTGGAACTATAGATATTTTCTAATTCTATGTGGAACTATAGATATTTTCTAATTCTATGTGGAACTATAGATATTTTCCAATTCTATGTGGAACTATAGATATTTTCTAATTCGATGTGGAACTATAGATTTTTTTATACGGACCTGTGAAATGTACAGTGGACAATGTATTTAGGTTTCAAAAATCAAAAATTTGTAAATAGTTAAATAGAAATATTATTTACAAACGCCTTAATATGTACGTAACCCTAGTAGTGTGAGTTGTACTCTTGCTTGACTGGTTTTTGTCATCGTACATCCACATTATCAATGTCACGTATCGTAATTTCGATCCTAGCATATTGATGGATTCTCTTCATAATTCGACATTTTATGTGTATGAACCGGATGTATTTAAGTGACGCTTATCCTTCCTGAAGAGGGAAAAATAAATTGAATTAAAAAAAATGTGCGCCTCAGCTCCAACGCGCGACTGGAGTTTACTCCTTAAATACGATTGCCTTGGAATGTATAAAATAGGTAACACTGTATATAAATATAAACATCAGTATAATTAAATGTAAATGGAAAATTCCTTAATAAAAAAATGCTAACAATATAACTATTTTCAAGTGAAACAAGATCAGATTTAAACAACTAAATTAAAAACATTTAGAAACGTCAGACTAAAAAGTTAAAATTAAACGAGACTTTTTAATTTTGTAGAAGACACCGAATATTCACACATAATGACATTTAATGATTACATCTTGATATATGCAAACGATAATAAATTATGTGTCATACTCCGTCATTTACAATTACGCCATAAGAATATGACAAATAAACATATTGATATCTCACTCTAAACATGAGCAGAAATGTTGCGCTAAGAGGCTACCTAACGGTTGCACTTTTTTAAACGCTCTGAACTTTTCTGATTTTATTCTTCACAAAACTTCATATCGGGCGCTGTATATGAAAATTAATTCTTAATAGTTCACTCCAATTAACTCCAAAAATAATGTATATGCGATTCTGAATTGCCCGTAAGAATTCATAATTTTCCAATTACAAAAAGCTCGATCGCCTGTTAAATTTCAATCATTTTCCCCGGATTCTAACGCTTTGTACTCTGTAACAAACCGTAGTTTCACCAGCGTTAAATTAACTGTCCTAAAGTCTCGTCCAAGATAAAACTACCTTTGAACTCAGTTGAAAGCTCACGCCAATTTGCCGTTTACCTGCCAAAATACTAAGTAATCGCGCAAACTTTCATCTAACTAACAGCCTGCAGCGAAACTGGGCGGAAGAAAAAACTACCGCAGAAAGTTGTAAATACTTTTAGCCAAGTTGGCCGCTGCTTTCTCTTCTTGGCTTTGCGAAGTCTCACGGCGCGGCTGAACACTTGATACGTGATTATAGTTATTGTTACACACGCGTGTTGCCAATGTGGACGTGGAGCTCTGATTTACTCGAGATTAACTTTAATATATAGGGTCATATTATGTTCAACGTGTGTCCATATTTATTGAGAGACTAGCTGTATTCACCGGCTCTTTCAGGGTCAATTTGTAGCAAAACGATATTTAAACCCGAACACCATGAAGTTGAAAAAAATTGTTCACAATCTAGATAAATATATAAGTAAGATGTAAGGAACGTATATATTATTCAAGCAGTTGATCGTGTGCCACAAACTATATATTTGAAATATGAACAATATATTTGAAATATGTCCGAGTAAAAGAATTTAAATCTTATGTAAAACGTGGAGTGTTGGGTTGACCAGTCTAGCGCTTTCGACGACGTGTTACACGCGGGGATCAGAGTCGATTCCCGACGGCTCGTCGAGCTAGGCTGAACTGGTGTTCTGGTTAGCTGTAAAGAATTGCTCTCGTAGCAACACGTCCATGTAGCAACTATATATATTAATGTACGTAAATAAGTAAATAAAATTATGAAAAAACAGAGTATTTATAACAGCTAGTGAAAAGTGTACAATTGATACTCACAATAACATATATGTCTCCGGTATTTATTTATATTAAGCATTATTAACATTAAGCATTATTTACAGGTATTATACATAAAGTAATTTCACTTAACGAGATACGGAATCTTTGATGCACGAGCCAGACTCGAACTTGGCCGGTTTCTCGAATTTTTACATTGAGCATGTTTGGAAAATATTGTATCAAGGTATTTCGATCAAGTAAAATTTAAGCGACTCCTTTAAAATTCTTATCCATGTGTATAACTGTTAAAACGAACACTGACGAAATTATAGGAATGAGACTTTTAATAACAGGACTCCTGGAAGTTATAATTAATATTTAAACTAACTTATGTCAAGATTGAATATTTTGATGATTGATCTTAATAATTATCTTATGATAATGTGTCTTAATGATTTCAAATAATTTTCCTATTTTTCAGTAGATCGATCGGAGTGGGGCGTCTCTGTCGTCTGGTTGTCGATTTATTCAGAAATTGTATGTTTGTAGTTTTTTTTCTGAAACCCTTTTCTTGGTTACTAATTAAATGTTGTTGTGCTGATTTCGTAAAAGAATTGTCTTATACAATACCTGGGTGTCTATTACTCAATTAACAAAATAACAATAACTATGAATTTATATCTATAATTGCATTCAGTAAAGATATCGAGACAGTTATATTACAATATCTACTTTAACTTATGTTGATTTTGTTAATTAGCCATATTTCGGTTATAAGGTAAACAATATTTATAACATCAAACATATGGAAGTGAAAAAGTGTAAAACATTAGCTACGAATATTGAAAAATGGGATATTTTGTTATAAAAAATACTTTGGCCGCGAAACACAATATTTTAAAAAAATGCTATACAAATGCTCTTTGTTCGGTAACTAGAGTGTCTAAAATAAAAAAAAAGAACAGATACGCTTAAAGCGTTGATCACAACAAACATTTTGTTATAAGAAATACTTTGGCCGCGAAACACAATACTTTTTAAAAATGATATACAAATGCTCTTTGTTCGGTAACTAGAGTGTTTAAATAAAAAAAACGAACGGATACGCTTAAAGCGTTGATCACAACAAACATTTTGTTATAAGAAATACTTTGGCCGCGAAACACAATACTTTTTAAAAATGCTATACAAATGCTCTTTGTTCGGTAACTAGAGTGTCTAAAATAAAAAAACGAGCAGATACGCTTAAAGCGTTGATCACAACAAACATTTTGTTATAAGAAATACTTTGGCCGCGAAACACAATACTTTTTAAAAATGCTATACAAATGCTCTTTGTTCGGTAACTAGAGTGTCTAAAATAAAAAAACGAGCAGATACGCTTAAAGCGTTGATCACAACAAACATTTTGTTATAAGAAATACTTTGGCCGCGAAACACAATACTTTTTAAAAAATTCTATGCAAATGCTCTTTGTTCGGTAACTAGAGTGTCCAGAATAAAAAAAACCGAACAGATACGCTTAAAACGTTGTTCACAACAAATATTTTGTTAAAAGAAATCCATTGGCAGCGGCACAAAATACTTTTTAAAAATGCTATACAAATGTTCCTTGTTCGGTAACTAGAGTGTCCAAAATAAATAAAAAACGAACAGATACGCTTAAAACGTTGATCACAACAAACATTTTGTTATAAGAAATACTTTGGCCGCGAAACACAATACTTTTTAAAAATGCTATACAAATGTTCCTTGTTCGGTAACTAGAGTGTCCAAAATAAATAAAAAACGAGCAGATACGCTTAAAGCGTTGATCACAACAAACATTTTGTTATAAGAAATACTTTGGCCGCGAAACACAATACTTTTTAAAAATGCTATACAAATGTTCCTTGTTCGGTAACTAGAGTGTCCAAAATAAATAAAAAACGAACGGATACGCTTAAAACGTTGATCACAACAAACATTTTGTTATAAGAAATACTTTGGCCGCGAAACACAATACTTTTTAAAAAATTCTATACAAATGCTCTTTGTTCGGTAACTAGAGTGTCCAGAATAAAAAAAACGAACAGATACGCTTAAAACTTTGTTCACAACAAACATTTTGTTAAAAGAAATCCTTTGGCAGCGGCACAAAATACTTTTTAAAAATGCCATACAAATGCTCTTTGTTCGGTAACTAGAGTGTCCAAAATAAAAAAAAAGGAACAGATACGCTTAAAACTTTATTCACAACAAACATTTTGCTATAAAAAATCCTTTAGCCGCAATCTAGAATACATTTTAAAAATTCTATACAAGTACTCTTTGGGAGGATTCTAACAGGTGTTTTTTAAAAAATGTTATAATGTCGCTTTAAAACCAGAAAAAAACTAGATTTTTGGAAGCTTAGGCAAATATTGCAGAAATGATTATGAATGTCGTATTTGTTAGATGATCACGAAAATATATATATCCCTCTCTACTTAATTATATTATCTACTTTATTATATTATATATATATATATATATATATTATGCCACAGAGTCCACAATATTTAAATGAGGTAAGAGAACTCTATAAAGCCCGACTCCAAAATAGCTGTTTTTTTTCATTCTTGCTATTCTATTTCTATGTGTGTATTATACCTTACCACTCAGTCACAATAGCAATATTACTATCTCTAAATAACAATGGATGTATTTGCTGTTAATTTTGTAGAAATTCATTATCACTTAATTGTTATTAACAAGGAAATGAAAATACTTGATGTAATATTAAATTATTAACTTCGATCTTGGTTTCGTTGTATGACAACATTTTCGTTGTATTGCTTGCACTAAAAACTAAAATACTTGTACATTGTATAACTTTCAAAAATATAATGAAAACTATGAACAGGAAAAATTGGAAAAATCCACTCAAACCCCGCTTCCGCTATTGTTTTGTATAATATTTAAATGCGGTTGGAAGTTTCTACGAGCTAATCACTTCAAATTTCCCACATGAATATTATGTCATACAACGAAACCTGGGTCACTGTTAATAATTTGAATAAAGTAGATATAAAACTACACCACTTAGTTTAATTTAGTTGGGAATAAAAATTAAGTCTAAATAACATTACGTATTTTTTCATAATATGTTAGCATTTTATCTCGCAGCATAGGCAGCTAGCAAAATAAAAGTTGATAACATTTATTTTTAGACCAATTAAAACTGTACAATTTGTATTTCAAAAAGCTAAACAGAGCTGAAACTGTTATGACTTCAAAGCCATTAAGGCTCAGAAATGTGAACGTGTTAAACTCTAAACAACTCCCATCGTGCATAATCTGGGCTAATCTTGGGCGCGCTCCACCGCACGACTGTACCTGCATAATGTATGTCTAAATACAGAAATTGCAAACGAAGAAGGCTTTGGGCGAGTGGCGGAGGCAGATTATGGCCGTAACTTGCCATGAATAAACAAGTTGTAACCGCGGCACGAGATTGTGCCGGCTAAATGTTTTGATTACAAGTGGCAGTGGCGCGCAACCAGTCTGGCTGAAAGTGAAGTCGCATAATTTACAGCGTCACAGAAATATAATGGAAAATGAAACTGTGAAGTTAGTATGGAAAAAATACGAATATACACGGTGTCCGTGAATATATGTCGGACAAAGAAAAACGTTTTTCGTTGGCTATAAAGGAATACATTGTCGTTGAAATAATACGATAAACACGCCCTTTTTCTAATTGAGTGCAAAATAATATTACGCATAACTCTTTTTAACACACCCAATATTTGCCCGGAGTGCGGTGTTTACCCGCAGTGGCGATATCTTCGCAGCTGTTCGCGGGTTATTACCCCGAGCGGCGCTGAACAATGTACGCAAGTATCATGTTTACGAAAATATGACAAATAATTATGAATACCATTTTCAATTTTGTGAAAAAAAAATTAATCTTGTGAATTCTATTTTAACGATATTCAACTATTTTTCGGTTAAGGAATAAAGCATTTCTTCCTCTGACACTTATACCCGGACACCGTGTATATATATATATATATATATATATATATATATATATATATATATATATATATATATGTATATATATATATGTATATATATATATGTATATATGTATATATATATATATATATATTCTTTTTCTTTATTGACTTATCAAATCATACCCTACGCTATACAAGGAGTTAACGAGTATAAATATTTCGAATACTTCATTTGTACTCCCTAAAATTTCCATTTATGAATATTTTTGAGTGCCAGCTTTTGAATATGCATTAACATGCTTTATTACTATGTCTAATGTTAATTTTAGTATCAAGCGGTTTCTGAGAAAAAACGGCTGTGACAGACGAAGCGACGAACACGTAAGTGATCTTATAAGGATTTTAGGTACGGAACCCTAAAATTGTAAAATTCGTCCCTACCTCTTTACCAGTATCATAAATTGAGAGCGGCGAAATATTTATTGAATAACTATCTGATGTCCGCAACTTTTTCGCGTGGATTTATTTAAGGAAATAAAAAGATTATAAATATTTACAAACACACAATAAAAATAAACACTCTTACCAATTTAATAACGCCCTAATTTTGTAACTGCTCTTGTGTAAAAATAAAGTAATTATTATGAACAGGATTTTAGTCAAACACAATCAAACCAACGAAAATTATATGGAATTTTTTTTTCTAACTATAATAATGTAAGTTACCAAATAGGTAAATTAACAGATATATGTACAGAACAATCTTCACAAATTATATGAAATTATTTTATTTCTTTAATTATTTTCCGACTAATAAATACCGTAGATAATTCAAGAGAGGGACCACATAAACCCTGCGCTACGTGCGTCTTCGAATATGTGCGTTCGCTGTGAATCATCCAATGGCATATGGCGCTGCGCGGCTCGTGGTGGGCTTTATATAGGCCAGCCGGCCCGATTAACGCACGAAGAACCAGTAAGCTGACCGCTTTTTAATATGGTCGACCACATTGATGAAAGTTCAACTTAAATTGGACATTTTTGCTTCTCCGAAACCATACACTATTTTTTTAAATTTGTGTTCAAATAAACATGCAATCATGATTTTACAAACTACAGTTAACAAAAATTGCAGCTAAATCGACCGAAGCGCGTTTTTAAAATAGGGCGTATTATTTCAATTAACATAACTTTTTTGTTTGTAAACCGATTGGAATGAAACAAATACTAAATGTTACAGGAAGCTTACTTTAAGAGTGAAAGCCGTATTCAAATCAGTTAAGTCGTTTCTAAGATTAGCGCGCACAAACACACAGACAGACAAAAATTCTAAAAACTATTTTTTGGCGTCGGTAACGTAAGTACAACGTGAATAAAGTGTTTTTTCGAAAAAAATATTTAATGTACAGACACGGCTCGTTTACGATTTTATTATATATATATATATATATATATATATATATATATATTCTTTGTGAATAATTAAATATTTATTTTATTTTCATAGTTATTTTTATTTGCATCTTAAATATTTTTCAAATAAATCAATTATTTTTTGTTTTGTTCTCAATTCGAATGTGGGAAAACTAGTTTGTGTATAATTTAATTTTTACAAGATAGTTCTAATATTATCTTATTTGTTTTTTCCCTATTAAAAAAATAAGTTCTTTTCGAAAAGGTTCGGCAGCCCTGAAGCACAATTTTAAGAGGCACGCGTCGCGATGTAAACTTACGCTTAGTAAATTCATTCTAACGACGCCGCCTGCGCTTTATGGAATATAAATATTGACTCGTCGCTATTTGTAAAAGGCCTCCTGATGAGGATTGCGTTGCTTGGTAAGCATAACATAATACGAGAAAGACAACCTCGTTCCTATTATTAGCACTTTCAAGAAGCTACGTAAGCTCGGTTTCAAAGTGCTTTATTTACATAGATACAAGGTCAGTACTCATGAGTATTTATTATGTACTCATTAATAACTAATAATACTAAATACTTAGAATCAGAAGTTAACACTCTCAATGATATCATGTCTGAGATCCGTAGTAGGGTCACAGCAGCTAACCGATGTTTTTTCGGTCTTAAAAGTACTTAAAGTCCAACTTCACCAGTAGAAAAACAAAGATTCTGATTTACAAAAGCTTAATTAGACCCATTCTTACCTACTCTGCTGCAACATGGACAATGACAGAAAAAGTTAAATATACCATTTCTGTTTTTGAAAGAAAGATTTTAAGAAGTATTTTTGGTGATCTAAAATGTAACAACATCTGGAGAAGAACTAAGTTTGAACTTTACAAATTATTTAAAGAACTGAATATAGTCAAATACATCGCAATTCAGAGAATAAAATGGGCAGGGCCCTTGAGCAGAATGGATGACAGTCGGGCAACAAAAAAGGTCTTCTTAGCCAGACCATTGGACTCCCGAAAAAGAGCAAGACCTAAACTTGAGTGGCTCGACTGCCCGGAAGAAAACTTTAAAAACCTAAATGTAACGAACTGTATGTCTTTGGCCAAGAACAGAAGAGCTTGGAAGTTGATTCTGCAGAAGGCAGGGGGCCATCCTGGGCTGTCAGGCCATTGAACAAGGAGAAGAAGAATATTGCCCAAAAAAGTATCCACAGATAAAAATACTGAAAGAAGAGCCTTAATACTCTTCAAGAATATTATATTCTGTACGTTTTTCTAAAATTACTCAGCAAATTCTAAATACATACATACTTGTACTGCCTTTATGCTGGTCAATCATTTTCTATAGATCAAAAGTATTACAAGCACACTTCAAAACTAACTATCCTCATCTAAACAAGAAGTTTGATGAAAATCGTATAAAAGTTTGTGGCCGTAAAGAAATAGAACAAGGAACAGATCTGCGAACCGATTAAAGAAAAGAGTGAACATTAATAAATTTCCAAACTTCCCACTCTTCCTCTGTGCAATCACAAATATAATATTTCATCCAATCCTGATATCTCTCCGGATTAGGCACTGAAAAGTGTTTTAGTGCTAAGTTGGTTGTCATGCTTGGAACAGTACAAACGAATTACAATACTTTAGTGGAATTGTATTGGTAACAATACAGCTAAAATGTTACATTACAAGACAAAAGGAGTTTCTGGGTTATTATACTAAGGCCATAATTCTAATAAAGAACCGATACGATGCTTGCTGTAAAGTAAGAATTCAAGCAAGTAAAAATATCACTCAAACATTAAGAGGATAATCCACAGAACTTAGACGGATTAATTTTCTACCACTTGATTGTTGTAAAAATTGTCAAAATACATTAATGAAAAACACATACTTTCACTGATTTACCCAAATTTGAACTGAAGAATAGTATTTTCATCCATTCGTTCAAATTTTATGGACATATTGAAATATTTATATGATTGACATAAAATGAAAGTATAGTATAGTAGAAATTCATAACTGTCCAGATTTGATTGTTACATGTAAGTAAAAACTTATGAATACAAAAAAAGTGTCACCTTCTTTGTTACGATTACATTACGATAAATTCTGTGACAGCAAATTGGTGAAAAAAAACCGTTTCGTCGTAAAAATAGTACATTTACAACGAAACATTCAATTGTGCATTGTCACTGTACATATTAACAAACTCTGAATACACTTGATATTAACATCCGAAATACATCCTCGATGTATATATACAAAAACCGTCTGAAAAAGATATTAATTACGTATTACTATCCTACTCCTTTTTTGCTTATTCTGTCCCTTTTCCTATACATGTTGATACCTAAATTATTTTTAAAATAAAAACTACTTTAGACGCGTTAAGCGATTTTTGAATGAGTAAAATCTTGTGAGTTCGCGTCACCGACATACTATAGCTGTATATCTGTAGCTATAAAGGTGATGTATTGTACAAAATTAGTATTGTATATATTTACTACAAGTATATTGATTAAGTGAAAAGTTCAATGTGTGTATACTGTGCATTGATTAAATTGTGTTATATTTCGATTATTATTTTACTTGTTTAATTGTAGGATCATTGTGTATTACAACAGTATGTATGAAGTATATCAATATTTTTATATAGAAAAATGAATAAAAAAAACAAAGCATTTATTTTCAAATATTTACAATATTCATATTGATATTTGCGTTTAAAAATGAGATTTTATTTATTTTTTAATATTTGACCTCTGTGATACATCATGCAACGTGTATTACATAGTGGCTTAGGGGTTATCTTACTAGCATGGTAAAATATATTTCTAGTTGTTCGATAATATTTTTGTCGCGGATTTTAAAATTAAAAATTTTATAATATTTTATTAAACCACTGTTAATTTATAGTTTTAAGTTTCCACTTCTCTCGGCAGTCCCCATGACTGGCTATATTTTTTTTAATTAGTTACGTTTTTGTTGTTTAATTGTGATTGACTATAAATTTTATAATGTCGGACGTTCTGTTACAGTCTTCCACAATACCAAGTCCTCAACTTCAATTGATGTACGTGACTGAAAGAGCTTTCTCAGGAAGCAATAAGTCCGCCAATAAATGAATTTTACGTTTAAGACTAACCCTATATTTACAATAATCTTGATGCCCAAATATATGTGAAATCCAAAGAAGTGTCTCTCCCCCACCACACGTTTGCCCTGTGTAATTCTGTTAATTTTTAACCAAAGTCGAACATCATTATTTAGGTATTTTAAAGTCAAATATAGGTATTTATATTTTGAATCTAGCAGTGTAAAAATTAAATCCTTTTAACAAATGTTAGAACTCGCAAACACTAATTATTTGCCGTGCTTTCGTCGTGAACTATTTTATTGATTTAATATTTCATTACAACTTTATATATATATATATATATATATATATATATATATATAAATATATATATATATATATATATTTATAAGACGATTTGGATACACATGGCCGCATCAGCGAGTTCAGACTTCCTTGCATTGGAAAATCCAAAAGAAAGCACGGTTGAAACAAACCGAGATTAACAATAAAGAGAAATAGTAGAGAGAGCTCCTGAACCAGGAACACACTTCGAAGTCCCAAGCTAAGCCACACAATGAGCCTTGTTTAGAAGTTGCATTAGAACTTGTTATGTAGAAAACCTTTTTCGGTACACTGAAAAATATTTTCTAAATAAATATATTTTAGAAAGTTATGCGAGTGAGACAATAGCAAAGTTAAAAAATTCTCACTAATATAACAGACCTCTCTACAGCCTCTCTCTGGCTCTGCAACCAAATCGCAATTTTAGGCTAAGGAATCTTAAAAGGCAGGATAGCAATTTTTTAAGAGAATCAGTAAAATTCTGCATTGGTACCACTACATTTTCTCACCTATTTTGACCGCTGATATAAGTTATTTTCAAACCCACCACTAGAATAAAACTTCAGTGTTATAATATAATTAAAAATGATTTTAACATGTAACATATTTTCCTCATTTTCGATAAGTAAACTAAATGAAACTACGTGATGTAGTATTATTTCTACTTTATTTAAATTCTTTACCACGACCTAGGTTTCATCGTATCATGCCATTCAGGTAAATTTTATAAATTGCCCACCTAGAGAAATCCATTTTTTACACTCTATAGGACTTAAAAATTTGGAGTGTCTGTTCCTTGTTCTACATTTAGAGTATCTATTCCTTGAATCATATTAACACCTTAGCCGATAAAACAAATTTTATTGAGATCTGCGAATACGATCCTTATAAAGCCATAAAATGTTAATAGAAACTTATAGATTAGTAAGCAACACAATGTCAATAATCTCTCGTAGTTACATTTTTATAGGTGAAGATGGAATGATGATTATGTTCTACATGAGATTCGATCAACCCTCATGGATTTGTTTATAGCAACCAGCTCTGATACAAAAATCGTCAGGTCTAAAATTATATCAACTAACGACATCAGTAAAATTTGTTCAATTCACCCTTCAAGACTAGAGAGGGTTGAAACGTGAAAGATCTATAAGTTTCCATTTTCAATTTTAGCTACGTAATCCTAAAAGACGAGATAGCAATTTTTCAAGGGAATCAGTACAAGTCTGCATTGGTAGAACTAAATTTGTTCGCCAATTTCGACCGCTGATATAAGTTATACTCTAACCCATCACTATAATAAAACGTCAGTGTTATAATAGAATTAAAAATTATTTTGACATATAACATATTTTCTCTATTTCCGGTAAGTACTTAATTTTTATTCACAACTAAATAAAACTACGTAATGTTCTATTATTTCACTTTATTTAAATTCTTAACCACGACCTAGGTTTCGTTGTATGACATCTTTAGGTGATTTTTACAAATTGCTTACCTGAAAATGTGGTTTACCTAAAACGAAACCTTGGTCGTGGTTCAAAATTTAAATAGAGTAGAAATAATACCATATCACACAGTTTCATTTAGGAATAAAATTAAGTGAAAATTAATTTCTACAAAATTAACGCCAAATGTATTCAAGTTTCCGGTAATTACTTAAAAACCATTCCTTAATTACGGTATGAGTGCTAAAGCTCAAAACGGGACATACTTCCTTAAGAAAATAACGTTAATGTATATTAAATTGAGTTATTAAAATTGAAAAGTTTTTCTTATGACTTAGAAACCTAATTAATAATATAGCATTTAATAATACTTGGATGGTTGGATTTATGGATGAATATTTGTTGCTCTATAAATCCGTAATTTTGGAACGGATCTATACGAAATGTACACTAATAGACCATAGTCTGTATTAACATATAGGCTCTGTATCCCGAAATTCGAAGTAGCACAGTCTGTTAGTAAAATTCTGTAAGTCTGATTTAAACATGTTTCTGATTTCTCAAAAAATTACGGGATTTCCGTAGAGCAGCATAAAATTTTTCTTTCTCTTTATAACCCGTTTACTTTATCAGTATTAAACGCAAAAGGATTTTGAGAAAAAAAACGGAAAAGAGATAATGTGCTAATTCTACGTGTCGATCTCGACTATTATAAGCTGATTGCCTATCCCGACTATTATAACCAGATTGTCAATATCAACTTTTATAAGCTGATTGGCTATAAAAGTGGATATTATAACCTATTGCCAATCCCGACTTTTATAACCTAATTGCCAATCTCCCCTATTATCACCTAATTGTAAATCCCGACTTTTAAAAACCTAATTGCCAATCCTGACTGTTATAACCTAATTGTCATTCCCAACTTTTATAAACTAATTGCCAATCCCAAGTATTATAACTTCACCGTCAATCCAGGCTTTTAACACATAATTGCCAATCCCGACTATTATAACCTAATTGACAATCCCGACTATTAAACCCTAATTGTCAATCTCGACTTTTATAACCTAATTGGCAATCCCGATTATTATGATCAAATTGTCAGTCCCGACTTTTAAAACCTAATTGCCAATTTCTACTATTAAAACCTAATTATCAATCCCAACTCTTATAACCTAATTGCCAATCCCGACTATTATAACTTAATTGTCAATCCCGACTTTTAAAACTTAATTGCCAATCCCAACTATTAAGACATAATTGTCAATCCTGACTTTTATAACTTAATTACCAATCCCGACTATTATGATAAACAATTAGGACAATCTTGACTATTACAGCCTGAATTAACACATATGCTGTATTACTGGAGTCCACAAAGAGCAGAGATTAGTGTAAAATGTTTTCCTAAATTCCAAACAGAATTCAAATCCAAGTTTCCTTAGTGACAATACCAGTTCTCGTGCCTATATTACAACACAGACTCATGGTTTCCTAAGAAAATGACATTAAAATATTTAAAACTGAATTTTTAAAATGAAACATGTTATCTTACGATTTAAAACGAACTAAAATAATTTTAACAAGTATTTTTATGGCGTTGCTTTCTTCATTTGAATAAATATTTTATAAATGCGATTACAATAGACCGACTTAAGACAAATAACAAAATTTATATTGTAAGTTGCTTCTCAAATATAATTCGCACGTAATATATAATATGCGTCTTCCTTTACCTGGCTCGTTATCCTACTGTAAATAAAAAGGTTAACATGGAAAAAGATGATCTATATAAGACCGCGTTTATCAAATGATACCAAGTGACAGATTTAGTACCAAAAAATTTTCACATTTGGACTTCTTAAATGTATTTCCTGCAAGATTGCGTGATGTAAAAATCACAACTGCGACCAAGTTATCACTGGAATAAAAACTGACGAAAGATATATTTTCGAGTCATTCATAACTCAACTTAAGTACATATCTTACTTCACATCGCATAAAACAATAAAGTATGATGCGGTAGACGCTAAGTATGTAGAGTAAAATTCCTTCTAAAGGGTTTTCCTGCATAGCGAACTGCCTTTTGCCATTTTCCTGAATACGTTTGCCTGTCACGTGAAGGGAAAAAATTTCAATCTCGTTTGAAACGACCTGCCTGTGTACAGGTGATGTTAAAACACCGATTACGTTGCTAACTATTTTTTTAATATTTCACGTCCATTGATTTAATTTTGGCTTAAAGGTTACTCTAGTGTTATAGTTTATGCAATGGAAATTGAAGCATTATTAATATTTATAAAGAAAGGTTTAAAAATGAAAATATATTTTTACAATTTTATTTTTAAATTGCTTCTTCATTATGAACGCCCTTTCATTTTGAGGGGCAGTTTGATGTTTTATCATGTTTAAATAATTTGGAAGTTATAAAAAGCTATGTAAAACCAATCCAGTCTCTTCGTTGAATGAAATGCTTAAGCTATAGATAACTTAAAAGTTTGTGTCAAAATTCTATTTATCAATATGAAAAATGAGTTTTGTTTTAGATGGCTACATTTGTATTATCGCCTGTTAATAACTCTGCAGAACAACATCATGCTTCTAATGAATTTTGAAGTGCAGTTTCAGATCTCAAAATTTAGTCCAGAATAGATCCAGGATAAATTACAATTTTAAGAGAACTGACTTGATTTTGTACCTTTATACATGACATCAAGGCTATAATGATCGGTTGCTATAATTACGTCATTCATCTAAGTATAGTTTAGTTAGTTTCACAACCTCTAATTCACCGACCATCAACTTAGACCGGTAAATCAAAGACTTTTTTTATCTATCTTGATTTTTCTAATAACAATCTGAAAGATTGTAATGGCCAAAAATATTTTCCTAACATTTTCCACAAAATAGAACTTCATAGCTGATAGATAACTACAATTACTAAAAATATATTATGTTATAAAACTTACGTGTGAAACAGCACTCAGAAAAATAAGGTCTCGATGAAACGATCGGGACAAATGAAGTAGAATTTTATTAATATATAACAAGTTACGGTATTAAAATATTACAGTTGTCCACTATACGTTTTAACCTATTCATTTACACCTATACATTTAACGACAGCAGAGTTAAATTTTATGACATTAAATAAAAAGACAATGATCAGCTAGTAAACAAGCAGCCAAACCAATTTATCACTACTTGCGTAATGACTTCGAATAGCCATAGTCTTGTATGACAAGTAGCAAATCTCTATGATCTTCAGTAGTATGTGAATCACCATTTAGTTTGGTTGTTTTTTTTCTGTTTTGGGGTCTAAAAATGGTAAGTATAAAAGTGAAAACTCAGTAATAATTTGCATTTAAAACTGAGTCTGAAATCAAAATACAATAAGCACATTGGATCCTGTTGTTAAAAAGAATTATAAAAATTACTTGTCCAAGCGAGACAAAATATAGATGTGTGATGTGAAAGGTATCATTTTAGATTTCTTTTGTGCAATGTTTATTGCTCTTTTCAACATCTATATACTTTTCATTGAGCTTTGAAAATAATCCTCCGCAGTCATCAAACATTTAATTATCATAGCACAAATTCTAATTTTAGAATCTTTGAAAAATTAAACATCGCAGTAATTTTCTATCTGAATGTACTTTGCTTTGTCTGTTATAAACCGCACAAAAACCTGTCAATCCCGTGACATCTTTTTCCTCATTTTGTTTGTTTTTTTGTCACAAACGTATTCCCGAGGGGAGCGTGGAATATATTATTGGAGCCAAGTATTATATGAGTGATTGTATATGTCTTAAACATGTGAAAATAGCAATGGCACGCACATTCAGATGGGAATTGAGCTCCGCTTCCTGCGTTGGCTGGGAATATTTGCTTCTATTTGTATTGAAGGAATGAACGTCTGCGGAAATTTATTATTGATGGTATTCTAATGAAATTTAGGTAACATCTCGGGAATAAATGCTTGTGTTTAATCCTGCGATATTTTTCCGCTTTTCAAATTCCGCGTCAGAGATGGGCCTCCCGTTTAATGTTCATTTTGACTTCCTAGTTTACAAAAAGAGACCGCCGAAATTCCATAACCACATAGTACTGGACCCAGGTGACACAAGACTAAAAATTAGACTTTAGTGCAGCGATTCAAAAAACCTTTCATGCTTTGAGCCTCCCAGGATCATAAAAAATATATTCATGCCCTCCCCCCTTATATTTTGATTTCATTGTTACAACAAAAAAAAACATAATTTTCACTATATTTATTTCTCAGTAATAAGCATAATCAAACAAATTAAAATTTTCTCATTCACACTTAAAAATAATTATATAAAATTAAAAGATAACATTGTATTAATACGATATTTGCGCCTACATGTTCTGGACCAGTTGACTGATTTCAGGTTCAGTTTTTACCAGAGCATTATCAAACCACTATCGATTCGATTTAGTTACTTAGTTTTGATTTGAGACAATACTGAAAAACCTGTCTCAAATAAGTAAGTCGAGGAAAACAGGACAACTATTCGCAAAACAAAAGAGGCAACTTTTGGAATAAGAAGGAAAGGTTTTATCCAAACTCTTCTAATGTCAAGAGGTGGAAGTCATCTTTCTTTGTGGAATATTCGTGAATTTGTGACATTAATAAACAAATAGTGGTATGATTGCGCGGATGTGCGATTTTTTTCTGCATCTGCCGTGGCTGACTGATCTGATCGCGATTGATTTCTGCGCATGCCGTAGCTGACTGATCTGATCATGATTGTTTTCGGTGGCTGACTGATCTTGATTGCGATTGTTTTCTACACAATCGCAATCAAGATCATGTAATCGTACTGTGTATTTTGGAAATTTTGTTCACGAAAACAAAAAAAATAATTCAAATTAATAGTAGTATCGTGTACTACCTAAACATTAACGGAAACATGTAATGCACATTCAATGCACATTGCAATGCGATGCACATTCATGTTTTATCTACTTTGACACCAAACAATTTCATAATAAGCAACGTTCACAATTAAATGAAATTACGTGATGTAGTATTATTTCTACTTTCTTCAAGTTCTTTAACACGACCTAGGTTTCGTTGTGTTACAATATCTTCAGGTGGGCTGTTAACAAAGATCTTTCCTAACAGCCCACCTGAAGATGTTGTAATACAATGAAACTTAGGTCGTGGTAAAGAAATTAAAGATAGTAGAAATAATACTACATCACGTAGTTTCATTCAATTGTGAATAATGAATTTCTACAAAATTAACGCCAAATATATTCAAAAATAAGCAACGTATCAATTCATATAATTTATCTTTTTTTTGCAATTACGTACAAAATACACATAAATAAAGAAAAAATATACGTCTTCATTATAAACATAAACTTTAGATGCTGAGTATAGACCGAGCACCGGTGAGAGAGAAAATTTAGTTTGAATTCTATAATAAATATTATTTTATAATACAAAAATAATATTGAATATATTTGGCGTTAATTTTGTAGAAATTCATTATTCACAATTAAATGAGACTACGTGACGTAGTATTATTTCTACTTTTAGTTTTGTGGTATTATTACTAATTGCCCACCTGAAGATATTGTAATATAACGAAAACTAGGTCGTGGTAAAGAACTTAAAGAAAGTAGAAATAATACTACATCACGTAGCCTCATTTATTTGTGAAAAATATTATTGATAACATAAAAAAAATGAACTTTAGTAATTCGAACAAAGGCCATATACGATCCGTAGTAATAGTAATAGTAATTCGAACAAAGGCCATATCCTAAATACATTTTTAACAAATGTATGACAAAAGTGTATTTTTAAACTGAATTCATTAAAGAAACAATGTTTCCTAATATTCATTTATTTATTTCATTTTCTCTCAAGTAGGACTATTAAAGTCTCTTTTGACTTGTTACGATTTAACTTCTAATTATTATGAACAAATATCATTATTATCTATACGTATATCTACAAAACCCTCCCAATTAGGTCTGAATGTGCATTTTAAACTATACAATACACTTTAATGACCTCTACAGATCTTTATCTTCCATACAGTCCCTAATGCCATAATAAGCCTTTGAAATAAGCACGTGTTTAATATGCGTTTTAAAGGTTTAATCTATCCTCAGGTATCGTGTTTAAAAAGCGTACACCAATACACCGCCTTATTAGTAATTTGTAATCTAAATTTAATATTATGAATTTTATTTTTATTTCTTTTATTAAGAATATGGATTAAGATTATTAAGAGTATTTAATATATTTGGCAATACTATCAAGAATATTGAATATATTTGGCGTTAATTTTATAGAAATTTATTATTCACGATTAAATGAAACTACGTACCTAAATCATACTACATTATTTCTACTTTCTTTAAGTTCTTTACCACGACCTAGGTTTCATTGTATTACATCTTCAGGTGGGCTATTAGCAAAGATCTTAGGAAATAGCCCACCTGAAGATATTGTAATACAACGAAACCTAACTAAGACACTTTAACGAAGAAATTTAAATTATTTTTAACATACAGTAGGTTTTCATAGATATATAATGGCAAGGTTAGAATATTTGCCTCTTGAAATAGATCTTTTACAGATTCTCGGGATTTCATATTATATATGGCTCGGACTGCTCTGCTTAGTAGAATAAAAACACTTAATATCTGCAGTGCTGCCCCACAGCATAATACCATACGACATAATGCTGCATGCAAAATAAACTAACCTGGCCGTCGCTGCATCAGTCAGCTACTTAATTTTTCTAACTGCAAACGCAGCTGATGTTAACCTACTTGCTAGGGAATGTATATGAGCAGCCCATTATAACTTATGATCTAGAGTTATGCCCAAGAAAGTGGCAGTGGTTGCTAATTCTAGTACTTTGTTATTCAAAAATACATTGTTGTTAATCTGGGGTACATTAGGCATTTAGTTGTGTAATTTTTGTAACGTGGGATATTTTCGATACCAACCGCAGCTTTGTTTATCTTTAACTAATTTTAACATTGTTTGGTGCTACGGAACCCTTCATGCACTAGCCCGAATCGCACTTGACCGATTTCTTTTTTCAACTAATAACCATTTATGTTTCCAGACTATTGCTGCTTGTTCTGGCAATTTGGCCGTAATATTTCAAAATCTTTACAAAACAGTGGATAACCTTGTTATTATTTTTAATCTTTGAAAAATTAGTACTTTTTTCCCACATGCTTTAGTAACCTTGGATTAGTTTACTTTCAGAGAACATACTGAAGTAAATTAATTATAATAATTTGTTTCATTTTACGAAACTATATCCTGGGTTATAGTTTCGTAAAATGTAACAAATTCTTCGAAATTACTTTGGATTTGTTAGTATACATTACTACATTCGCTACTTAATATTTCAATCGATACTATTGCACCAACATATCTCACTCACAACATTGTCAGCATCCGGCAGATTCGGCTGCCCATCGGATGACGGCATTTGTTTTCTTAAATGTTACATAATTTTAATGTAAAAGAATGGCTTAAACATCGCTAAAGAAGTTTCACTTAAAAATTACCTTAGCCGTCTTAACCTTAGCCTATTATTGGGTGGAAAAATGAAAAGGATGACGTAAGAAAGAAACGGGAGAAACAGGACAACAACGGAGGGATAATAACACTAGTAAAATTAGGGGAAGTGTATTTTTTTTCTATTTAAAGCTTTTGTGGCTACAGCAGTTCTGGTGTTGAAATCTAATCAATTCCATAAGTTGGAGGCTTAAAGAGGCAAGGAATATTCAAAAAGGGCGAACAATGTTTTGGAATTAAGAGCACGCTTATGTTTTCTGAACGTAACAAATGTAGAAAACTACTTTAATTTGAACTTCTCATTTTTTATCCCTGAGAAATTCTATAAACTCAATTATTCTATGTAAGATACTATAACATAATGTACTCTTCATTTCACATCGACACTCAACTGCTGGACCACATACCTGAAACGAAACTTTATAACAAGTATTTATTTTCATATATTTGAATGTCTTTTACGAAAACGTATTGTCATTTAATATTTTTATTTCATAATTTCCTCAAATAAACGAATAAAAAAATATTTCACATCCGAATAAACGAATAAAAACACGGATTTCCAAAACGACCACTTGTTAAACAAATACTCGCCGAACACATTACGGAAGACACTTCCCGTAACAAGTTAAGTAAACTTCGAAAAGCTCGGAGAGAAATTCAAAAAGCTTTCACGCCGCGCCCCGAGATCGATAAAAATAAAATGAAAATAAGAATATAAAATAAAAGTATTTGTCCAAAAGCGATTCGCACAAGGGCCGTCGTAAAACTCGGTCGGCACTATTGAGAAATTTACATTCCAACCCCCGACGTTCACTTTTGCGCACCCCTCGTATTATTGTGCCGTGAAGGGTGCTGCGTGCCGATTGTGCTCGTGCGGAATAAACTTATATTTGTTATTCGTTAGTTGGCGGGATCGAATCGTCGCTTGGCCGCCGCCTTAACAGTTCCTTCGCGACTCTGTTTGGCGAAAAAGGGCTGTTAGAAGAACGAATATATTCATATGATTTTGTGAGGGTCGCGATTTTTGTACCAACGTCTTGGAACACGTTATGAAATTCTAACCGCAATCAATCGATATTTTACAATAAATAACCTGCCCTACTTTTGCAAAAACAGGCAAAGGGAAGAAAGTTCGGGCTAATGATTTTATTTAATTAAAAGCATTGTCATAAACTTTTAAATTATTCTTTAAAAGCTACAGCATACGAACAAAATTTAATATATTGGGGAAGTTTTGCACAATAAGCGCTAAAAAATTCAGTTGGAAAATTATGTTTTTTGGACAATAAAGCATTTATTATGGATTTTACGTAATGTATACAGATATGCTATCACAGACTTTATTGTGGAGATTTCTGAGAAAAACAATGTTTTTCGTACATTTTCCCCATTTTTCTCTAACGATTTAAGCAACATACACCAAGATACCTCTCCGACAAATCCTTATTCCTGACTTCAACAACATTCATCTTAACAAATCGGAAAAATATTGAAACATTATATATACACTTACTTTTCTTATAAACCAATATTTCCATTGACGAAAAACAGAAAAACGTCCGTGTAGTAATTATTGAGAAAATCGCGTACTTATAGGCGGAGGAAATGGTTTTATGATACTTGTTACGACATTTAGGCATGATCTTAAAATATAGTTATTACTAGATCTAAAGAGATGTAGAAAAAGAGAAAGACCTCGCCATTGTGTCGAGAATGATTTTAAACTTTTGAAAAGTCAACACTGGCCGGCGGTTACCGCTGACTGGATCCGCTGGAGAAAGCTTGTCGAGACAGCCTTGACTTGTAATAGGTTGTAGTGCTAACCAAGAAGAGTAAGAGTTGTAGTGCTAACTAGATTTAAATACTGCTGGCGATTCAAATTAATGAGTGGCACCGATATGTGTTTAAATGAATTTAAGTTAGATTTGAAGGCAAAATTATCACCTTAAGTTTTGATATAGAATACCTTTATACAAATGATTTTGACTTACAGGTAAAACTTGCTATTTTTAATTCTAAATTCTATTTTTTTAAATTTTGATATATGTATTTGGGGGGGGGTGGTCATCTGACTAACACGTGAAGCATGTTGTGCTACAGGATACTCTTAACTAATTAACTACACCTAGTTACCAGGCGCAGACTTTTTTGTTGACTTGCCCCATTTTATTTACAATTATGTCTAAACGTTGTTTTTGTGAAACTTAATTTTACACTCAATAAAATTTGAAGTATTTAACTATTTGTTTGGGAATTACGAGCAATAAAAATTGTATCTTCAAAATCTAGCAAATTTTGGCAATATACGTTACAAATAATATTCTACAGACGTTTAAACTCTTGGGGAAATGCGTTTCATAAGGGAATTGTTTTAAATTTGTTTAACTAATACAAAATTATTATTAAAATTGACACTGCGCTTAAGACAAAGATCAAATAAATTAGGTGCTATTAACATTAATTCCCCTTTGGCCATAGACAAGAATATTGATTATTCATATATATTATTAACATCATTTAAAATTAAAAATTATGGAACTTGAAACTTTTATTTGATAAAGTAAAAGTTAATTAAATAATAATCATGGCTATTAACGTATTTAAATTAAATCTATCTTAATACATCTTTCAATATTTTACGGTTTATGATCCCATGAATAAAATTATTATATACTAGCTGTGTCAACTCAACTTCGTATGCATGGAATTCGGTATAAGAAAAGTTATGAGCATTTTTTTTTCAGCAATTATTTTATTCTCTCAGAAATCTGTAAGCATAAAGTTTATTAAAATTGCTAAAAGATGGCGTCAATATCAACAAGTCTTATTTTATTCTTTACTATATCCTATTCAACTCTTACTTTATTACAATATTATTATATCGTATTCAAGTCTTATTTTATTCTTTACTATATCCTATTCAACTCTCACTTTATTACAATATTATTATATCGTATTCAAGTCTTATTTTATTCTTTACTATATCGTATTCAACTCTTACTTTATTACAATATTATTATATCGTATTCAAGTCTTATTTTATTCTTTACTATATCCTATTCAACTCTCACTTTATTACAATATTATTATATCGTATTCAAGTCTTATTTTATTCTTTACTATATCGTATTCAACTCTTACTTTATTACAATATTATTATATCGTATTCAAGTCTTATTTTATTCTTTACTATATCCTATTCAACTCTCACTTTATTACAATATTATTATATCGTATTCAAGTCTTATTTTATTCTTTACTATATCCTATTCAACTCTCACTTTATTACAATATTATTATATCGTATTCAAGTCTTATTTTATTCTTTACTATATCGTATTCAACTCTTACTTTATTACAATATTATTATATCGTATTCAAGTCTTATTTTATTCTTTACTATATCCTATTCAACTCTCACTTTATTACAATATTATTATATCGTATTCAAGTCTTATTTTATTCTTTACTATATCGTATTCAACTCTTACTTTATTACAATATTATTATATCGTATTCAAGTCTTATTTTATTCTTTACTATATCCTATTCAACTCTCACTTTATTACAATATTATTATATCGTATTCAAGTCTTATTTTATTCTTTACTATATCCTATTCAACTCTTACTTTATTACAATATTATTATATCGTATTCAAGTCTTATTTTATTCTTTACTATATCCTATTCAACTCTCACTTTATTACAATATTATTATATCGTATTCAAGTCTTATTTTATTCTTTACTATATCGTATTCAACTCTTAGCAATGAAATAATTTACGATTGTGTCTAATCGTAACCTGCATACACAAACGTTACATACATCCATAAAACTGACAGACCCGGCAGGGTTGTAGAAAAAGGTGATATTCGAAAAGATCTAAAGACTCATTTTCAACTTTTCAACACACAACAAATGTCAATATCAATATTTATTATTTTTAGTAATTATATCTAAAAACTTATTGTGTATTTTGTAATATTTTTATTTCTTATTAAAAATTCTTAATTAATCAAACATATATGTGCGTTAAGATTGTTTTTTTGTTTTCTATTTTGTTAACAATTTTTTTTATCCTTTTCTAATTATCAACCGCCGAATTGTTTATTTTTTCTACGTACCCACAAATTAGAAAAATTATATTTTGTTTCTTAGACAGCAGGACTATTTTTACTGGTCTCCTTTCTAAACAGTTTTCTGATATTTCTTGACATTTCAGTCACTTTTCTTAAACTATCCACTTTTCTTATTTTCAGTTTATGTTTCGGTTGACATCTATAAATCAATGACTTAATAATTCCATTCTCAATTCACAAGATCATTATTGATTAAGAAATGAGTACTTTTAGTCATCATCAATGATACTATGTATTAGTTATCATAACTTTTATCATTAAAAAGTTATAATTATTAATACATAGTATCATTTTCAAGAACATGTATTTCCAAATCAAATAGAAAATCTGATAATATACAGGTAGGTATAAAAAACAAGTAGGTATAAAATACAAGTAGTTATAAAATACAAGTAGGTATAAAATAGTAAGAATTATTTAATTCACTTTTTATTTACTTAATTCACTTTAGCCTTTATTCAATTTCGACACACAACAGACGCTCGTTCGTGCCTTCAAATGAGGGGTAACTAAAAGATTGTACTGAACTCAAATAGTTCGGACCTCAACTTAAAACCACCTTTTACGATGTGCTAATCCCTGACATAAAGCCTAAACAAAATCGCTCCCGAGCCTCTCATATCAAGATGATAATACAACGCAGTTCCTAGAGTCTCATCTTCTCTTGATGAAGATTTATTTCTGAACGACGCATGAAACTGTATTTTCAAGGGGATCAGCATTTATAATTTTTATGTACGCTAGACAGAAGCTTCGCCCAGTCCAGAACTCCAAAACCTCAATTCATGTCAGTCGTAATCTAGTTCCAATATTAAAATTGTCTGCCGACTAAAACGAAAATCTACCTCTGTCAAACGCTCATGTTATCGCTAATTGATTATGGAGATGTGTGCTATCCTGATCTTTATGAAGATTATTTTTATAAGTTGGAACGTCTTCAAAATTTATTCATCCGGTACATGTTCAGCCTCAGAAAATATGATCATAATTCTGAATATAAGTCACTTCTCAAATGATTGAAGACGCCAACTTCACATACACTTCTTTTTAATGTATTAAAAAATCTTCAGAGCTTAGATTATCTTACTGGCAAATTTAAAGATTTGTCTGCTCGCGGCCTTGGGCTACGATCTGAAAGTTCACTCACCCTACTTATTCCTGAACATACCTCTACCACTTACGAAAAATTCTTCACTCCAGGCAGCAAAAATTTGGAATCACCTGGATCCTGAGGTCAGGAAAATCACGCCCCTAAATATTTTCAAAGATCGAGTGAAAAAGTCCCGCCTCTCCTGAAACCTTTTCCTTTGTGGCCTTGTTCTTTCCTGTCTTTCCCATTCCAAATCACATCAATAGTTTCTATTGCTTATACTTTTGAATTTTTTTATAAATTGTTTTTGTCTAATGTACTATAAAGAATTTTTGTTGTAGACCGACTAAATTTGAACAATAATTGTTATGGTTGACTGGAAGAGATTGCTCATGTAGCAATAAGTCCGCCCTATATACTATGCGTAAAAGGTAATAAATAAATAAAATTTAGTTCAATTGGTCTTCATAATTTTATTTGAACTAGTTTATTAGTTGAAGAGGAGAGAGTAGTTTATTAGTCAAAATCGATTTTCGCGGTTTTATTGCATTTAGTTTTGTGTAACACAAAACTTATAAGTGAGTGTAATATTATCATTTATTCAAAGTTTCAAGTAAAAAATTATTAACTGTGTTATACTAAAACATTTTTGTGAAAATATAATTTTCATAAGAATAATAAGAAAACAAGAACATAGTTCTAAGTAACTAATTTTTGTTTCAAATTATTAACTAACGTGAATCGTTAAAAAGATCCGGGTACATAGGTGGGTGAGACGCAAACTTTTAAAAAAACAGCAAATTTTATCAGCTTTCCTAATTTAAAATAGCTGAATTGTTTATGGTTTGTTATTGTTTATGGAACCGTTTTGTTTATGGTCTAAGCTGTATTAGACATTTTTTTGAAGTAGAAACTTCCTTAGCCGCGTTGAGCGATTATTGGTAGGGGAAAATCTTATGCATTCGCATCACCGACATGCTAATATTTATAGTATATCTGTAGCTATGAGCACGACGTGTTGCGCTTGTTCAGCAGTAAAAGCATACATACACACACATATATATATAGATATATATATATATATATATATATATATATATATAACATCCACTGCTCGCAGGCCAGACGAGCAGCGGCCTATTTACACGTATACACATATATACACACCAACACATTGTATATACCCGACTGTATGATATGCGCGTTAGACGCTTTTTGGATAAGTAAAATCTTGTGAGTTCACGTCACTGACATGTTGTAATAGCAGTATATCTGAAGCTATAAGGGTGACGTGTTGTGCAACATTAGCGCTATATATATCTATACAAATATATTGACTAGGTGAAAGTTCAATGTGTTATACTGGCATTGTTTAAATCATGTTTTATTTTGACTATTATTTCAATTGTTTAATTGTACAAAATACGTTAATATTTTATATAGAAAAATGAATAACAAAAACAAAGCATATATTTCCAAAATTATTATCAATCCGTAGCCTCCATAAATTAAAAGGAAAGCGGGCGGAGTATCCGGAAACAGTAAAAACAAATTATTTACCACTTAATGCTCACCGAACGAGGAGCGCCGTTTAATTACAGGGTGTGCACTTATTATATTAATAAACAATTCCCCAGCGCCATGCTGTACACCGTGCCACAGTTACTACAATAGCTGCCGTCCTGCAAATTGCAGCCACAACTCAGATTGCGAACGAAATTAGTAGTACAAGTATCTCTATTTTAACCCTAGAATACGTTTACCCTATTTAAATCAGAAATATAGTTTTGTTTTATGTAAAAACCAACCTAATAATGGTTAGATTGATATACAAAAAAGCCTTATTACAATATTGTTGTTTTCAAAAATTACTAACTTCAAGTACATTGTTTTATTTTTCCCTATAAGGTTTAAATGAATATTTGTTTATATAAATATTTGCAAATAGTTCGGCCTCACAATTTAGGATACTATTTTTAAACATTTTTACTAAGAAATATAAAACTGTGCATATAAAAATTAAAATAGTCTAAGAATGATTTTAAATATACGCATTCCCTTCTGTCTCGATAGTAGAAAATATAATTTTCCAACACCAATTGCTAACCCCTTCCCTGCCACTCGAAAACTAGCTATAGACAAACAAAACACGAATATTTAACTATACCAATACATATTCCAAACCGTGCCTTAATATCATATTTTTGGTTTTGACCCATTTTAATACAGCTCGAACATATTTTAATACATAATACAATGAACGACAAATTCTGCATCATTCAATTTGTCTTACTAATATGAGTAATATAAGCTAAACAAATTATTGGGAAATTTAATAAACCGACCGTAAGATAATATATAGTCATAGTTTTCTGACAATTTTAGTATTCAACAAGGCAAAGATATTTTAAAAGTTTAAAATGATATCGTAACCCGTAACATTCCTTACTAGCATGTAGGTTTTTAAACAACATAATACTGGTTCATGGGTCATATTTACCATTTTTAACTATCGTATGTTGGAAAAGAGATTTTCTTATAAAAGGCAATTTTCTGTTACTTAATTTTGATTTGAATTTTAGGGTTCCGCCCTTCAAAATTAAGAAAGCGAAACCATGTAGAATCATTTGGTTATCCGTCGAAAAACCATGTGGAATCATTTGGTCATCCGTAGAATCATTTGGTCATCCGTCAAAATGAAGAAAGCGAAACCATGTAGAATCATTTGGTCATCCGTCGAAAAACCATGTAGAATCATTTGGTCATCCGTAGAATCATTTGGTCATCCGTCAAAATGAAGAAAGCAAAACCATGTAGAATCATTTGGTCATCCGTCGTCTATCAAAGTTCTTTTTTTCAAAAACGGCTTGAGAGCTTAAATTAATATCGTAAACCGAACAATATAGCCTTATATAGCTTGAAACTTTATTAATTTATGTAACAAAAAGACATAGCGCTTTAAAATGTATTTTTCTTCGTTTTTGTACTAATCTTACTCATTTTTAATCAAAACCTCTAGGGTGCTTTCGGTTGACCTCAAAAGTGGAGTGGGAGTTATCGTAGGACAAGTAAAGGGGAAAAACGAAAAATTAGTTATTTCTAATTTTACATGGAATTATGAATTTTTTTCCAAAATGTGCGCTGATGAATGATATAGACATTATATATATAGTACATTTACGTTTGAAAAATTAAAATTTCGTCAATTGTTTAAAAGTAATTATATATACAATATATATATATATATATATATATATATATATATATATATATATATATATATATATATATATATATATATATATATATTATACGTATCTCATAATGTCAATTTTCTAAAATTTTCAACCATATTTTTCGCTAATGAAACGTAATCGGATCTCATTATTGCAAAGAAAAATTCTAAGCATATATCTTTCAGATATATGCTTAGAATTTTTCTTAAATTTTTTCTAAATAAAAAAGCGTATATCTGATTTAAATCAAAGAAAACTCTTCAACAATTCACACAATACCATAGCAATGGAAGAATTAGAGCGCTTGAGAAACATACTACGTTGATCACACATCGACGAAGCCGAAAAAAGAACGCAAGTAGTTATTTTAAATCAATAGAAAATATTTGTTGCATCGCCTCCTGATGGGTTCACAATATAACACTAAGTAACCTTCGTCGTTTCACGATTTTGGAGAGAAATGGAAACATTCATTTGCCAAAAAATGTTGCAGCGCCCCCTGGCGAGCTAACACATAATACCTGTTTAAGAACTATCGCCGATTAGCCCCGAATATTTTGAAGAAAACCGTGTCTAAATCTGTCAAAACATTTTGGAGAAAAAGGGGAACATTCATTTGCAAAAAAATGTTGCAGCGCCACCTGGCGAGCTAACACATAATACCTATTTAAGAACTATCGCCGATTAGCACCGAATATTTTAAATAAACCCGTGTCTAAATCGGTCAAAACATTTTGAAGAAAAAGGGGAAAATTCATTTGCAAAAAAATGTTGCAGCGCCCACTGGTGAGTTATCACCGTAACAACTATTTGAGAACCATCGCCAATTAGTACCAAATATTTTGCAGAAAACCGTATCTAAGCAGTCAAACCATTTTGGAGATAAATGGGAACATTCGTTTGCAACAACACACCCTGGTGAGTAATCACTATCTAAGAACCATTACCAATGAATCACACTTATTTTACATAAAACCGTATCTAAATCGGTCAAACCGTTTTGGAGACAAATTGGAGCATTGGTTTGCAACAAAATGATGCAGCGGCCCCTGATAAGCTAACGTCATAACGCCTATCTGAGAATCATTGCCGATCGGCCCCAAATATTTTGCAGAAAACCATGTCTAAATGGGTCAAACTATTTTGGAGATAAATTGGAACATTCGTTCGCAACTAAATGTCTATGGCGGCATACCCTGATGAGTAATCACCGTAACAACTATCTGAGAACCATTGCCAGTAGAGATCGCATATTTTACTCAAAACCGTGTCTAAATCGGTTAAACCGTTTCGGAGATAAATGGGAACATTGAATTGCACACACAAACGAACAAACAAACAAACAACCTCTCACCCTCGCTCTAAACGCATATACCTCCTCCATTCCGACGTGGGTAACAAAAAAGGTGTCACAAATTTTGCTCATTTACCATCGATGTCCACTGACTTCTATGTTATCCTTATCTCTTCATTGTCAAAGATCTTGGCCTTCTTATTAATAATAATGTCACATGGCATCCTCAAGTAAATGATGTTAGTCGTAAGATTTTCTTCAAAATACACACTGAAACGCATTCAAAATTTTTTTACCTTTCAAACGAAAATACACATTAGTCAAACTCTACTTCTGCTTTTCCTAGATTATGGAGACTTGTTTTTTTTAATCTAAATTAACATTTATTCAATAAGCTAGAACGAAATCAAGCGACATCTGCGTATTGAATACATTTTCGGCTTTAAAAATTTAATCATATATCTGAATGGTGATAAATTCATGACCTACACAATCTCCATGTTTTATATCTTTAAGCAATATCCTCAATAGCCTTTTTATACTTTCATGCCTCCGATCTAGATTTAACACCTCACGATCTTTAATTACGTTCAAAGAAAAATACTTCACTAAGTCCTCGGCATCCAAATACGGTGCATCCTACAGGTAATCTTTTATCATATATGCTACTAGATTATAGAATCAACTAAATAATAAATACATGGTTTGAAAGTCACATAAAATTTATTACCTGTAATAATGGGGAAATCAAAATCTATACCATATTTTATACTTCTTCTTCTTTACCACTAGTGTTATGGTAATTCCGTATCTCCCAAATTTATATCTATATAAATATACTTATTTGATATAGTATATATCTTTAATTAGTATATATTAATCAATTACAGTCTTGTTTTTCTCAATTAATCGTGTTGGCTGTACAAGATCGATGTTGTAGCAATAAGTCTGCCACTGTTTACTTAGTTTCATAAATAAATAAACAAATCAACTTTGTAAACTAAAGTGTTAACGCATGAAGCCATAATGTCCAAATGTTATTATACGTTACTTTACGCACGTTAATTTACGCTTTTTAGAAAATATAGTCTAATAAATGCCGTTAAGCTACCTTATTTATAGCGTTAGAGCGTATATTCCGACAACTTATTTAGAGCGTTAGGGCATTTATTAAGATAATTTGTTTAAAGTGTTAGAACGTGTATTATATAGCTTATTTCTAGCGTTAGAGTTAAATTGAGATAGCTTATTTACAGCGTTAAAGCGTATATTAAGATAAGTTACTTAACATGTTAAAGCATGTATTAGATAGCTTATTTCTTGTGTCAGGGCTTAAATTAAGATAGCTTATTTATAGAGTTAGTGCGTATATTAAGACAACTTATTTATAGCGTTAGAGCATACATGAAAATAATATATTTAAAGTACCAGAGCGTATATTAAGTTAATTTACTTGAAGTGTTAGAGCGTATATTAGTGTTAGAGTTTAAATTACGATAGCTTATTTGTAGCGTTAGAGCGTATATTAAGATACCTAATTTATAACGCAAGAGCATGTATTTGGATAGTTTATTTGTAGTATTAGAGCATATATTAAGATAACTTATTTATATCATTAGAGCATATATTAAAATCGCTTATTTACATCATTGGAGCGTATATTAAGGTAGTTAATTTATAGCGTTAGAGCATATATTAAGATTATTTATTTAAAGTGTTAGAGCGTATATCCAGATAATTTATATGTTATAGCTTATATTAAATAGCTTATTTCTAGTATTAGATTTTAAACTACGATAGCTTATTTATAGCGTTAGAGCGTATATAAAATACTTAATTTATAACATAAGAGCGTATATTAAGATAGTTTATTTATAATATTAGAGGACATATTAAGATAGCATATTAATAACTTTTAACGATATTTATGTCGAAACGCTATGAAATTATCCCTTAACCTATCATCTATCTACACAAAACATCCCCTCCAAAAAGCTGAAACATAAAATGAAATCGTAGAACAAACAATCTAAAGACTAAAATAGGTGTCGACATAAAGAGATAGTCGAACGTACAAATGGTTTTACATCATACGGTTGAAAGATAAAACTATTCTCAGCTCCGCAGGTCGAATCTGAAGCAGCGACCTCCT
Source organism: Druceiella hillmani (assembly GCA_039881145.1). Lineage (NCBI taxonomy): Eukaryota > Metazoa > Arthropoda > Insecta > Lepidoptera > Hepialidae > Druceiella > Druceiella hillmani. The sequence goes on from JAYKKI010000013.1 coordinate 19,972,744, forward strand.
CCAGGGAGCAATATCTGTATGAATCGGGTAACGTATCGACATAAGAGCCTAGTCTCGCCCGACATTGATCTGTGCCCCTTACGACGTTATGAATACTAATGGCATCGTAGCTTTTTATATATGGCTCGTGCGTAGGACATAAATTAGCGGGAAAAATGTTGTATATATCTCTTTACTTTGTCCATTGGAGAGAGTATCGGGTTTTCTTTTCATAGCACTTTCCTTAAAGACCCAGGAAGGAGTCGGAAAATATTGGTGTCACTGGCTCATTGCCTTCGGAATAAAATAAGAAAATTGTTCTCACGTTTATTGTTAAATGCGTTTAGGAATAAAATATCATGGATTTTAATATTTTCGGATATAAATACAGTAATACTCGTGGCAGGGTGGTGTATATTAAAAAGGTTAAACAACAAAGTCTGTCTGTATGATTAGGAGAGGTTTCTGTGAATAGATGAAATCAAAAACTTGTTATTATTATAGTAGTATAATATTTCAAAAGAAGTCTAGAGACTGATATAGTGACATAAAATAAATTCTTACTCCTGAAACGAACATATGAAAGATGATTCTATGAATCAAATATTAGAAGCTTGTTTCTGTGACAAAATGGAAATTTTTAGGATTCCATACTTCAAACTGAAAAGCGTTTATGAAATCATAAGGATTCATGACATCACTCACGTGTCTGTAAGTCTGTCGGTCACAGCCAATTTTCTCAGAAACTATGCGGCATAGAAACTTTAAATTTAGCATAACAATTTTTGAGGGGTAAATGAAAGGTCCAATTTAAAATCCTACCTAAGGGCCAACTAAAATCGCAAACAAAAGTGGATTTGGCGAAATCTGATTAAAATATTGCGGAGAAACTATGGCCACTATCCTAGATCTTATAATTTTTGGAATATGGACCTTGTTTACTCCTGTAAAAGATGTAGTAAACAATATGTTTGCAAGTAGTGAAAAGTTTAGATTTATAGTTTACCAGAAGTATTTTGTATCCTTAAATGTTTATAAATCACTAAATGTTTACGGAACACCTTAGTGCAAGTTCTGCTCGTACTACACTGGACTTTTTTCATTGACATCACACCTTTGGCAGTGGTTTTTCAGATAGGGTTGAGGATTTTTGTGTGGTTCCTTGACATATTCTACTCAATTTGAAGCACGGATTACCTGTATAAATAATAGAAACCTTCTTTATTACATACCTTATATTAAGAAGTAAGATACAACAGAAAATGTGACAGAAATATGGAAACAAACTTGGCTCTTTAAACACATCGTTCGCCTCAAGTTGGTGAAATCTATATACAGGAAACAAACAATTATAACAACATTATAGTTTTTCTACAGGTTTCTTTGCGTAGATTTCTAAAAATCATTTTTTTACAATTTTCTGTTCAGTAGTTTCAGAAACTGACTGTCGACTTACTTTTTCGCATATCTCTGAAGATGTTAATATAAAAACAAAAAACACTACATAACTGTTATTATTACGTTTTCCTTTATTTCTTACACTCAACTATGACAGTATATACACGGTGTCCAGAAATAAGTGTCGAACAAAGGAAGACGTTATTCGTGGACTGACAAATAGTTGATTGTCGTTAAAATAAATTTTAAAAGATGACTTTTTCAGAAAATCGGAAATACATTCATAATGTTTTGGTATACTTTTCGTATATACAATACTTAGGCACATTATTCAGTTCCACTCAGGAGAATAACCGGCAAACAGCTTCGAAGACATCTAGCTGCCCGGGTAAGCACCGCACTCCAGGCAAATATTGGGTTTGTTAAAAAGAGTTAAGTGTAATATTTTTTGCACTCAATTAGAAAAATGACGTGTTTCACGTTTCATTAAAATGACAATTTATTCCTTTATAGCCAACGAAAAGCATATTTCTTTGACCGACACTTGTTCCAGGACACCGTCTATAATCAATTATCATCCCTTAATTACAGCATCAATGACAGTAGACGTTGAGGCACAGCTTAGCAAGAAACCTTTTAAGCAACAAACGACTACACAGCTTAAGCTAATCGTTGGAACATAGCGAGCATCCCTTTAACAATTTTAGGATATTTAAAGCATTTTCTATACATCTGTACATATAAATAACATTGAAGTTTCTATCTGTGATTAAGAAATAAAACAACTAATGTTAAAATTGGTAAACACGAACAACTAACGCATTAGTAGTTGCCAAACAACTACAAATCTAGTTTGGAGTAAATTCCAATGCGCACTCGATGCAACGACCCGTGGAAGGGTGCGACCACATGCGCACAGAGCAAAGAGCGGCCGACCATAATTAGCTCCTCATACAGGAGGAGGCGTGAAGCTGAGCTCTACCGTGAATTTAAAGCTATCAATGCTGAGCAATGTAGATCAGTGGTTGCAGCAGCAATTAAAATAATCTTAGCTCAATAAATCTTTCAAGAACCTACGAAATCTACGAAACCGATGTCTACAAATTAAGCAACTACATACAAATATATCCACAAATTTTGATTTTCCGATTTGATCCTACAGTCAGTTTTCAGACCGATCTTTCTGCTGCTAAAAATATGAAAATTAAATTTTCCAATCTCTACTGAAATTACGCATAAGATTATTTTGTTCACTTTTGACGTAACAGTGTCTATTTTTAATTACTTTTGAGGTAATGACCTCTCAACATGCCAGTGCGAAATCAATAATTTCTTTGATATTCCGATGTCATCCACTAACTCGGTATCTCTGTTAAATGCCGCAACTATGCGTATTGCGAACTCCGTTTCCATCCGCGTCCATTCTGAGCTCACAAAATGCTACAATTAGACGTTGTCATTACCTACCTACATTTTCTATGTTATATTTTGATATTAGTGTTTGTATCAAATATTCATATTTTTGGTACCGACGCGTAAGTTTTGAACTCACAAAATGCTACAAATAGAGGTTTTCGCACTCAAAACGCCCACAGCCATGTGACAGACACATTCTACCTACATTCTCTATGTTATATTTTGATATTAGTGTTTGTATCAAATATTCATATTTTTGGTACCGACGTGTTCGTTTTGAACTCACAAAACGCTATAAGTAGAGGTTTTCGCACTCAAAACGCCCACAGCCATGTGACAAACATCCTACCTACATTTTCTATGTTATATTTTGATATTAGCGTTTGTATCAAATATTCATATTATTGGTACCGACGCGTTCGTTTTGAACTCACAAAATGGTACAAATAGAGGTTTTTGCACTCAAAACGCCCACAACCATATGACAGAAACATCCTACTTACATTTTCTATGTTATATTTTGATATTAGTGTTGATATCAAATATTCATATTATTGGTACCGACGCGTTGGTTTTGAACTCACAAAATGCTACAAGTAGACGTTGTCACATTCAAAACGCCCACAGCTATGTGACAGACACATCTAACCTACATTTTCTATGTTATATTTTGATATTAGTATTGGTATCAAATATTAATATTATGGGTACCGAATACTAATATTTTGGTACCGAAGAAGACAACATGGATCGACTCGGATGAAATTTGGTATTTTCTTATAATATTGTATTGACAGTTTCTTAGTTTAAACTTTGAACATTTATCTTTGTTTTTCTAACCATAAAATTTAGAATATTTTATGGAAAAAAAATGTACAAGTGAAAGTTTAACTCGTGATAGAGTTCCGTATCCCATTGAAATAGAAATTAATTTCTGTACGTAACGTTATTTACTAAAATTCAGGTATCCAAATAGAAGCACCACCATCAAAACACGCGCCTCAATTAATTTTCGAGTGCATTAACAAAAAACTATTTCAGTAAAACTTCAATAAAAACCAATAAAAAAATAGTTAAAAGGAAAATTACTGACGTTAGTATCAACCCTAAAAGTAACCTTTTCTAGGAACCCGGTAATATTAAAAAAAACGGAGAAACATTCTGTGTTATATCAACTCCGTGTAGTTAAAATTATAAACATCCCATAACATTAGTTTATTTTGGAAAAAATTCGTAATATATCAAATCAGATACAATATCCACCCTTTTTAGAGACACTTGCTGTAGAGGGATCCGGAGCGCGAACGAGCTACATGTCGTGCCAGCTGATGCTTGCGGCGGGCAATTATTATGGAGATAAACACTGAAATGCAGTCTCAACAATATGCAGTGACATCCTACATTGCACGTCCTGTGTAACAATGTCATAAATGCAAAATAAATTTAGGAAAAATAGTTATGTCACGAAATATGCATAATAGCCGTCTGTAACAGGAGCGGAGGTTCGCCAATTGTTGTACAATTGTCAAATTATAAATCTCTGTGATTCTATCAAATTCGGAATCTTTAAACAATTCTTAGAAAGAAAGAATATTTTTGTCCAATAAATTAATTTTCTTTTTAATATAAATTAAATATTTTGTACATCCAATAGTTACTAGGTTTAAAATTATAAAGTTTTGTTTAACCAATGAAATGACACAGTACCGAAAAAATAATGTCATAGCAATAGATTGTGTTCATATTTTCATATTTGTTTCATATTTGAATACACATAAACCATACCCAAGTTTTCGTTAGGACATAATAATTGGAACGATACATTCCATCTTCTTTTCAACCCGATTATAGTAAATTATCAACAAAAGAAAAATAGTATAAGTATTTAAATTAGAAAAAAAAATTAATATTTTTCCTTATTGCGTCTTGCAAGTTTCACTTCAATATCGATTAAAAATAATTAATTAAATTAAATAAATATACTTTCGATTGCCACTTACACCAAAACAGTTTTTAATCGTTATTTGAAATAATAAAAATCGTTAATGGCATTGACTTTTGCTATGCAAAGTCGCAAAACATTGAAAATGTAGCATTATTTTTCAAATCGGCAATTGATAGCACTTAATAGAATATTAATTAATACATATATTCATTAATTTATTTATGATACAAAGCTGTCAAACACAAAACTGATTGCTGCCAGTCTCAGCTTGCTACAATCATAAATTTCTAGAGACTGACGCACAAATGGCACGCCGATTGCAAAACAATGCACACAAACAGTACGTAACAGCGCACAAACAACGCGCTGACTATCGGAAGCGTTACAAGACTTTCAAGGCATTTTATAACTCACAAGTTAATGAAATTTTTTTTCCTCGCTTAACCCGTTGAAAACTTTTTTCTAATGCACTCGAATATTTGGAAAACTTAGAACAAAGTCAATATAATCCAATAAGTACTTCGACGTAGAATGTTTTCGTTCAACATACATTTATCAGTTGGAGATCTTATCACCGAATATATTTGTCTTACGCATGTGAATGGTAATATATGTACCTAGGGAAAAATAATGTCGATATACATATATATATATATATATATATATATATATATATATATATATATATATATATATATATATATATATATATGTATATATATATGTATATATGTATATATATATATATATATATATATATATATATAGGTCTCGTCGTACTTAAAATTGATTGCAGTGTCTGCTGAGTAATAAAATACCAAGAAAATATTTCTTTGTATTGATTTGTAAATCTCTTGCTTACTGAAACGAATATGTAGCGTTATTTTATAAATTATTTGATTTTTTCTTAATTTGTAATTTATTAAAAAGTTTTAATTGGACAATCTATACAATATATAATTAGACAATTTTTCAAGTATTAACAAATATGTCGAAATATTTTTATCATATAGAAAAATGAATATTTTTCTTAAAATCACTATTTTTCCGTCGGAAAATCTCAGTTTTTTAGTTAGACAGTAATTGATTTAGGGATTGAATAAACAAATTTACGACAAACGTTTGTCATAACCTTAACAGATATACGATGTTGCACTTTTTTGTTTTATTTATAATATTGTTTAAACTTGAACTTAAATAAATAATAAATATAAATGAAAAAGTAACTTCTTGTTACAAAATCTCGATCTTGCATTCCCTTTCGTGGATCCAGCAGTCGTTGTTCACCATTTTTACAGTTGACCCTAGAGATCAGCAATCGCTGGAAACCTAGCATTCATTAAGTATCAAAAACTTCCCCTAATTAGAAGCTCTTTTTAATATTGTCCAATTCAAACTTTCTATAAGACACCAAAAGACACATTTTCTATTTACCGATATCATCTAAGACTCAATCTGCCATAATCATAAATAATCTAAGGCTAATATGTATCAATGCTAAAATAGTCCAATCCCAATTTTGTTTTCATCTAAAAGTTATTGGATAATTATTGCATAACCAGTGAAATTAAATTTACACTCGCATTTGTGATAATATGCACTAAATATCCACTAGAAAAACGTTAACTTATAAACACACAGCAAATAATTAATAAATATGATATATATAAATTTAATTAAATATTTTACAAAACAGAATACATTTCTCTGATCTTTGAAACATTCGCAGCTGCACCTTTACACTAGTCAGTGTTCAAAAATTCAATACCTGTATAAAGAACAAAATGTCATCATTTAAAATTATCATCAACTATGTTAAATCTTTGAAACATTCCCAGCTGCACCTTTACACTAGTCAGTGTTCAAAAATTCAATACCTGTATAAAGAACAAAATGTCATCATTTAAAATTATCATCAACTATGTTAAATCTTTGAAACATTCGCAGCTGCACCTTTACTTTGCATTCGCAGCTGCACCTTTACACTAGTTTGAAACATTCGCAGCTGCACCTTTACTTTGTTATGATCTTTGAAACATTCGCAGCTGCACCTTTACACTAGTCAGTGTTCAAAAATTCAATACCTGTATAAAGAACGAAATGTCATCATTTAAAATTATCATCAACTATGTTAAATCTTTGAAACATTCGCAGCTGCACCTTTACACTAGTCAGTGTTCAAAAATTCAATACATGTATAAAGAACAAAATGTCATCATTTAAAATTATCATCAAGTATGTTAAACACATCTATGACAATTATCCTCAACTACCCTAAACATCTCTGTGGAAATATAAATAAAGCCAGCTACAAACTCAGGTATCATAAAATAATAATCAAACTTTTCCGAGACCTAACCGGCCATCCAAACACTAGTTAACTTTTCGAATCCGTCTGGGAAAACTGACACCTGTTCTCCACTAAAACCTATCGAGGATTACCGACAAAACAAATAAGTAGTATAAAAAGTAAAGGGATTTTCTTCCAATTTGTTCCAGTTTTAGTTGGAAAACCTTTTTAACGGGCCCTTGTTTATTGGGAATTATCGAGTAAGGTTTCGTGTCGCAGCTTTTTGAGAACCCTTTTGTTGGCTAATGCGAGCAGGTAGTTAATCTGATTTAGATTAATTTTGCTAAAACTGGACAAGGGAAACTGTTTTGGACGTGTTAATCGAACCTCAAATATTTGACGTTACTGGTAAAGTTAGTTTATTGTAAATGTTGCCACGTATTCGGAGGTGTGGGTTTATGGAAATTCGGAGGTGTGGGTTTATGGAAATTATTACGTGGAAACTATCGAGAAATGGATTAAGATAAAGCTGACAATATATATTGTATAGTACATTAGTTTACCTGTTACGTTCAGTTTAGAATAGGTAATAGTTTTCTTATTTTTAAAATTTCATATAGTAATGGTAAAAACTGAATGCTTACGAATATTAATTTTAACTATCAGTTTTCGAAGGGAGGCACGGTTTAAAAAATTATTATTGTGTATGATATCAAACGAAAGCCTATTAAATAAGGTATTCACAAATAGGTTATTATTCTTTCAATGGAATTTTTTGTAAACTTTTTCTAAAAATATCCTAATTGCTGCACACCTCCAACTCAAAAACATCGTTCGGAATGTTTTTTTAAATGTCGGTAAATGAACTCTGTATCGACCAAAAATTATCAATATTGTATTACTCCAAGTAGTTTTTAAAAGTGAAAACGGAATCCTTATAAAATACTCACATGTCTGTCTGTCACAGCTATTTTTCTTAGATTTTATGTATCCCGCATTTATGTTAATAAGTACTCTAAGTATATATATATATATATATATATATATATATATATATATACACACACATATATATATATATATATATATATATATATATATATATATATATAAACTTTAGGGGTGAAAAAATTATGTACTCGAAAAAAATTTTAATTTCATACAAAGTGAGGTTTTTATAAGCTGTTAGTTGTAAGGGTCTTACAATTTTTTTTCATGATTTAAGTATTTTACCTTCATAGACACACTGTATTAAGAATAAATATGCAAAAAAACAGATTCCGCCCCTTCTAGAGCACTAAATCTAAAATTATGAAAAAAGTGAAGTTTTTAAAAGCGGGCACAAAAATTGTAAGAAAACTGTAGCGATGACACTAGATGCCATGTTTTTTTTTAAATGTGCATCATAATTTTGCGTCTATAAAAATATAGTAAGCAGTATGTTTAAGTTGTGAAAAAAAATATGTAAATAGTAATAAATTTGTTTGAAAATAGATTAATGGAAGTACTACGTACCCTTCAATGTTTATAAGTACCTGTATGTGTATGAATCCTCTTAGGGCGAGATCCATGCGGGTTTAATTAGTTTTTTGTTTGTTATAAACATTTAATTAATTTTCTCTTGATTACAATCAACTTACAATGACAGCAAAAAAATAGTTATCGATGTGGATTCCTTGTAATAAAATACATGAGAAATTTATAAGGCTTATTTACAAATTCATAATTTATCGCGTTTTTACAATGTTCGACTAAAAGTTATTATAATGTTTGGCTAGTTAAAAGCTGGATCCCTTATAATAAACAACATAAAAGTTATAAGCCTTTTTGTCACATATTCATTATTTATCGAGTTATTGCAATGTTCGGCTAAAAGTTATTATAATGTTTGGCTAGTCGAATCAAACACAATGGCTGCTGTGAACCCTGTAGACCCAAAGCAGAAACAATGGGTACAGGTCGCATATGTTGCGCACCTGCGCGTAACACATGCGCACCTGTACGCATTGCACTACATTATAAGTCTACATACAAGTTAATATTCGAAAATATTTAGTATAAAGGTTATATTCAGTTTTATTTTTATTTCACGAGCGGGAAGTAAATGGATGAGTTACAAAGATTACAAAATTATTTAACTAGGGGGTAAAACCTTAAAATTCGATGAACGTGACGATTACGTGACGATTTTAACTAGTTTTCCAAAACTTGGCAATATTTTACCGCATTCAAAAATGTATCATGCAATTTGTTTACGTCGTTAAACATAACGTAAATATTTGTAAATGGTTTAATAGAAATACTGTGTAACCTTGAATGTTTACGAAACCATTTAAGTCTTTACGAAAACTTCGTAGTACGAATTATATAGTACTTAATATGTTTTTTTCAGTAAATTTAATAATTTACGAGTGACTGTAGTAAAGTATGGCAGCATAATAGACCATTTTTAAAACGTTTTTCTGTTTATATTCGCATCAGACAAAAACTATTGGTACATTTTATTGGGATTTTCAATAGTTTACAATTTAGAATTTCAATAGGGGTTTTCAATATTTTACAATAGTAATATGAAATGCAAACATACATTTCATATTACTACTTAGTGCAAACTTATAAATCGAGAAATAAAATCTGTTTTTTGTTTATACATATATCACCAAACAATACTGTCTATTTAAAAAAAATCTAACGATTTTTTGTTACTTGACAACTCGTAAAAAAATTAAGGTGTTTATTTCTTGTAACAACCCACTGATTATGTCTATATAAATGTCTATTATCTGCACCAGCCTCCAAAATGTATCTTGCAGTCAACCAAAATAAAACTAAGTATTATAGCAGCCCTTATTTTAAAATTGGGGATTACAAATTTGAAAACACTAGCAACTTTAAATACTTAGGATCAGAAGTTAATACTCTCAATGATATCATCACTAATATCACTGAGAGTTAATACTCTCAATGATTAATTGAGAGTACTGAGATTTTTGAAAGAAAGATATTAAGAAGTATTTTTGGTGGTCTAAAATGTAACAACATCTGGAGAAGAAGAACTAACTCTGAACTTTACAAATTATTTATCTAACAATTCAGAGAATAAAATGGGCAGGGCACTTGAGCAGAATAGATGACAGTCGGGCAACAAAAAATATCTTCTCAGCCAGACCATTGGGCTTCTGAAAAATAGGAATTCCTAAACTTAGATGGCTCGACTGTCTGGAAAAAAACTTTAAAATCCTAATTGTAACGAACTGGTACCTCTGGCCAAGAACAGGAGAGCTTGAGAGTTGTTTCTGCGGAAGGCAGGGACCCATCCTGGGCTGTCAAACCATTAAAGAAGAAGAAGGAGATATAAATGTCTACGATATTCCTACCGATGCAAATATATATGATAATCCCACCTAGATAATTTTATATAAGTGATGTTTCTACGGAAAACCGTAGGAGAAACAAGATTATCGACAAAGCTCACAGGATCTATAAGCTCCTGAGCTCGTCGGCGACATAGCTCTAGTACTGCATAAAATGGCAATAGGTAGGCCATATTGCGCACAGAACCGAGATACCTTATGAAAGAAATATTTTCGAATGGCGGTCACTCACCGGAAAACACAAAGTGGGACAACCGTCCCGCTAAATAGCAAATGACTTGGTAAATATCATTGGAAGCAAGCAGCACGAGATTTAAACTCTGGAAATGTATCTGATTTCTTTTTGAAGTATTTCTTTAGGTGCGTTATGAAAAAATTATGAGAATGAAATTTTACGGTGCGTGTGCACGATGCAACAAAAATCGACAGAATGAAGTTGCTCACTAAACGTGCGTGTAGAGGCTGATACTATATTCATGATAGTTATTGAGGTATTTGTATATACACACCACATGTCATACATTTATACAAATCTAAGTTACATCTGCGTTGTTAAGTAATTTTTTTTATTAATTAAAATTTTATAGCGGACCATATAACAAAAAAATATTTATTTATTGTGAATGTTCCTGATGGAAATAGCTTTTGAAAATATATTTTAGGTGTATTTTTTTAAGTTTCGGTATATATTTATTTGCATCATAAAGTATAAATTTTTTAAAATATAAATATGTGCTGACAATTTGATTTTACCAACCGTTTTATTTATAATCACGATTTATTTATAATCACTTTTTATTATTTTATTTCCATTATTTATTTACTTAACAATATAATTATTTACGTACTAAAGTTATTCTTGTATTATGCCAAAAAATATACCTTCTAAGTACACGCACAATTTTTTTAATAGTTTTCTCGTAACGTTCATTCTTTTTTTTAATTAAATTTCAGGTTATTTGAAAATTTCTGTCATATCAATGTTTCAATATAAAATAATATTTAAACATAGGATATGATATTGACAGTCATATTTGAACTTCTATATGATTCTTGAACATTTTACATTTGATTTGCTGGCAATCCGGATACATAAGTTACTTGAATTAAGTTGTTTAGTTAAACACTCACCCGCATAAGCACGTGTAAGCCAAAACTGGGATAATAACTGGCAGATCTGTCAATTTCTACTCTCACGAAAAAGGCATATGAAAGAAAAAATTACTCCCTAAAGGGACGGTTGTTTTTCTTACATCCATCAAATATATGAACGACAATTTCATTAATTTCATTCTGTTGACAATTTAATTTTCAACATTTTATTTGCGACTTCATTCTGCTGACAATTTGATTTTCAACATTTTACTTGCAACTTCATTCTGCTGACAATTTGATTTTCAACATTTTACTTGCAACTTCATTCTGCTGACAATTTGATTTTCAACATTTTACTTGCAACTTCATTCTGCTGACAATTTGATTTTCAACATTTTACTTGCAACTTCATTCTGCTGACAATTTGATTTTCAACATTTAAATGACACAAGACAATCGATAAAACGTGATTGTTTTCTTTCTTAATTACCATGACTCTCGGAATTCAGGTTATTGCCAAGTATATTATGTTTCATTCCACTGACAATTTGATTTTCAACATTTAAATGACACAAGACGATCGATAAAACGTGATTGTTTTCTTTTTTAATTACCATGACTCTCGGGATTCCGGTTATTGTCAAGTATATTATGTTTTATTCCACTGACAATTTGATTTTCAACATTTAAATGACACAAGACAATTGATAAAACGTGATTGTTTTCTTTTTTAATTACCATGACTCTTGGGATTCAGTTATTGCCAAGTATGTTATGTTTCATTCTGCTGACAATTTGACTTTCAACATTTAAATGACACAAGACAATCGATAAAACGTGATTGTTTTCTTTTTTAATTACCATGACTTTCGGGATTCACGTTATTGCTATGTATGTTATGTTTCATTCTGTTGACAATTTGACTTTGAATATTTAAATGACATAAGATAATCGATAAAATGTGATTGTTTTCTTTTTTAATTACCATGACTCTTGGGATTCAGTTATTGCCAAGTATGTTATGTTTCATTCTGCTGACAATTTGACTTTCAACATTTAAATGACACAAGACGATCGATAAAACGTATTTGTTTTCTTTTTTAATTACCATGACTCTCGGGATTCACGTTAGTGTCAAGTATGTTATTAATGGCCCGCCATTAAATTGAGACTTTCGATTGAAGCACCCAAAGGCATTGAATCGGGAACATACAAGAACATCGAGGTATCTATTAAACGTTCGCAATGCCATATCATAGTAACTTCTGGTTATCCATGTGTCAATTTCAGTATATTTTGTGCCCTTACGAAGCAAATACAATTATTAATACACGATTATCGGCCAACAACTGAGGGCTGAAAATTAAAAAGCATGACTGGCAATGGAAAGAAATTATGTAAGATAAGGGATGCTACCTTAATAGGATATTTAACTATATTTTTATTACTAAAATAAAATAAGTAATAACATTAAAAACGGTTAAAATTAATATCCTTACCCAGGAGTTTTCATTACAAAATTATAACAACTTAAAAACTGACAAACTACGATTAGCGCGAAAACGCCCCATACAAAACACAACTGGCATATCACGTCACTAACCAGTTATTTAGCGTTCATTATAAGAGAGTGTATTTAACATTTTTAGTATCTCGTTAAATATTAGGTTTAAATTACATTTTGCATATTAAAATTTTCAATTTTTTTGTGTAGAAACTGAATTCAAAATAACTTTTTCAATTTAATGAATAAAAAAATTGAAGTTTTTTCCTGTATAGAAGTATCTATTAATTGTTTGTTAAATGCATTATGTTTTTATCGTAAGGTTTTTTAACCCTATTATACAGTTTTAAAACATTTTTACAAAGAATATCGACATCAGTCAAATAACCTACTGTCAAAAAGAAATAAATTACTAGTGAGGTAGTTGTGCAAAGAGGAATCATTATCAAGTAAGTTATTAATTTATTGGTAAGTAATGTCCGACTGTAATTGTTATGTGATTACACATTAAATAAGCTCAACCAAAAACTCATTAAATTGAAATTAATTGTTGACTCTTTTCCCGTATTTGTTTCAAGGAAAATTTACAATTAGACTTCTTAGAGTAACTAATGACAGTAGCATAACCAAAAATTTATTAATTTATCACCAGCCAGCGCTGACAGCATCTTATGTGGCTCCTTTAACAATCAATCATTTATCCGCTTATTATTGTTCATGGCCAAATCTGCACTTAAAAAATTCACCCGAGAAAATGAAATGATTACGTACACATATGATTACGTACACAAATGAAGTAAAATCAGGTTATTAGGTACACATATGATTATATACACAAATGAAATAAAATCAGGTTATTACATACACATATGATTACGCACACAAAGGAAGTATAATCAGGTTACTAAGTGCATATATGATTACGTACACAAAGAAATAAAATCAGGTTATTACGTACACATAAGATTACGGACACAAATTAAGTAAAATCAGGTTATTACGGACACATATGATTGCGTACACAAATGAAGTAAAATCAGGTTATTACATACATATATGATTACGTACACAAATGAAGTAAAATCAGGTTATTACGTACACATATGATAACACACACAAATGAAATAAAATCAAGTTATTACGTACACGAATGAAGTAAAATCAGGTTATTACATACATATATGATTACGTACACAAATGAAGTAAAATCAGGTTACGACGTACACATATGATAACACACACAAATGAAATAAAATCAGGTTATTACGAATACATACGATTACGTACACAAATGAAGTAAAGTCAGGTTATTACGTACACAAATGAAGTATAATCAGGTTACTAAGTGCATATATGATTATGTACACAAAAGAAGTAAAATCAGGTTATTACGGACAAATATAATTACGTACACAAATGAAGTAAAATTAGGTTATTACGTACATGTGTGATAACGTATACAAATGAAGTAAAATAAGGTTATTACGTGCACATATGATTACGTACACATCTGATGAATGTGTTAAAGGATAATACTTGAGACAATGTACATAAAAAGTATTTAGAGCGAAATATACATGTAATGCAAGTATAAACAAATTTGATTAAATCTAAATTTTGTTTGAAATAAATTTAAAATTATATTAAACTTAATGCTAAACAAATTTAAAATCATATTAAACTTAATGCTTTGACAGAGTGCGACGCAGAGAAGGCTCGCCCATATATAAAAAAATGAGCATGTTATCTTAAAACAATATTCCTGTGAATATATCATATTTTATCTTAATATTAAAAATGACTAAATAGTTTAAGCGGTACAGATTCAGAGAAATACTTATACACACACACACACACACATTGTCTTTTGGCATGTAATACCATTACTATAATGTTTATATTGCGTACCATTACTATAATGTTTATATTGCGGTACAAAAATGTTAATATTATAGTACATTTAGTACCATTACTATAACATTATAGTACCATTACTATAATACCATTTTAGTACCATTACAACATTATAGTACCATTACTATAATGTTTATATTGCGGTACAAAAATGTTAATATTATAGTACATTTAGTACCATTACTATAACATTATAGTACCATTACTATAATACCATTTTAGTACCATTACAACATTATAGTACCATTACTATAATGTTTATATTGCGGTACAAAAATGTTAATATTATAGTACATTTAGTACCATTACTATAACATTATAGTACCATTACTATAATACCATTACAACATTATAGTACCATTACTATAATGTTTATATTGCGGTACAAAAATGTTAATATTGAACAAATATACCGAGTTTTATGGAAAATAACGTTAATTCTCGGGTTAAAAGTGACCAATATGGTATTTTAAATTTGTACCAGGCAAGTATTATGAAAATCATTCGTACCTTATATAATTAATTAGGGAAAGGGACATATTAAATATACGTCTAGAATCGTCGCTATAATTTTCCTACAACCTGAAAACCCTGTAGGCTTATGAAAACCTTATTTTTACGTAATTGTGTATAAGTAATTTCGGAAATGCGTAGCATGCTACTTAATCATAAAATAATTTGAATGGCCCTTTCAACCTTATGACAAACCCTTTCAAGCAATACCGCATACAAAGGTAAGGTAGAATTAATTCTTTTTTTTTTATATTACTAAGATTTCAATGAAAATATTTATAAGTTCTATTTACTGAGACATGTGCAAGTACACTTTATTACTATGTCTAATTTCGACATGAAGCATTTTCTGAGAAAAACGGCTATGGCAGAGGGACACATCAAAGGATTCCGTTTTTTCCTTTTGAGGTGAACACTCTTAACAATTTTGCATTATTGCCTTCAAAAAGATTAAGAACACAGATTTTGACAAATTTTATCTAAGTAATATACCTAAGGAGGAAAAGGCTTTCCTGTTCCTTAATCTCATAATATTTCAACTTCGTCTGACCTAACTTTTCATTGTACCGTGAAATCTAAAGCATAATCAGCAAGTAGTAATGGTTGCCTTAATGCAAGCTACTAAATCCATTCTACATAAAATTAATATGGCCAAATTTGGCTCCACTACGATCAAGAATGAACATAATATCAAAAAGCAACATATTTATTAAAAATTTATTCAAAACATTAATTTTCATTTAAAACTTCCACGAAATTAAAATAAAATAAAAAGTTTTCATTCAATTTTTCACTTCATTTACATATTTTCATTTAAGTTTCACTACGCGATTACGCGGAAAATATCAAATACTAACTATTTAATCAGTCATCAATCGGCAAAGAAATTATTTTTGAGGGAATAAATATTTCAATTTTAGTTTTGAAATGATTAATTACAATCATTCTTATGTGAAAACACAGTTTAAAAAATATATTTTGTTGAACCTTTATTTAATACTAAAAAATCAAGTTTAATATTTTTATGGCAACACTAAAATTACTTATTCGCTTTAATAATATTGCTTCTCTGCTTTGTTTTAAAAAAAAACATTCTATCTAGAGCTCACCTTTCTATCCTTTCTTGACTAACGTATCGATAAAGTTCCGTTTGTTTGGTGTGAATTGTCGATATCAAGTCAGTGCGGCGTGGCACCGTTTTATATTCGACGTCGATATTATTGAAGCCGTACAGTTGTCGCGTCAAATGTTGTGAATCAAATGTTGTCAAATCGCTCTATCGACGAACGATTCATATATCGATCTTATATTCCTATTAATTAATATATATCAACATTTATCACAAGTTTGGATGATTGATGATCCTATGTCCGCTTAACCTACTTATTTGAGTTATGCCTATGTAATTGGTTATTGGTGACAATATATAGAGAGTTAAGATTTAAGGTGAATTACTAACCAGACTTAATTATTCATACATAACTCTAGTGAAGTTATTTTAGAGAGATATTGTTAAATTCTAAGTTTAACGCATCGTCTTTAATAATTGTATACCATTTTGTTTGTGTTTGCTTTGGGGCTAATATTCATATATAGAGTGACCACACCCATTTCATTTAGTAAAATCCTTTCTTAACTTACAGCGTATTAACATAATTAAAAATAAAGAGCCAGCCGTGATCTACTAAAATATTCCATGGTCTTGATTCTAAAGTTGCGAGTCGAAGAGGGTAATTAAGGAATACACATGGATGTTGTACGTGCATGTGAAATATAAAATAATTGATGTCTTTATGCTCGTTCATAACTGTCCGATCCAAAAAAGAAACTAATCCCCATACTGATGGATTGCTAATGTAGTAACTTTCCGTAAGAAAGGAGAAAATATTAACATTTAAAATAAATGCAGAACTCTCTTCTTTCTTACTGAAATTTATATACAATTCTGATCGAAATGAAAACTAAGTGGTACACGTGAGGGTTATAGCCATAATTTTTAAAATAAGGAAATCGAATAAATCTTTCCAGTATTTTCTTCAACATAAGGATATATATTATATAATAGGGAGACCAATTTATTGAATTCGTTTCCAATTTGATACGGATGAGAATTTCATGCAAAGCCTTAATACAGTTGGTGTAACGGAATTCCCTGCAGTACAGCATCAGATCCAAGTATCGTAAGTGCAATCTTATATATATTTTGATCACAGCACGAGCATAAGAATAAGCCGTCACTGCACAGTTACCTTACATAAAAGTGAATTCTTTTATCTCAGATTTCATTACTGCAAACGCTATTTTGTATTTATGCTGTTAACTCTCAGAGTTGCTAACCATATTATATTAATCGTTAAAAATTTTTAAGTTTTTGTACCTCAAACTGAAAAACTTATCAAACCCTTATGTTTTTAAGGAATTAAACCCTTATTAGAACACTCACTTATCTATCTATCTGTGCATTTCTCACAGCCATTTTCTCAAAACCATGCGACTTCGAAACTTGCAATTTGCCATAGTGACACATCTTATTAGCCACATATTTATCTGGTTTTTATAATATTCGCATAAGCATTAAAGAGAGTGAAAATAAATCTTTTATTCGAAATCAATTTCAAATATAAGTTTACGGAAAGCGCCTAAAAGAAAATATTCTGTTTATTAGAACACTTACTTATCTATATATCTGTGCATTTCTCACAGCCATTTAACAGAACATAGAACACTCACTTATCTATCTATCTGTGCATTAACACTCACTATATCATAGAACACTCACTTATCTATCTATCTGTGCATTAACACTCACTATATCATAGAACACTCACTTATCTATCTATCTAACACTCACTTATCTATCTATCTATCATAGAACACTCAGTTATCTATCTATCTAACACTCACTTATCTATCTATCTATCATAGAACACTCACTTATCTATCTATCTCACTATATCATAGAACACTCACTTATCTATCTATCTCACTATATCATAGAACACTCACTTAACTATCTATCTGTGCATTTCTCACAGCCATTTAAGTTTTTGTACCTCAAACTGAAAACTTATCAAACTCTTATGTTTTTAAGGAATTAAACCCTTATTAGAACACTCACTTATATATCTATCTGTGCATTTCTCACAGCCATTTTCTCAAAACCCTGCGACTTCGAAACTTGCAATTTGCCATAGTGACACATCTTATTAGCCACGTATTTATCTATTTTTTTAATATTCGCATAAGCTTTAAAGAGAGTGAAAATAAATCTTTTATTCGAAATCAATTTCAAATATAAGTTTACGGAAAGCGACTAAAAGAAAACATTCTGTTTGTTCGGATTGTTTGAAAACAAGTGCAAAAATAGTAGAGGAAGCTCTGAGATTGAATCGTCACGGCACAGAATAGCTTATTCGGCATTCCGGGGAACAGCTCAATATCGGATGCGGCCGAAGGCGATGATAGCCTCCTCAGTCAACATTGTATTTGTTTTGTAAAGCTTCTCAGCTTCAAGTTTGCTTTCATCAAATAGAGCTTTCGTTGTGGGTTGTGGGTGTTTATATGTATCGGTTGGAGCTAGTGAATTGCGAGCGTTACATATTATATCGATAAAAATCTTTATATATATATATATATATATATATATATATATATATACTTAAATATTTTTTTATAATTGTACATCTCTTTTGTAATATTCAGTTCGCTTCTGCTTCAAATTTCAATTAGTTCAATAAAAGATAGACACGCACTTTTTTTTCTTCCTAGACTTTCTCACTTTCTCACTAGACTTGCCTAATTAATATTGTTTTTTTATATTTTACCGCAACTAAACTAAAAAAAAGAAAACATCAATAAATAAAAATCCGACTGTTTAAATAATTAAAAGAAAAAAACAACGAACGAGTAATTATACTCGATAGACATCGACTTTTTTTTCTTCCTAAACTTTCTCACTTTCTCACTTTCTCACTAGACTTACCTAATTAATATTGTTTTTTATGTTTTAATCACACGGCTACTGCGACCAAAATAAAAAAACAGAGAGTATAATTACTCGATAGACATCTACTTTGTTTTTTTCTTACTAGACTGCCCCACTAGACTTACCTAATTAATATTGTTTTTTTTTTAATAATGACAGTCTTGAAGGTTTATACACCTGAGTATACTTAAAGTCGTTTCAATTTCTAGAGAGAATTTTTATAAACAATCGAATTTGACAGTTAAAATATGGTTGGCACAAATATATATTCGACCAGCTGACGACAATTTAGAAAATTCAGACTCACCCAGGGTATTATTAAACCATATACATAATCAAAACATTAAATTCAGAAAGTATCATTATAAAAAATGTTATAAATACATGTATTACACCATTATTTTACTGACACGAATTGTGGAATTTTACACGGTAAAAATGGACTACCCTCCATTTTTTTGGCGAAATTAGCAGGCATGTCAAACATTTTGTGAAAATAATCGAAATTTCGACGCTGAAACAAGGAAATATTTTTTGGCTCACCTTGTCCAAAAATGTTTAATGGGAAACAATTTGTGATTTCGCGTCATGCCAAGCGTACCGTACTTTAGTTAAACTAGGCGGTAGGCCTATTAAGGCCGAACAGTTCGACTTCGGGTATGCTCTGCGCTGGGCCGAATGCGACCGAACGATAGGAGCCGAGTTAGTAAGTATATTTTTATTTCCTCACTTTGTCATGGGAGCAGCATTGAAGCATTGGATTATGTACGGAATGCGACGGAAGTCTGATTTCGAATATCGATGCTAAAGTTTTTTCTTTGAAACAACCTTTTCCTTCTTTGATCTTATTTTATGATATTTCTTCATTAAATTCAAATGAAAAACACATTTTATTATACATAATTAATAATTTATACAAATTAATTAAGTTACTTCATTAGTCATGTGTTTAAATCATATTTAGGTATGTATAATTCAAAAAATTCGGTTTTCGGCTGTTTTTTTCTTTGTAAGAAAAAAAAGTCGAGCTCGAACTTCTTTTTTTAAGTTTTGTTTTTTATAAAATCATTATTTATTAATAAAATTCAAATAACACTGTGAAGACTTATAGTTTCCTTTTAGACAAACGTTTTTATTTATTGTGAGGTGTATATAACTGCGTAAATTTTTACAAATCAGTTGATCGTTTTTGTATAAGTTAATGTCCCATTTTCTTTATGATATTATTAATGTAATTAATTTTAATTGTTTTTTTTTTATTTTCACGTTCAAATTTTTCCACATGCACAATAAGATTGTATTAGTTGCCAAAGTTTTCACTAATGCTATGTGATCCTAACACATTTTTTTTAGCATTTATGTACCTACCATAATTATATGCAGGCTATCTTATAATCGATGACATATTTATATTATCTGTACGCAAAAATCAATCATGTATCATCTATATCTCATATCATCTATATCACATATCATCTATATCTATATCTCGTTGAAATCCGTTGAGTCATTTAATCGTTAAAAAAAGACAAAAAACAAATAAAAAGACAACTTTCCATTTTTATTATGTAGGTAGAGATGATGGGAGCTTGTTGGCAAATCGTTGGTTAAATAAATACTGACAGTGTTAGCAAACCTTTTTTCTTTATTTTAAATATTTTAAGTGGTCGCTTTTTTATATTTCGTAATAATTATTTTTATGGCAAATATTGTATTCAATTCTTTAATTATTTGTAAAATTCATTCAAGGAATATATATTCTTCATATTATTAAGCTGTACAATGAAGTACCGAGCTCTGCATTCATATAGGTAACCAAGTAGGTAACCAAACCTGCGGCTGATCGTGAATGTAGTCATATATTCAATGAAACTAGTTATATCAAGAGGAATCTAATGATATCTTATACGTAAAAATTCAACGAGTCGAACGACTTAGGTTAAGGAGTGAGTAAAGACAAAGACATATATAACAAAGAACGTGGCCATTATTCATACAGGTGATCCTATACATCAAATTGGTTCGAAAATGTTAAGGAACTACATGCAAATTATCAAGCATTTTCGAAAAAAATTACTGTAAAATATGCAATTGCAAAGAAAAAAATTTATGTAAAATATGCAATTGCAACGAAAAAAATTTATGTAAAATATGCAATTGCAACGAAAAAAATTTATGTAAAATATGCAATTGCAACGAAAAAAATTACTGTAAAATATGCAATTGCAACGAAAAAAATTTATGTAAAATATGCAATTGCAACGAAACAAATTTCATCTCTTGACAGAATCACGTTTGAAGCTTGTCTACACATATACAGAGTGTAATAAAAACGTGTATATTATTCATACGTGCGATTTTGTGTGTGGGACTTGAACAACAAACATTAAGAAACTTTGTGGTAATTCTCAAGTGTTTCTGAAAAAAATCACTGTCAAAGTTGTGATTCTAATGAAGAACATTTTAAAGTTTAATGTACAAATATAATATTTTGCATGAACAATGGCTTGTCTATTCTTTGTTCCGCCCAGTACACCTATATTCAGAGTGAAACAAAAAAATTATCCATTATTCATACAGGCGATTTCTTGTATCAAAGTGCGAAAGAAATATTAAGACACTATATGGCAATTCTAAACTGTTATTTTGAAGATAGAATATTTTGCATGAATAATGGCGTGTCTATTCTTTGTTCCGCCCAGTATACCTATATTCAGAGTGTAACAAAAAAATTATCCATTATTCATACAGGCGATTTCTTGTATCAAAGTGCGAAGGAAATATTAAGACACTATATGGCAATTCTAAACTGTTATTTTGAAGATAGAATATTTTGCATGAATAATGGCGTGTCTATTCTTTGTTCCGCCCAGTATACCTATATTCAGAGTGTAACAAAAAAATTATCCATTATTAATACAGGCGATTTCTTGTATCAAAGTGCGAAAGAAATATTAAGACACTATATGGCAATTCTAAACTGTTATTTTGAAGATAGAATATTTTGCATGAATAATGGCGTGTCTATTCTTTGTTCCGCCCAGTATACCTATATTCAGAGTGTAACAAAAAAATTATCCATTATTCATACAGGCGATTTCTTGTATCAAAGTGCGAAGGAAATATTAAGACACTATATGGCAATTCTAAACTGTTATTTTGAAGATAGAATATTTTGCATGAATAATGGCGTGTCTATTCTTTGTTCCGCCCAGTATACCTATATTCAGAGTGTAACAAAAAAATTATCCATTATTCATACAGGCGATTTCTTGTATCAAAGTGCGAAAGAAATATTAAGACACTATATGGCAATTCTAAACTGTTATTTTGAAGATAGAATATTTTGCATGAATAATGGCGTGTCTATTCTTTGTTCCGCCCAGTATACCTATATTCAGAGTGTAACAAAAAAATTATCCATTATTCATACAGGCGATTTCTTGTATCAAAGTGCGAAGGAAATATTAAGACACTATATGGCAATTCTAAACTGTTATTTTGAAGATAGAATATTTTGCATGAATAATGGCGTGTCTATTCTTTGTTCCGCCCAGTATACCTATATTCAAAGTGTAACAAAAAAATTATCCATTATTCATACAGGCGATTTCTTGTATCAAAGTGCGAAGGAAATATTAAGACACTATATGGCAATTCTAAACTATTATTTTGAAGATAGAATATTTTGCATGAATAATGGCGTGTCTATTCTTTGTTCCGCCCAGTCCATCTATATTCAGAGTGTAACCAAAAATTTGTCTATTATTCATGCAGGCAATTTCATGCATCAAACTGCGAAGGAAATATTAAGAAACTTTATAACGATTGTCAACTGTTTCTGAAAAAAATCAATGTCAATATTGCGATTCCTATGAAAAAACATTTAAAGTTTTTCTGAAACGTGCATCAAATGTATTCGGTTTAATGCACGGACAGAATATTTTGCATGAATAATGGCGTGCCTATGCTTTGTTCCGCCCAGAATACCTACATTCAGAGTGTAACTAAAAATTTGTCCATTATTCATACAAGCGATTTCGTGTATGAAACTGAACGACAAATGTTGAGAAGCTTTATAATAAATTTCGAAAGTTTCTGAAAAAATTAATGTCGAAATAAAAATTCTAAAAAAAAAACATTGTGCGTGTCAGCTTCGAGGAACCACTGGAGTTTACTCCTAAATTACTTTGAAATGTGTAAAATAGGTAACGCTGTATATTAATATCAATATCATCTGTCAATATGCCTCTTACCGTTAAGGCAGCTTTGATAAGAAACGCATTCACTCGACTCTTTTTTCTTTGAATTACGTTGCAAAACTGAAAAATTTTCTAACGGGATAATATACAACCTGTGTCCATCCTGAAAGTCCTCTCTAATTATTGGTGAAAGAATTTCTGAAATCGAATGAGTACTTTCGGAGATTACCTCCTACATCCAAACTTACAAACTGTTACACTTTTTTTAACGCTTTGAACTACTGATTTTACTCCTCACAAAACTTCATACCGGGCGCTATTTATAAAAATCGATTTTTAAGAAGTAAACTCCAAAAATTAACATTTTTTAACAGAATCATGCTTGAAATATACTCTGTTTGAATCAAAGCTTCTCATTAGATCTGTATACATACAGATCATTCTGTATATTAAACATAGTGGGAAATGCTAAGAAACTATATGTTAATATTCTCTGTTTGAATCAAAGCTTCTCATTAGATCTGTATACAAACAGGTCATTCTGTATATTAAACATAGTGGGAAATGCTAAGAAATATACTCTGAATCAAAGCTTCTCATTAGATCTGTATACAAACAAATCATTCTGTATATTAAACATAGTGGGAACTTCTAAGAAACTATATGTTAATTCTCAATAATTTTTGAAAAATCGCTGACATAATTTTAATTCTAATGAAAAGAAAATTTACATTTGTTTACTGCAAACACACTTCAAATATACTCAGTTCGATGTACAAAACTACCCGCATGAATAACACATACGTTCTTTGTTACACTCTGTATATATATATTTACCTAAAAAACATTATCTTCGTTTCGGCTTTACGCAGTAGGATAAAAAAGCAAAATTTCGAAAACATATATGCGATAGACCCTTTTTAAAGGCAACAAACGAAAGTATGCATCAAAAATTACGACGATACGTAAAATATATTCACATATATACGACATCGAATAAAAAACCTTGCAAATATTGTTTTCTTTCAGAGTAATAGAAGATGGAAATTGAAATGAGAAATTTATTAAAGCAATCTCGTTACTCGTAAAATGTAAGTTATGTACGATATTTTATGAATCAATAAAAAATTCAGTCGTTCGTAACTCTAAGTCTACGCCGCGCTTACAATATGAAACAATATTTTGAAATATGTTTAATCGTTATTTTTGTAAACTATGCCTTATCAGTACCAAATTTGTACGCTCCCAGAAATAAATTTTCATTAGAAAACGACGTTAATATACAGGTATCTATCGATCACCAAAGATATCGTAGATCTGAAAAAAGCATTGATACCGATTCCAGTAAAAATAAGGAGAGGATAATTGAGAGAGAAGGAAATATTTCCAACACAGATCCTGATGGTAACAAAGATTTCTTACGCCACGAACCTGAAGATGTCGACAGCCAATCCACCCTTAACAATAGAAGGAGCCCTAAATCAGAAGAGAATGATGAATTTTACGGACATTCTCGGCGACATTTTCAACCTCAAATTAGATATAATATTGATATCACTGAAGAAGCAGAAAAACAGAAACCTCAAAATGATAAAGAAATTATAATTAATGGAAAGAGGCAACCAACCACTGAACAAAAGGAACATGAACAATTTGCATACAAAAATAACAGCAATACATTTGAAACTCCACAAGAAGTTGTTGAAATGGGCAACCATTCGAATAATACGATTGATAGTAAAATAAATAAAACAAATTTATTTAACAGCACCGTTTACGTCAAGAACGCAAGTGATATTCCAGCAACGACTGACAATTCCTTTGAAAAATATGAAGTCCAAAAATTAAATATTTTGGGAAGACGAGCGGACGCTGACCAGGATGCAACAGATCCACCACCAACGACAACGGAGACTACAACAGCTAATACATCAACTAATAGTACAACTATAGAGCCGTGTAGGAGTCAATTGAGTAACATTGCTTGTTGTATAAAATGCTGCAAACGATCTGATTTGGGATGCAATTGAGGCATTTCAGTAAAGTGTATTTGAATAAATCTAGCAAAAAGACATGTTATCTGTTTATATATCTTACTGAATGTGAGTCAGACTCGCAAAACGAAGGATTAAAGTCACTTTAACGCAATAAAGAAATATTGTTAAGGTCCCGTACCACAAAAGAATAAATCACCATTATATGAACACTCAAGTATCCATCCATAACAGATGTTTTGTTTTTTTGGAAACCCCTTGACGTAAACACTTAAATGTGACATATTAACAGAATCAGACGCACATATCTCAACAACTAATAATTATATGAAAATTCTTTACAGAAGGGGGCGAATTAAGTACTTCAGAAAAACAATTTTAAAATTCCATTTGTAATATGGGTATCTCTTGGAAATGCTTAAAATAGTATATCCTTCGAAATATTCTGCAAAATGTAAAAAATAATAAAATGTTAGAAACATGAAGAAACTATTCAGTGGTTTCATATTTTTTGCCTATTCTTTAGTATATCTCCACAAATATGCTAATCTTCCACGTCACTATTTTTGAACGAAATAAATTTTTAAAAAATTTACTAAATTAGTTTTTTTAATGGTCGAGATAGAAACAATTTATAACAACGTAATTTTGAATAAAATTGCATATAAATTTAAAATTTCAGTACGATTTTCGGTTACATAATGACATACACTATTCAGTGGTTTCATGCTTTTTGCCTATTTCTTAGTATATCACTAAAAACATACTAGCTAGTATATTTGAAGGTACGCTACTACTTCTGAACTAGTTTCATTTTAATTTAATAATCCTTGTGGATGCGTAATTTACTTATATTTACATCATATTTTAATGTGATATGATATAATGATAACAAAAGAAAAACGTTAAATACGTGACTGGTTTTTTTAGGATCCAGACTGGGAATTTCAAACGCCTAAGTGAGTTAAGAAGGTAGACTGGATAAGAAAATAATACTTATAAAATGGCATATTTACTAGTATTTTACGTCATTATTTTTGAACGAAAATAAATTTTAAAAAATCGACTAAAGGAGTTTTTGTAATGGTCAATTTTTGACAACGTAATTTAAAATAACATTTTGACATAAATTTAAGTACGATTTTAGGTTTTCGGTCAAATAATGACATAACCAATATTAAATTTATAACCCTTCCGTTTAGGAGCCAGATGTTCCAAAGAAACAAACGAACGCTGATATGGTCATGTTGGGATTCACTAGATTTGATAATCTTGAAATTGAATTCAAAATTTCTAAAAGACTTAAAAATTTTATAACTTTAGAACACTGTAAATATAATGATTCGGTTATATGCTTTATAAGGCATAATTTTTGGTGAAGGCTTTTTTAAATGTCAATCTATGACAATCGAATGAAAACAGTTTTAATGACATGACAATCTAAAAAAATGCACGCTGCAATTTGTTTTCCTTTGCACTGGCAAAATCATTAAACATATCAAAACAATTGCCAAGCATTAAAACGTTTGTAAATAAACATGCGTCATATACTTATTAAAAGATAACTTTATTTATTAACCAACTGTGCTCTCGATTTCATTCACATGAAGTTCACTGACGATTGTTGTTTAGAATAACCATCATATGTGAATGTGACGTCGCTAATATAACCTGGGTGTACAGGACGCCGTGAGTATAAACCCACTGTTAGTCTAGTATTCGCGTTGATCAAGTCTGGAAAATTATGGTATATTTTTATTAAATTTGTACATTTGACTGTACCTTGCATAGGGTAAAGAGTATATAAAAGCTAAAGGGCTCATAAGATGTAATTGTCCTAAACATCTTTGTTTCAATATTTCTTCAGCAACATGACAGTTCGTAACTAAATGTATTTCCCTAAAATTTAATTTTTATCTGTGATAAATTATTCTTGCATTCTTCTCTCAAATCTTCTTTTATTTAATGTTCATATGAAGGAGGACCCCCGAATAAATAAAAAGTACATCGTTTTGGAGTATTGGCCGTAGGTAATTTATGGTATCCTATCATATTTTGTATATTTCCACAGGTTTAAAGATATTTTCCTACTCAATTTCAATAAAAAAATTTTGCCAAAAAGACCCAACGCTCGTCTTGCGCATCGAATATGAACTTTTTTCATGTGTTGATTTGTTTGGATAATCTACCTGTACAAAAATACACCTAAAATGCCTTACTTCCATAAAAATAAATAACAAATATATAAGCCGGCATCCAAACTCACTTTTACGTTTGTGATATTACTGCACTGCGATGAAATTTATCTTAATTCTAAGACAAGAGCATATAAAGTCTATTAAAATCGGTGCAGTGGTTTTTGCAGGATTCTCAGTTAAGCGTACAGAGGAAGGAGAAAGAGAGAGAGGTGTTGGCAGGATGGTGTTAGCAGAGTACCATATCGTAATATATCTACGAGCATAAAGTTTTCTTGAAAATACTAATAGATACTCATATCAGTCACCAAGTTAGGGTTTTTCTTAAAAACCCTGTAATATCCAGATAAAAAGAATTTTACATTTTGCTCGAGGGTATGAACTATTGCCATATTAAATGTCATCAAAAGCCATGTAATAGATTTCAAGTGATTGATGAACAGATTAACATGTAGACAGACATGCGGACAAAAATTATAAAAACAGGTTTCTAATTTCTGTTATCATTCTATACGCCAATTCAATCAATCTTTTAAAAATACTTTCCACATACTGAATTCACTCTGTTACAGTTTTATTATATGTTTTGATAATAGATAAATTAAACCTTTAGGCCATTAATATTAACCAGTTTTTGCCCACACCTTAGTTTACGTGAGCTTTTTTGTCACATTATCATCGTCAATAGATTGATATTTTTTGAATCTATCTTTAAATTTTTAATAAAATTTTGAAATCCACTTCACATTCTTCTCTTGTTTCGAAGTAAAACAACAAAAAAATTATTTTAAGAGAATAGTCTACGCTACTCTCTAACACAGCAACTTATCAAAAGTAATTATCTTCTCAGTCGTATCGCTCTTGACAGAGCGATCACGGTCATGATGAAGCATCATTATTGGCGGTTGATGTGACCTTCCTCACAATTTCTCGCCATCTTAACCTGTTGGCCAACATCCTAGTGTATTTATCTAGAGGGTCTCCAACTGCTAATTTTATTTGATCAGCCCATCGCATGGATAATCAGACACGCGGTCTGTTTCCTTCCATCCTTCCCTGTATCACCAAACGCTCTATGGAGTCATTGTTTCCCCCTCGAGACATTGTCAGAAAACTTCAAACTTCAAGACTGTACTAGGGTTAATAGACGCTGCGTGATGCCGAGGTCTTGAAGTATGGAGCTGTTCGTAGAAAATTCTGTCCATGACACTCCCAGCATTTTCCTCCAGCATCGCATCTCTAGGACATCTATTTTCCGCTTTTCCAGCTCTCACAATGTCCAAGTCTCGGATGCGTATAAAAATATGGGGAAAACTATTATTCTTACGAGCCTGGTCTTAGCGGCTTTAGTTAAGTTGCGATACCTCCATAATTTCTTCAGGTTATCCATCGCAATTCTGGCTATCGCCATTCGCCTCTTGACTTCATCTACGCAGCACTCATTATTTTATATTAAAACACTATGTATATGTAGGACTGAACCGCATCGCAGTTCGCAATCTGTGTCACCTCTGGTAAGTTGTTATTGTATAAAGTAATTATACCACGGTTAAAATTACTTTATTTTTTTGCATTCAATAAATATGTTGAAAAAAGTAATTCCTGGTTAAATATTGGGTATAACTTAATATTGGTGACTGAAAAAGAGCAATGTCGTTGACGCTCGATCACCATTTTTTTTATATTACTTGAAATATATATATGAAAATACTAAAAATGTGTACCATAAGCACATTTTATTTATAAGTTAAATAAACAATAAGACATATTATCACACATATACTATATTTCGGTTTACGTTTGTTTTTTTTATAACATTCTTAATTGCGTCTATACTTTACGTTATATTGTTGTCATAATGGATGCATAAAATAACGACTAAAGTTTTTAATAATAATATTACAAAAATAAATTCCTTGAACCAAATTAAAACATAATTCTAAAGTAACAAAACAATATTCACAATGCGAACTGTCAAAACACATATTTCCGTAACACATCAAAACATATGTCGCCGCGCTACTAATTTAACGCGTAAATTTATTTATCCATTTGGCAAATTATTCTGTAATTGAATTAACCAACAAAGTTTAATCTACATAATATTAGGAAGTTATAATAAATAAAAATATTATTTATGACATATATTACAAGGAGACATAGGCTACAAAAAAAGTATTGTTGATTTACTTTTATGACAATTACATTGCATGATCTTGAAGTACTTTCACTCGAAATTACTATGGCTTGCTGGTAGCTTATGTCAAGGTCCATCCAATAATTTTTTAATGATGCACATACAAACAGACAGTGAGATAAATATATTGAAAATTATTGCACGCCTCATTATTATTTATTTAAGCGTCCTCGAATTCATATTTTTGAAAACTGCTGTATTATACAGACATTTCAGGTTCTGTGCTTCAGAATAACAAAAACATAAGGAGACTTTTCGGACCACTTCGTTACCTACTTGTCTGTCTATCGATCAAAATCCATTGTATCAGTAACTAGAGGTTCTCAGGAACTAAAGGTATTAAAACACTAAGGTGGTAATGTGTGCTAACACTACAGTTCTATAAAATAAATTTAACTCTAACTTAATGCAAAAAAAATGTGCTTGTACTTATGTATGCGCATTAAAAGTTATACTTCTTTGCAATTATACAAGAATAAAATTATTTAGCACAAAAATAAATTAATAGAAAAAAAAACAATAAAAAAACTAGAGCGTGGTCTTAAATACGATTCGTAAAATCTAAATTCAATCAAATAATTAAATTTTAAAAGTAATTTATAATTTATAACGCAAGAAAATATAAATCGAAACTTAACCGTACAGAAAAATGCACTTAAAATATATTTTAAAAAGCTTATAAGCAGTATTTCCATCACGAACATTCTCGATAATTATTTAGTGTGGATGTTCGTGATGGAAATACTTTTTTTATTGTATGAACCTCCATTAAATTTCAGTTACTAAAAATATAATTTAAAAACACATAATTAACTTAGATTTGTGTTAATATAAAACATGTGTTATGTATTTAGGGATACTTCAATAACCATCATGAATATAGTATCAGTCAATAAATATATGTTTAGTGAGCAACTTCATCCTATCGATTTTTGTTGCATCGTGCGTGCGTATCGTAAAATTCCACTCTCATCAATTGTTCATAACGCCCCTAAAGAAGTATACTCGTAATTTCAAAAAGATATGACCATTCTTATATTACGAACTAACTGAGTCTTATGAAAATTTATGAAGTGCTTTCTTTGATGGTCGATTAAATGAAAAACTAAGTTTTGGAACTACAAAATTGCATTTTTAAACCCTTTTTGTCCCAAGACTATCTCAAAAACGCGGTTAGGTTGGAAGCTCCAATTTGGCTTTCATAGTTTTGAAATCCTCTATTTAAGCAGCAACTAAAAAGAACTAGACATAAAGTAGCATAAAATATAATTAATATAAACCAAATATTTTTTAAATTTAGGATCTTTTTACATCCATAAGATACCTAGGGAATATATTTCCGTAATGAAAAATAGCATTTGTATTTGCACATAGTTTAATATATATATTATGCGCTTTTAAATGTTTAAATTTTCTATGTAACTAAATGTGAACGAAACCCTCGTGCTGCGAGGCTACTCGTGGTTTCTTTTACTTTACTTCGTTTTATATATAAATTAATCAGGATCACAAATAAAATAAAGAATGTAATATTCTAAAACATTCCACATCCTCCTAAAACGTAAAAATTAATTAAAATGTTTTATAAAATCTCACATCTTATGTTAGGTGTCGTTAAATTTCTATAATATGCAGGCTTCTATAAGTTTCTTAATGCAAAATAAGATGATTACCACTTACAAAGTTTACTTGTATAATATCATATTCCTGAGATAATTTTTTATTGAATTAATGTCAACGTTAACGCAAGGGTTAAACCTCGTTCAAAACACGCACAGTGGGCGCCGCGTTATACCATCAAAATAATACCAAGCGATACGGCGATTTATAAATAAACCCTTTATTCGGAATTTGGACATTCAGCGTTACAAGTAATTATTTCACAAAAACATCGATTTTATTGATAATTCAGTATTTCTATTAAGTCCTTTGTCATGACGGTTCAGTTTGTGATAAGAAAATGCTAAATTATTGAGAAAATATTGAAAATAAAAAATATTTTTATTGATAAATAAATTATTTCTACGTCATATAGGCTCAAATAAAAAAATGTTATAACTTATTTTTATCTAATATTTTCGAGAAAAAACGCACAAATAAGTTATTGCTGTATCAGTTAAGATAGGTCATTATATTTATTTCATGAAAATGGTGAGTTGGGATATTTGGACATATTCGTATTAGACTTCTGTACAATCGATACCAACGACAAAACCAGTAATTATAATATAATGCAATACGAGGACAAGGCAAACACATTGAACTGGAAAACAATCTATTATGGTTGTCTCCATTACTCAAGTATATATCAATAATTTTCTAATTTTAACTGGCATTAAGGAAAATGAATTTAAATATGTATATATATATATATATATATATATATATATATATATATATATATATATATATATATTGTATACAATTTTCTATTTCAGTTTCCACGGCACATGTGGCAAGAAAAAAAAAATTAATTACATTTTTGTGGTTTTTTAGAATTGCTTAATTCAAAAGAAAAAAGAACATTCCGTTTTAACCTTTCCGGTTCCTCCTTATAGACGTTTTTTCTCGGAAATCGTTTGACGTAAATATATGCAATTTATCAAAAAAAATATAGGAACCTGTATAAATGTTAGCAGTTAACACACATAAATATTAATATAGAAATTTTAAGGGGAAACAAATAAAGTATGTAAATTGTTTGCTACTTTATGTGGGTTACCAAATGAAAGAGCGGTTCACAGAGATTCCAAAGCTCTTAATTTTATTGTTTTTTTTTTCAAAATAAATCCTAGAGATATTGCTGAAAGTCCACGAAAATTTCCGCCCCTACTTGTGCAACTGCGAAAGTAAAAAATTATAGAAAACAGAGATATTAGAAGTTTGCCTAAAATTTTCCGGAAACGCAATGATCATAAAATTTAGTTTTTCCTAAATATCCACTATATTTTTATGCCTGTGGATGATACCCTGAGCAATATATTTATTTCTGAAAAGTAATATGAATATTTGTAAATACTTTCAACCCTTAAATGGTTATAAGTACCTGAATATACACGAAGCCCTCATAGTGCGAGTTCTACCTGTATTTGAATTTTTTTTTATTTGTGAGTTCCATTTACGAAATATTAATTTTCCAAGCAACAGCGTGTTTGCCGTCTTTAATCTTTTCTAGGTACTTGATTTCAATTAAAACTGTTAGCTTGCTCAACAAAATCAAATCCTATAGATAACCCTATCTTATACATATTCCACATGAATTTAGTCGGGTTTTTTAACCGACTTCAACAAAATGTGGAGGTACTCAATGTGGAATGTTACACCATTGTTACGATCTATTTAATGCTTTCGGCTTACGCGTGGAATATTTGTTACACCATTGTTTCGATTTATTTAATACATTCGACTTGCGCAAAGAATGTCACACCGTTGTTACGATTTATTTAATACTTTCGACTTGCGCATGGAATGTCACACCGTTGTTACGATTTATTTAATACTTTCGACGTGCGCATGGAATGTTACACCACTGTGACGATTTATTTAATGCTTTTAACTTGCGCGTGAAATGTTACACCATAGCATTGTTACGATTTATTTAATACTTTGGGCATGCGTCCAGAATGTTAAACAATTGTTGCGATTTATTTACTACTTTTGACTTATACCTGTAAGTTACACCATTGTTACGATTTATTTAATACTTTCGACTTCAGTGTGAAATATTACACCAGTCGAACTTATTGTTGTTATGACTATTATTACAAATATCCTAAATTTTATATTTTGAATTCCCAAACGCACAACAAATATAAAAAAAAAGTCATTCTCTGTCGAAGCTGCAAAATTTTCTAGCCAGCTTGATTATGTTACCAGGAATTCGCTATATAAATATGTGTTTTCAGGGATCATTTAAAAACTTCTACCCTTCCTCATCCTTAACTCTTGACATTTCTTAAACCTACCTTAATCCATACCATGTCAACATTTATAATTATTTTCGGATTATCCTTAATTTCTTAAATTACGTGATAGTTTAGTTAAAATAAAATCTTGTATTTACGCGTAGAAATTGCTCACATAACGTTTCTGTAAATCAACAAGGTTTCGCTATTATAAAGTTGTTGCAAAAAACAATTTATGCTCTTGACCCCTTCGTATTAATAATAGATTTCTTGAACGAAATTACGACACACAGAAATATTATTTGAGTAGAAAAAGCTACACGAATCTTAGCATTATCATGGTAATAAAAAATATTTTAAAAATTGAACAAGTATTAATGCTCAATTTTAAATTTCGGTTAATCTCACATTTGTGATCAGAACGCATCAATGTTGACAGATACTATAAACGTTCTGATTGAAGTAGAGACCAGTATTGATCGTTACCCTCAATACTCTAATTGGGTCCACTTGGAGTAAAGTTCAATATTGATCGATACTCTCTTTGTCTAATATTGATCGATTTGATGTACATAAATTTAATTTGAAACGAATAAAGATTGTTTTTTTCAGATAGCGCTTGAGTGAATGAAACAAAATTTTATGCATACCATATCAAATAATAAACAAACGATTGTTGAAATGTTTAATGCACAATGATTTAGGTTCTTTTCTTCGACATACAATTTTGCATGTATTTTTCATCAACCGTCACTTATCTTCTCAAAAAAGCTGATTTTTCTCATATGCAATCAAGTAAATACAAATATTCATTCTTTCGATAACTCACGTGGCATTAATTTCTTTATTATTAATTTGTAAGCTCAACCGCATGAATCCGTCTTTCTACAGTAGTTATGTGTACTAAAAATTTCAACAATCGTTTCTTTATTTGATATGGTATGCATAAAATTTTGTTTCATTCGCTCAAGCGCTATCTGAAAAAAATAACATTTTTTATTCGATTTACAAAGGTATATCACGTTTATTTAATGTCATTGGATATATATATATATATATATATATATATATATATATATATATATATGTATATCACTGTGCAAATAAATAAATAAACCCTATCGCATATTAGCCTTGTTCTGACTTTAACAATCATAATTTAACTGTTTGATATTTCAATTCCATATACGAACGTTATTGATTTTTTTAATAGGTCGTTTCACACGTAAAGTGCGCGGCGCCTATTCCGACTCACGCACCATTGTAAATTTTATCGCATAACTTTATCGCCCCGGCTATACGAATCGTGTTTCATAAACGAAAACAAGAATTTTGCATTATTACCAGTTATGCAAGGAATACGCTGTTCGCTCGTCTTCCTGCAAGCGTATCTGCTTACGCTGTTAGGGGGTGTTCCAGCCCCTCCGGTTAAGGGTAATATCCTTTTTGTTTTATTTCTTCTATAAACAACACTGATGGATATCGGATTACCTCGTACGGAAACGTGTCACAGTCATCTTGCGCCGTGATATGCTTGACGTACAAGTTATTGTTTGTTTGAATTATGTAAAATGTGTGTGAAAATCTTCAAAACACGAGTAAGGTTAGCGTAACATGCGTTCGGTATCTACATTATTTAAAATGACATAAACTTTGATATAATAGACACATATTTTTAATTTTTATATGTTGTCATGTGGATGCAAGATTTCAAGATTAGACACAATATGCGTTTAGTTTTATTTAGTAATTTAGTCCTCCATATTTCTATTTCTTTATTTTCTTCCAAAACATCCATATACCAATGATAAAACCGATGTTTAAGATTTTACACATATTATACATCAAAATAAATCAAATAAATCCTAAAATAATAAAAATATATATTACTTCATAACATAATTAACTTTTGCTCGCGGCTTTGTTTACGTGAATTTTTAATTTTTTTAAATTCTTTATTTTAACTATTATTGAACTTTATTTGGCTACTGACATAAACTTCTTTTCACAACGAAGTAACTTTGCATAATTTATAACGCATGACTTCTCCAGCATAACCAGTTTACTTTATACTGTTTTAAGGACCTCTTTTTTGGCTCACGTTCCTAACTTAATTTTTGGGAGAGGTCAATATAACCAATCTGCTGGAAAAGCTTACCTCAGAATGAAAGGGTCACAAAACTGTGCGTGAAGCCCTAAATATGCCCCCTTAAAGCCTGATCTTAATTTATTTACACTATATTGCAAAAGTGTAACGGTCATGGTATCTAAAATATTTATTCTTCTCGTTCTTCTAGTTTAGTACTATAACCTATTACAGATGAAGGCTGTCTCGACAAGCTTTCTCCAGCGGATCCGGTCAGAGGCAACCGCCCGCCAGCGTTGAATATTTAAAGTTTAAAATCATTCTTGACACAATCGATCCATCTTGTGCGAGATCTTCCTCTTTTTCTGGTGCCCCCCACATTGGCAAAAGTCACTTTCTTAATAGGGTTGTTGTCTTCAAATCTAAAAATGTGCCCACGCCACCTGATACAATATGATTTAATGACTCGGACAATATTTGGTGGTTTTAATTTTCTACAAATTTTCAAAAATTTCACTGCCATACAGAATTATTGGTCTAATAAGAGTAGTATAAATATTATTTTCTGTTTCCGGTTTTTAAAGTTTAGACTTCAGAAATTTCCTTTGGCTGAAGTAACACCAATTAGCCATATACAATCTATTGTCAATTTCTTGATATGGTTTCTATTAATAATGAGAGTGTACCACGATTGTGAAACGGTCAACACATTCGAAGACATAAGAACTTATCTGCAGCGGGAAGAAAGTATAAGATCTACTTGTTAATAAAAATGTTTAATATTACCTCAATATTACCCGCAACATTCAAATGACTGTAGTAGGAAGTAGTTTTAGTATTAGTTTTTTAAATGCAATTTAATTTTTTTAATAGGCTTGGTAGTAAAAATAATCCAGATTTAAAAACTTTTATTGTCACCTAAATCAAAATTGGGCGAAAACAATTTTTAAAACACATTTATGCTATACATAAGAGCTATTTTCAATAATATTCAAAGAGAAAAAAAGACCCTTTGATCTAATTTTTACCCGACTACGCCAGAGGAAATATTGTGAATTTCAATTAAGTTTTATAAAATATGTGTAAAATTTCAAAATATGTATAAAATATGTCTGTGAGTAAGTTTGTTTCCTCGAACAAACTAAAATGATTTCAACGCTAAAATGTCCTTAGATTCGTCTTTATCCAGAAAGTGTCCTAGAGTATATATTGTTATGAATTTCAAATATTATGTATGTATGTATGCGTTTAAGTTTTTTTCCCTCACACAGACTAAACTACTAAAGTGATTTCAACAACTGAGGTATCTTTAGACGCGTCTTTATCCAAAAAGTGTCTTAAAGTATATATCGTTATGAATTTCAATGGTTATGTATGTATGCGTGTAAGTTTTGTCCCTCATACAGACTAAACTATTAATGTGATTTCAACAAATGTGGTATCCTTATACTCATCTTAATCCAGAGAGTGTCCTACGGTATATACTCCATGAAATTAAGGGTATATATGTATGTGAGTACGTTAATTCCCTCATACAAACTTAACTACTAAAGTGATTTCAACAATTGAGGTATCCTTAGACGCGTCTTTATCCAGAAAGTGTCTTAGAGTATATATCGTTATGAATTTCAAAGGTTATGTATGTATGCGTGTAAGTTTTTTCCCTCATCGAAACTAAACTACTAATATGATTTCAACAAATGTGGTATCCTTAGACTCGTCTTGATCCAGAGAGTGTCCTACGGTATATACTACATGAAATTAAGGGTATATATGTATGTGAGTACGTTAATTCCCTCATACAAACTTAACTACTAAAGTGATTTCAACAATTGAGGTATCCTTAGACGCGTCTTTATCCAGAAAATGTCTTAGAGTATATACCGTTATGAATTTCAAAGGTTTTGTATGTATGCGTGTAACTTTTTTCCCTCATAGAAACTAAACTGCTAATATGATTTCAACAAATGTGGTATCCTTAGACTCGTCTTGATCCAGAGAGTGTCCTATGGTATATACTACAAGAAATTGAGTGTATATATGTATGTGAGTACGTTAATTCCCTCATACAAACTGAACTACTAAAGTGATTTCAACAAATCACGTATCCTTAGACTCATCTTGATCCAGAAAGTGTCTTAGAGCTTATATCGTTATGAATTTCAAAGGTTTTGTATGTATGCGTGTAACTTTTTTCCCTCATAGAAACTAAACTGCTAATATGATTTCAACAAATGTGGTATCCTTAGACTCGTCTTGATCCAGAGAGTGTCCTACGGTATATACCGTTATGAATTTCAAAGGTTATGTATGTATGGGTGTAAGTTTTTTCCCTCATACAGACTAAACTACTAAAGTGATTTCAACAAATGACGTATACTCGTCTTGATCCAGAAAGTGTCTTAGGGTATATACCGTTATGAATTTCAAAGGTTATGTATGTATGCGTGTAAGTTTTTTCCCTCATACAGACTAAACTACTAATGTGATTTCAACAAATGTGGTATCCTTAGACTCGTCTTGATCCAGAGAGTGTCCTACGGTATATACTGCATGAAATTAAGGGTATATATGTATGTGAGTACGTTAATTCCCTCATACTTAACTACTAAAGTGATTTCAACAATTGAGGTATCCTTAGACGCGTCTTTATCCAGAAAATGTCTTAGAGTATATACCGTTATGAATTTCAAAGGTTATGTATGTATGGGTGTAAGTTTTTTCCCTCATACAGACTAAACTACTAAAGTGATTTCAACAAATGACGTATACTCGTCTTGATCCAGAAAGTGTCTTAGGGTATATACCGTTATGAATTTCAAAGGTTATGTATGTATGCGTATAAGTTTTTTCCCTCATACAGACTAAACTACTAATGTGATTTCAACAAATGACGTATCCTTAGACTCGTCTTGATCCAGAGAGTGTCCTACGGTATATACTACATGAAATTGAGTATATATATACATATATATATGTATGTGAGTACATTATTCCCTCATACAAACTAAACTACTAATGTGATTTCAACAAATGAGGTATCCTTAGGCTCGTCTTATGTTGTGTACTCGTTACATGAAATCTAGTGCGTTAGTTTTTTCCATATTCGGGATTTAGTTTTTTACCTTTTATCTTGTGTATATAAGGATGCGCCCTTTTGGAATTAAACTACATTTAACTTTAAATAAAGGTAACTTTTTAGGTTAAAAGATTAACTAACACATGTAAAATTGTACTTTATAATTTACAAACATTCGCCGCTGTTATTATGGGATATTAAAAAAATTAAATACATTATTTTTGCGAAGAAATATATATAGATTTTAATCCGACGATTTGCATAGTTACGAACTAATTATTATTTTGAAAATAATTTGCCAGACCTGACTCCAACATTTATCGTGGTACAGTGTGACGCGGCATATAACTTAAATACAATGCGACGCGGCACATAAGTTATGTACAGTGTGACGCGGCATATAAGTTATATACAGTGTGACGCGGCACATAAGTTAATTTACAGTGTGACGCGGCACATAAGTTGTATACAGTGCGACGCGGCACATAAGTTATGTACAGTGTGACGCGGCACATAAGTTATGGTATGATTATCTGAACAAAAATTTCGTATAATACTCTAACTCATAAATTTGTTAAGTCAAATGGAATATGTTCAAGTATGTTTGAAAATTAATAGCAACGAGTTCAGTTTTTTTTTGTGGGCATATTTTTTTAACATTTATTTTTACTGTTGTAAATTATAGCATAATTATCATATTCTCTCTTTTAATCTAGTCTGTATATTTTCTGTATACAACTTTTCATTAAAATTCTTTGGGTCATTTAAGCTTGAAAGAAAAACTAACCAAAGAATAAAGGTTTGACTTTTATTATATTAATAGTTATTTCGTTAAGAGACTAGAACACTAGACTAATGGGTAACAGGCAACATTGGTACAATTTTTGTTTTTAATTTCTGTTTGTTTTTAATTTCTGTTTTTGTTTTTAATTAAAAAAACCTCTTCCACTCAATTTCATTTTTCTCCCATAGACATTAATGGTCGTAAAACTTTATTTACATAGATTTAGGAAAATGACAAACGATATTATGTTTAAATAAGTACTATTTAAAGGAGGCCAACGGTTTTGGGCCCCTGAGTGAACAGATTCAAATTTATTGCCAAAAAAATGTCTTGAACTTGAAAAAACGTCTAGTGTACAATTTATAAAAACTGGTGAAAAATGTATTATAATTAGTGTACAATTTATAAAAACTGATGAGAAATTTATAAAAACTGGTTTTGAAATAAAAATTTTTGTTTCAACGTTTTTTTCTAACCGTGTTCGTGAACGCTTAAGATAACTGCCTAACAACATAATATTGTAGTTTGACAAAAACGGATAACTATATCAATTGAAATAAAAAATACTTTTCTTAAA
This sequence comes from Druceiella hillmani, assembly GCA_039881145.1. Lineage (NCBI taxonomy): Eukaryota > Metazoa > Arthropoda > Insecta > Lepidoptera > Hepialidae > Druceiella > Druceiella hillmani. The sequence goes on from JAYKKI010000013.1 coordinate 20,013,176, forward strand.
AACAATAATGTAACGAGACCAAACTGAAAATTGCCTTTCATTGTACTCCTGCGCATTAATATTTTGTGAATATTTATAATGACTTTAACTTCTTAGCATTTTAATTATATATATTTACTTTAAGAACGCTTTGATTACAGATTGGAACGTTTATCCAAATATAACTTTTTCGCAGTTTTGGAGCCAAAATAAATACAACAAAAGTTTCTAGCTATAAAGTGTTTTAATATTTTTGTTTGTCTATCCATCCTCTACCCATTTCTGAATAAGTTCCATTTGTGTTCACATCACTCTCTATGGTTACCAAAGGTTCTGGCAAAACATGCCAGTCTCTTTTTGAAATATTTTAATCTTACAACAGAGAATACACCCTCTGTCATACAGAATATACAAAATCTTCATTACTTTTTACTTTAATTTACAGTCTTATCTGAATATTAATTCATGTCCTGAATGAGTTCAGGACATGAATTAATATTTTTCATGTTCAAAATCACGTAAAAGTTCAACCATAATAATTTTACTTTAATTTTGGTAAAAACTGTCTGTGGAACATTACACTACAACAATATATATATATATATATATATATATATATATATATATGTATATATATATGTATATATATATGTATATATATATATATATATATATATATATAGAGAGAGAGAGAGAGAGAGAGTCTAGAAAATATATTTTTCGTGTAACAATTAACATATAATTTATTTACAGTTAATGATAATGCAGTTCTGATCAGTAATAACCAAAGCGAGAAAGCTTTTAACCTCATCGATACAGGAGAAGCAGATGTTAATTCCACAGCTAAATTAAACCAAAGCGACCAAATATTTATGTACAACCAAACAAACTTCAGTGAAAAATTGCAAGCAAAACATGAAAACGAAACGGTAAATAGGACCTTGAATTACTACCTCATCAATAAAGCAGAAACAGATATCGTTAATTTCACAGCGAAATTAAATCGGAGCGACCAAATAATTGTTCGTAACCAAACAAACTTCAGTGAAAAATTACAAACGAAACATGAAAACGAAACGGTAAATAGGACCTTGAACTACTTGGATAGAATTATTAATGAAGTCAAGACTATGATCCTTCGACAAGGAATTTACCTAAATAGAAGTAACTTAGACATTAAACAAAACACTGGACGGCGTACAATGAAAAAATTTAAAAAATCCAAAATTGCTAAACGTACCAAGACTGGAAAACTAAAATTGAAAAAGAAATTAAACAAAAAAAGTCGAAAATTTGAAGAACCACTTTTGGAGACTACTGAACCAACAGAACTTCCGCCTCCAATTAATAGGAAGAGAAGAAACTGCTTCTACAAGAAGAGGCAGGGACATGGCAAAGGTCCGGACGATCATCCGGTATGCTGTAATTGCTGCCAGTTCTCAGTCTTGGGTTGTTCTTGAAACAAATTTCCAAAACTCGAGAGATCATAGCGAATTTCAACTTGAATGCCTATCCCTGTACAATTTAATAATTTTATTGAAAATATAAAAAAAATAAAAAATTAAGTGTTCAATCAAAATTCAAAAAACATATGTATTGGTATCGACCTTTGCTCTTGTTCATATGCAACCAACTATTTTAAAAAATAATTCAAATCTTCGTGAATTTTTTTTTAATCATTGGATACAAATATAAATAAATTATAAACCTTTATATTCGAAAGTTTTTTTCACTCATATTTCTAAAAAAAATCTTTAAAAAATACAATCAAATGGGGACAGAACTCATGCCACGAGAGTTCCGCGCATACATTTTAAAATTTAAACTTTTAAGAATACAAGTGTTTCCATTCAACTATTTATAAATGTTAATATTATTTTTCACTATATTAACATAGTACCTAGTAAACCTTTCAAAGGCCTAAAAATATAGTCCGGGTATTATAATCGCTGAAATGTTTCTGTAATCTTCAGATTTTATCAACTGTCTTATTTCATGATTTTTATTTCAGAAATAACTTGCTTCACACGTTTTGGTGCCTTTCTCTCAAAATAATATACTTGAAATTCTGAAAATTTATCTTGAGTGCCTTATAATTGGCCATTTCAGGATACACACATCAAAGCATTTTTTGAAAAAATTGACAGTGACAGAAATACCTATAGGCATATAGATATTTGAGTGATCTCATAAAGATTCCGACTATATCCCTTTATATATTTCCTTTCCTCTTTCACACTTAAAAGTCCAATTATTTTAAAACTTATTACCATTTTACTATTTTATTAATCAAACGTACGACAGCATAAAGACATTTATGTTTTTATTGAAATTGTACTTCTTTAGGAAAATATGAAAAATTATAATGAAATTTTGAGTGAGATGAAAATGAGAGGGAAATTTTACGAATACAACAAAAATTTGACATACCGAAATTGCTCATTATGCAACAAAAAATCTATACAAAATCGACACCGTGAAGTTGCCCACTAAACATATATTTACATAGTTTGACAGATGAATGATCCATTCTATTTTTCTGCTGGCTTTCTATTGTAAACCATTAATTATATACACATGTTTATGTTAAACTGATTTCTGAGTATTTACTAAAATGTTTAAAGTAATAAAATTTAATTTTAAAATTACTTTAATAAACTTAATAAATGCTAAGAATTACTGTCATTTTTAATAATAACATTATATTAAATTATAATGACTGTTATTCTAGATGAAAAGATCAAATTTATCACCACTCTGTATGTGGAAATAATAATAAAATAATAAATAATAAAATTGAAGAATAATAAATTTGGAAACAATAGAAAGTCAACATAGAAAGTGAAAAAATGATTGGGTTACAATAGAAAGTCAACATAAATATAAAATCTTGAACCGATAATCACTCCGATCCTTTTATTATTTTATTTCCTTAACTGTTTGCGTGCTAAATATAGTTATTCTTGTAGTATGTCAAAAAAGTATAACTTCTAATGCACGTACATAAATACGAACACAATTTTTTTTTTTGACTTACATAAATGATTTATGGGCCTCACAAATCCAGATTGTTTTGTTGAGCGCGGTTTGTTAATAAGAGAATTTTTCTTTAAATAACGATTATAACATGTCGAAAATATCCAAAACTAACTTATGCAAGAGTTTAACCTTTAAAGGGAAATTTTTACATTGCACTTTCTTTATTTAACCCTTAAATTCGCAGTGTCACCTGTAGGTGACAAATGTTTAAAAATGTTTTTCAGTCACACGGTAATTTTATTTTTGGACACTAGCATTACTAGTGCAAAGCCAATACGTAGTATATATTATTAATTTCTGACAATACTAACTACACGTCATTTGTGGACGTCATTCAATTGTTTCGCACGTAACTGGTGTTTCCGTAATTTCTGGGGTTTCTTGCGATACAATGCGAGATAAAAATGTCCAAACCGCAAGTACTGTATTTTTTCTTATTGCTTGTAATAAATTAGTATGTAAGGTGAACTATAAATGCTATTATAATCAAAAATATGATGATTAATATAACGCTCAAAATATGACGTGTCACCTACGGATGACACTGGTCATTATAACACAACAAATTACTTTGTGTTGATGGGGCATTTTACAGCATGTTTACATCTTTCACGTTAGACGAGATTCTTGAGGTTATTTTACTTCCTTCGAATGATGTTGTTGTGACCGAGGAGGATAGTGTAGATGAAAAAGAGACTAATATTTTGTATCTTCCAAGTCGCAAGCAAAATAGACCTTCTGCCTTTGAAGAAAGCTGTAAAAATGACCAGGAGAAGAAATCGGCATTTCTGTGCCGAAGAAAAGGAAGAAAAATGAAAATGCCATAAAATGAAGGTACACCAATACTTCTTTTACTACTTGCGGTGAAGGGGATTGTAACGAAGAAGTTTTTTTATTCAAGACGTTAACTTACAGGAGGAGATGACTACCGTCAAGCGTTTCGAATTGCTATATAGCGGCAACGTAGTAAAATTTATAGCACATATGAGCAACTTGCACGATTTATAAAGAAATCACAATCTGAATATAACAACTGATGAAATTAAAGTATACATTGGTAAAGAGTTACTCCCACAACGAGCTTGTAACTTCCAGAATACGTCGGAATGGATTTTTCGAAATTCAGCAATATCTTCATCTTTATGCTATCATAAAGATGGGGGATCCATCCCTACTGTCGAATGGTAATCCAGTACATCCCTACTGTCGAATGGTAAATTTGTCAGAGATCGGGAGTATTTCACAAAACTGAACAAAAATTTAAAGGAAAATTTTAAAAAGGCTGATTCTTCATATACTTCTATAAACGAAACTATAATAACATACTTTGGGGGGCACGGTATAAAATAACATATCCATGGAAAACCAATAAGGTTTGGTTACAAGATTTGATCAGCAGCTACTGGTCATGGATATTTAGTAAATTGTATGCCTCATCAAAATGCCGGCCTTACCCTTAAGATGCAGTCATGTATGGGCCTAGAAGCCACAGTTATTTTAGAACTTCATTCCAAATTGGAACCATACAGAACTGGTATATAACTGAAAATCGTCTAGAAATTTGCAAACTGCCAATTGCAAAAGAGATGAAAGAACTTAGGGGTGAGTTGTGTCATCAAATAGCATGACAACAGCTAAATAGCATGACAACAGTTCGCCACCATTTCATCTAACTGTCACAAATTGACTCATGTCACAAAAATTGGTCACATTCGATTTGTAAATAAAAAGCGAACGAAAATTTAAGTGGACTGCCCAGCTATTATTAGTATGTACAATAAGTACATGGATGGAGTCGACCGCTTTGATGAAAGGTTTTTGTTGACTCGATGAGGGTAGGACTTCGTGGAAAAAAGTAGTGATACCCTCTGTTTGCGTTTGGCATAGGTACTGCTTGCCAAAATATATGTCTTATCAAACGGTAATCAGCAAATAACTGAACCTACTGTGATTTTCGAAGAAATGTCGCTACTATCTACCTACAAAATTACGATAAACCTTCAACCCGTAACTCTGCCTGTGGAGTTCCAGTGACGTTTATAGGACCTAGGTGAGGTCTGCAAGTAGCGTCAAAGACCATGTCGAAATTGACTGCTTACAGGGATGGATTGGTTATTTTCACCAACGTACGCGAGAAATTTGTGCCAAATATAATATCATTTTGCACCTGAAGTATTGGTACACGTTCCCCAATCTGATTAAACATTAGTTACCTATTTTGAATGATCTTGAACGCAATTTACTTCATACAAATAAAATTACTAAGTATTTGTATCATTTGATAAACTGCTGTTGTCCTAAACCTATTTATCTCCTTAGTAACGGAACACTTCCAGATCTGTTACTTACATTGTCAATAACAAATGTTCGATTCGTTTATGCTATGTAATAAGACACAATAAATAAACTGGATTACGGCTCATCAAAAGTATAATTTCTACCCATTCAATTATTCTGTTACATTCTGCTCACACCACAATAATGACCTAGTTACATGTTACAATCACTTCCATTTGTCTCTTGATATTGATATATGAAATATTATTTAGTATTCATATTCGATAATTATAATTAACATTAATAATAATTGTGGACAATATAAGTCAATAAACTCAATTTAAATACGTTATACTTATTTGAGTTCATTCGGTCACGTCTCCACCTTTTCGTATGACGCTCGAAGAAGAACCTTCACAGGAGCATAAAATATCTTTATAATCTAAATCCCGAACTTCAGTCCAGAACAAATATTATTCGAATCGGTTTAATAATTTTTGTGATATCCTAACAAATGAATTAACCGGCAAACAGACGATAGCAGAGAAAATATTTAATCCAGAATGATTGTAATTAGAACCTTGAAAATAATTAATCCAGAATTATTAAATTAAAACCTTGAAAATATTTAATACAGAATTATTGTAATTAGAACTTTGAGAATATTTAATCCAGAATTATTGTAATTAGAACCTTGAAAATAATTAATCCAGAATTATTGTAATTAGAACCTTGAAAATAATTAATCCAGAATTATTTTAATTAGAATCTTGAAAATATTTAATCCAGAATTATTGTAATTAGAACCTTGAAAATATTTAATCCAGAATTATTATAATTAGAACTTTGAAAATATTTAATCCAGAATTATTGTAATTAGAACCTAGAAAATATTTAATCCAGAATTATTATAATTAGAACTTTGAAAATATTTAATCCAGAATTATTGTAATTAGAAGTTTGAAAATGTTTAATCCAGAATCATTGTAATTAGAACCTTGAAAATATTTCATTCAAAATTATTGTAATTAGAACCTTGAAAATGTTTATTCCAGAATTATTGTAATTAGAACCTTGAAAATATTTAATCCAGAATTATTATAATTAGAACTTTGAAAATATTTAATCCAGAATTATTGTAATTAGAACCTAGAAAATATTTAATCCAGAATTATTATAATTAGAACTTTGAAAATATTTAATCCAGAATTATTGTAATTAGAAGTTTGAAAATGTTTAATCCAGAATTATTGTAATTAGAACCTTGAAAATATTTCATTCAAAATTATTGTAATTAGAACCTTGAGAATGTTTATTCCAGAATTATTGTAATTAGAACCTTGAAAATGTTTAATCCAGAATTATTGTAATTAGAACCTTGAAAATATTTAATCCAGAATTATTGTAATTGGAACCTTGAAAATATTTAATCCAGAATTATTATAATAAGAAATTTGAAAATATTTAATTCAGAATTATTGTAATTAGAACTTTGAAAATGTTTAATCCAGAATTATTGTAATTACAAACTTGAAAATATTCAATCAAAAATTATTATAATTAGAACCTTAAGTATTATCTTAGTAAAAATCTCATTCAAGTCACTTCAGAAATTTTTCCAGATTGCTATAACATGGAAACAATACTTTCAAAACGTGTTGGCTTCTATTTAGTTCCAGAAATGGTTTTAGCGAAAACCAAACTGAAGTATGGAACCATAATAATGATTCGAGTTTTTTCCAAACGATAAAAACTTACTTCTCTCGAATCATTATTATGGTTCCGTACTTCAGAAGAAAAAAGGAAGTCTTCATAAGATTATTCACGTCTCTCTCTGTTTGTCGCTCACAGCCATTTCTCTTAGAAACGGATTGGCGCAAAAACTTGAAGTTTGACAGAGGAATAAAACATGTTAACCCCAAAGTATCTAAGTATCAGCCACTCAATAATATTTATTTGGGAACTTGAAGGGGTGTGGACAATGAAGAACTCGAAATTATTTTTTAATTTCATGTATAGGGTAGAGTGTAATTTGAAAGGGTTAATTAAAAGAGTATCAAAAAATTAATTATTAAAATATCCAAAAAATGTCCCATCCATTATTTTTGAAACCACTGAAAAAAAAGAGTGTTTTAGAAACTTACACAAAGATTGCAGGAAAACTTTAGAAGTTATTATAGATTTAATAGTTTTTGAGATATTCGCTATTTTTATTAAATATTATAAAAAATATTTTACGTCAGAATGTTCATATTAATGATACCTTATGATAAATAAAATAATTTCACTTCAAACGAGACACAGCACTCTCGATCGAGGCAAACTCGCACTTGGTCGGTTTTATACTATGTTTATTACTTTTAGAGGAAAAATCATAATCATTGGAGAAATATATTATTTCACACCATTGCCCGTGTAAAATACATTTAATATATTTATCTGACAATCTAACAGCCTCATACATGAATGTCTTCACAATAATACCTCGATCGATTTTAAATCACTAAAATGTAATTTGTTATTTGTTATCTTTAAAATTTCTCGAAAATAAAACAATGAATTGCTAAGATAATTTTCCTTGTAATTTATTTCAGTTGTTTGTATGATAGTTATCTTTAGTTTTTTGTTTAGATTATAGTGATACAAATAACCTTATGCAAGTAAGCAATCTTCATATGCAAACGCAAACAAAAGTTAAAGTTTCCACAGCTAAAAAAAATTTTAAGTGCAAGTGAATATCGCGTCCTGACAGTATATAGATATATCGTTACCTCATATTATCTTTAATATTTTAAGAAAATACAAAAAAAAACAAAAAACCAAAAAATACTTCGTCGTAATAATTTAGATAGAGAAATTTTTGATTTTCTTTACTTGCGTTATGAGACCTTCTTTAGTATTCAATTTCAAGATTCCAGATCAACTAAGGGTCTCGACCTTAGTGATTTTGACCTTAGTGGAAGAATGAATGAATCTAATAATATTATCGATAGAGACATTTGAAAAGCCTCGTTTTTATTATAGTGTTACACAACACTGCAATAAAAACGAGGCTTTTCTTACAGTGTTACACAACACTGTAATAAAAACGAGACTTTTCTTACTGTGTTACACAACACTTTAATAAAAACGAGACTTTTTTTACTGTGTTATACAACACTGTAATAAAAAAGAGTCTAACAGTGTGACAAGCTTAATTTATATTTACATGCTATTCAGTATAAATTTTAACTTGAAATGTCAGGGGTATCCTCTGACATTTCATAAAAAAAGGTGTTGACATTGCCGTTTTTTCATACTTTGTTACGGAGTCCTAAAACTATAGTATATACTTTCTTTTATCTGTTCATTTAATTTTATTTCACTAACAATTTCATCGGAAAATAATATATTTTGACGTCATAGACGTAAAAGCTCATGTCTTATTGTAATATTCGAAAGAGGAGCTTATAACTTGGATAAAATTTTCCGACGTACATTCTCGTTTTCTTAAACAAATTATTGATCTTCCCGTACCCTGAAAATTTCAAAGTTTTCACTCATTACGTTGCGTTAGGGGCACCATCGATTTGGTGACTGCGCGGCACTTTCAAAAACCTTTTAACAGGCTCTTTTACACCGGTTATTGTTGAGGTAATTTCAAAGATTTACCGTCTGGACAGTCAATGATATCGAAAATATTAGAAAACCATCTCGGGAAGAAGAAAAGTTAGTAAACCTTCAAAATGTACATATATAATGAAAAATCGACAAAAAATCTACATATATGCAAACTATCACTTTGAAAAGAAATATGGAAATTCTGTGGACTCTGGAAACAATTCTAAAGAAAACGGTCAATAAAAATAGAGTCTACTGCTAATTTCCACCAACTCCAGATGTGAAAGTTCTCCCAAATATATCATATTTTATAAAACCCATTTTAGGACCCAATTACGGCTAAATTAAAACGGATACACAACGGAGTATTTTTTTTTCATTTTATTCGTTTTTTACCAAATATCATAAATTGTGCTCACGATTCTGCTGTACTCCTATGAACTGCAGCATGATGATATACAACCTGTAATTTTTTTTCAAAAATATTTTTTCCAGAACAAAAATTATTTTTGAAATCGGCCGTGCAGTTTAAAATATTAGAGACCGTGCGTTCCGGATAGTACAGCAACCAAACATACGAATTTTTCTTCTTTATATATTAATATGTTAGATGGGATATTGATAGTTTTTTAAATTGTTTTCTTATTTTTATGAAATATGTCGTGAGCTTAACATTTCCAGTATAACGTAAATATTCGAATTATGCCTTTATCTAGTTAAATGACATTTTTAAATCTGTTGATACGTTTTATAGAAGCGGGATTCATATATGCACTTGCGTGAAAAATATAAATTCATTTTTACTTTTTTTCCCTCATTGAATTAGAAATACTTAAAACAAATCCTTCGTAATCGTAGCTCATATTTCATTTCATAATTAAATGGAAAACAATTATAAAATATTACGTTGTGACCACGAATTTATTTATTACAGTTTTCCGACTAACTTTGCATTTTTGGTTACTAAACACTTAATATAAAGGAAAAAGACAAATTATAAAACACTTATTATATTTAAGAAAAAAAAAACGTAGAAATCTGAAAATTGCGTAAATAAATGTTTGAAATTTTATATAACGCAGATATTTGTTACTGGAAAAAGAACTTCTTACATTAATTTGTTTAACAGATTAATCGTGAGCGACTTGCGTAACTATAACATTCGTATTATGATGAACTACGTATTTATTATTTGCATATTACACACGTAAAAAACAACGAAACATACGATTTTGTTGAAGTACATTTATACTTTTACTACAAACGGCACTGAATTCAAAATATGCGTGAGCGCTGAAGATAATAATCGTTTTTATTTTCATAGAGACTAGTATTGAAAATTTTCGGAATGCCGTAAAAATTCGACAAATTTGATCTAATACCAAAGGTCTCATATTTATATCATAGTTAAATCCATGTACAAGAATGTAACTACATTAATTAAGAATAGACACAGTTTATTGAAAATTGATATATCTTTATAATTTTGTTTTAATATGCGAAACAGCGGTGGGCCTTTTTATTAAACGAGATTACTTTGAGATTTTTTTTTTAGTTTGAAACATAATTTTAAAAAAATGTCGTACAAGAACGTCGTACAAAGACCATTCTACGCCCTGGTATATTAATATCACGTCTAACGTTTGTAGTTATTGAGTATTTTGCGAAAAAAACACCCATTTTCGCCTATTTGCGAAATCCCCTTAGTTATAATTTTAAATATCAGTTACAAATTTGGGGTGAATAAATCAATATTAATCATTGAAGCTACGAACCCACTTCTAATGAAGAATCCAGTGGACAGGGGAAGTGATAGTTTTATCACTTTTCTGTGCGAAATACAAATAACACAATTCTCTAATAAATCTCGTGACAGTTTTTCTCTCATTGGCGTATGAACAAATAGAATAATCGAGAGTGAAATAGACAATATTGTGATATGACGAATAGATGAAGGAAATAGAATAAGTTCTTCCACTATAACCTTCTATTGGTGGTATCTCCAATAAGACAACAGTACACCGGCGAAGCCGTCGTCTCTATATGCGGTTAATTTTTATAGCGGTATATACTGTTTTGCAATTTTTAAAAGATGTGGTTATTTTATTTCAAAAAACCTTTTTTCTCAGATTCACTACCTGATGATGCTGTTCCGTATTAGTACCGTATCGTGAATCTGACTATCTGCCTATCCTAAGATTAAATATTTCAAACGAATAAAGGTAAAAGCTCCATGATTACGAGTACAAAAATTATTTAGCACATTGATTCAAATATAGTTAAAATTAAAATTCCATGTTTTTGTTTTTCTTTCTTGAATACGGAGATGAATTCAATTTTAAAAAATAACCTTTGGAACCTTGGCATATATAGTATCCTAATTTAAAATGATATAAGTTATATATGGTAATTTTTAGGGTTCGTCAAAAGGAAAAAGCAAAACCTCAAAAGGAAAAACGGAATCTTATAAGATCCCTTACTTATATAGACAAACATCCGTCCATCAACGAGCTTTTTCTCAGAAACCGCTTAATATAGAAAGTTAAAATTTGACATAGCAAGGAAATTATTCGATAGCAAAACTTAAACATATTCATTAGTTGTTCTTTAATTCCGTGTATAATTTGCGGAATTATTTGAAATGTTTTTTTATTATGTTTAAATATTATATCTTTACATATATGCTGAAAAATATGCAAAAAAATATTCTGGCCCCCATATTTCCAAAACTATTCAATCCAAAAATGAAAAATATAGTTATTTAGAATCCCACAAATAATAACGAAACCTTTTTTTTTTCTTCAAATTGCCACTTTGAAGGTGATTTTTTTCAAAAGCTATTGAAAATTGTCATACAGCCTTTTAACATTTTCAACTCAGTTTAATGTGTAAAGTTACCTGTATGAATAAAAGATATATTTATTTTACGCCTGGACACAATTTTTTTTCTTTCAACCGCCACTTTAAAAGTAATTTTTTTCAAAAGCCATTAAAAATTGTCATATAGTCTCTTAACATTTTCAACTCAGTTTAATATGCAAAATTACCTGTATGAATAATAGACGTATTTATGTTACGCCTAAATACATGTATGCAAGTGTAACAAAGAGCGTGTCCATCATTCAAACAGGTTATTCTGCATATTAAACTGGGGATATTTGCAGCGTGTTTCTGTAAAACGAAACGTAATTTTATTATTAGAATTCTATGAATAATAGACACTTGCTCTGTTACATATGTTTACATATATATTTTTGTATGATAATTGGTATATAATACAAACAATAACGGGCAAAGAACTATACAAAAAGTATTTTTTCTATGAAATGTTTTCAGAGTCTGTTTATCTATCTGATGACATGCCGCGTAAAAATACTAGATAGTTCCGACTTATAAATTCTATGATAGAAATTTTTTCACCTTTAAACGTTTGCGTTTTGTATGAACTTAAGCTTGTCCGAAACGCTCGTAATGCCAATTTTGAGGGTATTTTGTTAAAACAGGTTTTATTGTCAATTTAGTAAATAATTGAAATAAACAGAGGGTCTACGTGAAGCAGTTTCAATTTTCGACGATGCAATGTCACCCCACATTACGTCTACATCGAACCCGTCCATTGTTTACGAAGAGACACTTTGCACGAGCGCATTTGCGATAACGATTTCCCTCACAAATATTACACAATACGTGACTGGAGCAGACAGCGGCGGGCGGATTACTCGCGCACGCATCGCGTCCCGCCCGCCCTCGTACGTTTCGCAAAATTTTAATGTCGTCACAAGACAAACAAAGTTGCCCCTCTTAACTTGCGACTTACGAGTTTTGAAGCGCGCCACCTTGTTATAATAATGTGTCAAAGCTAACTCGTTCGGTTCTTAAACTCTGAGTACTTCGATGTTTTAAGTCGGCGTGTGTAAGTACTTAGCTGTATAATTATTTATAGTCATAACATGAAGCTCGAAAACTTATAAAAGCTTTCAGTACCCTTATATTGTTGAAGTGTTACCTCTTTCGGGAAGATACACTGTCACACTGGCACTAGAACCGACGTGTGACGCCCTATGTTACTTCCCTATTAACACGAACTTAACGCCATCTGTCGATCGATTACTAATTCCCACGCATATACGCAAAAGTATATCCTAAAGAAGTTACACTTCCTATAGCAAATTTGTAGTAATATCACATTCTGTATTTAACTGTACAAATTTTACAAAAAGAAAATCTTTGTTTCATTACAATTTTAAGTTTGGATCCAAAAGGCGCTTACACAATAAATATCAAACTTCATTATTATATACTTCATACCTTATGGGTTCCCTGTAGATATAGTATATATAATATATATACATGTATATTATAAGCATGAGTTCTGAACAATTACGGCATTAGTAATAAAGTATTCCAGATAATTCTGACGTAACAACGTCTTGAAACCAAATTTGACGTGGGCGTTACAAGCTGTACAGCCAACGCACCAAGAGCGAAACTAACTATTGTAGTGTCAATTGGTAGATCGGTTGAAAATTTCGAATACATTTCATCCAAATTGCGCGATATGGGGCATTTGAATATGGGTGATACGTGGGAGAACGTGGGAGAGGACGCGTCGAGAATGTTTTCGAACACATCTCAGTTCCAGCGAAATAACAGTTCACTGTTTGTTGCTCGTCGTGTAATGATGAGCAACAGTGAACTGTTCATATCAACAAGTTCGTCATGTGATTGCAGTTCTAATGCGATCAAAATGTTATACCATTCAGCTTTTATACTCACTTTTAATCCATTTTAGGTATTTTGGTGGTATATATTTTTGAATATTATATATTATGTGTTATAAGTCATTTTCTGTTGCAGAATTGAGTTAAAGATTCTAAAACGTTATAGATTTATCAAACGATAATAAAATATCCAAAATTTCCAGGAATGGTAAATATATATGGTTTACAATATTTGTTTTTATGTTTCAAAATTAAACCATCCGATAACGATCTTATATTCGATTAAAAATCTGAATAAATAATTAAACCTTTAATAAATTAATTGCAAATAACTATTCTGCAAAAAAATAAATAAAACAAAATCTAGGTACGGTCACTACTTTGTCTGAGCGAAGGCGGACAGTAAGTTAACTTGTAAATAAACAAGTATTTCAAAAGCCACACTGTTTTCAATGAGAATTAACAATAGCTTTTTGTTTGTCTCTTAGTTTCTTCTTCTTTTTATTAATCTTCTTATTATTCAGTATCTTCAATGATTTCCTAATTAGCGCAACGAGAAGTAGTATCACAAAAACAAATATTTCAAAAGCTACACTGTTTTCAGTGAGAATTAGCAGTTACTGTTTGCTTGTCTCTTATTACTCAGTTTCTTCTTCTTTTTATTAATCTTCTTATTATTCAGTATCTTCAATGATTTCCTAATTAGCGCAACGAGAAGTAGTATCATAAAAACAAATATTTCAAAAGCTACACTGTTTTCAATGAGAATTAGCAGTTACTGTTTGCTTGTCTCTTATTACTCAGTTTCTTCTTCTTTTTATTAATCTTCTTATTATTCAGTATCTTCAATGATTTCCTAATTAGCGCAACGAGAAGTAGTATCACAAAAACAAATATTTCAAAAGCTACACTGTTTTCAGTGAGAATTAGCAATTACTGTTTGCTTGTCTCTTATTACTCAGTTTCTTCTTCTTTTTATTAATCTTCTTATTATTCAGTATCTTCAATGATTTCCTAATTAGCGCAACGAGAAGTAGTATCATAAAAACAAATATTTCAAAAGCTACACTGTTTTCAGTGAGAATTAGCAGTTACTGTTTGCTTGTCTCTTATTACTCAGTTTCTTCTTCTTTTTATTAATCTTCTTATTATTCAGTATCTTCAATGATTTCCTAATTAGCGCAACGAGAAGTAGTATCACAAAAACAAATATTTCAAAAGCTACACTGTTTTCAGTGAGAATTAGCAGTTACTGTTTGCTTGTCTCTTATTACTCAGTTTCTTCTTCTTTTTATTAATCTTCTTATTATTCAGTATCTTCAATGATTTCCTAATTAGCGCAACGAGAAGTAGTATCATAAAAACAAATATTTCAAAAGCTACACTGTTTTCAGTGAGAATTAGCAGTTACTGTTTGCTTGTCTCTTATTACTCAGTTTCTTCTTCTTTTTATTAGTATTCTTATTATTCAGTATCTTCAATGATTTCCTAATTAGCGCAACGAGAAATAATATTATAAAAACAAATATTTCAAAAGCTACACTGTTTTCAGTGAGAATTAGCAGTTACTGTTTGCTTGTCTCTTATTACTCAGTTTCTTCTTCTTTTTATTAATCTTCTTATTATTCAGTATCTTCAATGATTTCCTAATTAGCGCAACGAGAAGTAGTATCATAAAAACAAATATTTCAAAAGCTACACTGTTTTCAGTGAGAATTAGCAGTTACTGTTTGCTTGTCTCTTATTACTCAGTTTCTTCTTCTTTTTATTAGTATTCTTATTATTCAGTATCTTCAATGATTTCCTAATTAGCGCAACGAGAAATAATATTATAAAAACAAATATTTCAAAAGCTACACTGTTTTCAGTGAGAATTAGCAATAGCTGTTTGTTTATCTCTTATTACTTAGTTCCTTCTTCTTTTTATTAGTCTTCTTATTATTCAATATCTTCAATGATTTCTTTATTAGCGCGAAGTGAAATAATATTATGAGTAATGGTTGTGTTACGAGCGAATATGAGGTTAGATTTATGAAAAACAAAACTCAATATTGCTTTAACGTATTATTTAATATATTACACTAGACGATATTTAGATATATTAAATAATTTTGATTGATTACAACATGTATGCTATGGAAATTTACACAAAACAACCGCCCAAGCGCGAGTCTGGCTCTCACGTCGAATGTTCTGTACTTAGTTTGAAGTCAATTTACTTTATTTATATTAAGTGTAATGAATTTATCATAAGTAATCACTTGAGCAAGTTCAATTGGGCAAGTTCTAAAAAAGTGAATTTAGTTTATTTATATTAAGTGTAATGAATTTATCATAAGTAATCACTTGAGCAAGTTCAATTGGGCAAGTTCTAAAAAAGTGAATTTAGTTTATTTATATTAAGTGTAATGATTTTATCATAAGTAATCACTTGAGCAAGTTCAATTGGGCAAGTTCTAAAAAAGTGAATTTAGTTTATTTATATTAAGTGTAATGAATTTATCATAAGTAATCACTTGAGCAAGTTCAATTGAGCAAGTTCTAAAAAAGTGAATCAATTGAGCAAGTTTTAAAAAAGTGAATTTACTTTATCACGAGTGGTCACTTACATGGAGTTATTGACGCAATAAATGTTTAATAATACGTAATATAATTGAGCAAAGGAGACATATATTATATATTATCGTGAAAATCTCAAAAACTATGTTGTATAATCATGGTTTTATTCTGCCTACAACATTTGGGTTGGCTTTGAAACAGCCTATTTTTTCCTAATTTTAGGTTTAGCCGTTTTGAAAACACTAGTGAATTTTTATTAATATTTAAATAATTTTTTGGGTATTTATCAGCATGGGACTTATCGATTAATTTCATTTATTTAAAAATATTTCAGTTACACAGAATCATCGTTAAGTGTTTAGCTTAAACGGTTGAAGCGTAACTTAACATTTTAACTTCAAAATGTCAAGTTAAACAGTTAAATTAAGCAAGTTCTAAAATAAACAGCTATAGTGTTGAGTCTTAAATAGGATAATAAAATATCATCAGCGCAAGTATTAAGTTAGAAGAGTTAAATGTAACCGGATTAGCACAAAAAATTCAATATTACTCAGAGGCACATTTGCTCCTTGTGTTCTACCTTTTGTTTAAGGGCGTTCATTCTCTTCATGATAACCTTTGCTAATATCGAATTAATAGGAACGGTTAGACAATACTTTCTAAATTATTTCCTGGGTTCTTATCATTGTTGCTTGTTTACAAAAAAATAAACGATAAAGCTAAACAAAAATCAAATAAGAAATAAAATACAATCAAATAAATACGCATAAATATAAAATAAAGAACGTATTGAGAGATGATATAAATGTACCTACTATAATAGATGAGCACATGCAAGCATACAAACAAATATAAAAATAGAGGTACATACGTATATATACAAAGTCTCAGATTTTTATCTCATACATACCTACATAGTCTCAGATTTTTATCTCATTCCATCTTATATATTGTATGATTAATTCTAATTTGCAACAGTTAAAATATATCTAATCTTAATAGATAACTGTATTTTATATTTTAATAAATTAAAAACAAAATGAAGGAAATATATTATCTAATGGGCACGCAAAGATTAAATAATTTTTTATCAATTCCAACAGCAAATTGGAATAGCAGTCTTTGGTCTTATTTAATTAATTTTATCTTAAATTTACTAACATTAAAAGAATTTAATTCATCCCAATAAATTCAATACACACCGCACAGAAATAATTAACAGTACTTCTCCTTCGCTAAATTAATTATAGACATCCAGTTACTTATCTCTTAGATACGGCCTCATTTCGGTATCTTTCGCCGCACTTTTGCGTCCTTCGCGTCAAACAACCGACGAGAAGGATTAAAAATTAATGAAGCACTCGCTAACGAGAATCCGTTTAAAGTTCGGCCGCAATCAAGCGGAAGGATTCTTTCAAGCAATTAAGGAGATTAAAGTAACGGGCAACGTGACTCTCGGAGGCAATTAAGAGCGATTTAATGAAAAAACATCGATATAAAGTAATTGAATTAGTAACAACGGTTTAATACACAACTTAACGTAATTGAATTAGTAACAACGGTTTAATACACAACTTAACGTGCCTAATGTTTAGTAGTAGTTTAATGTGAAATAAATTTTAATTTCAAACTGATTTTTTAACTATACAATTTTCGTCTGATAAAGTGACCCTCTTTAATTCAATCTCGCTATTAGGTAAGTTATTTAAAAGGAAATAAAATTAATTTTAGGTATCCACTAGCTTTGATCTACGGCTTCGCTCGCGTGGAAAAAAGAAAAATGATAGAATAATTAAGATACAATATTCTTATAAAAATATTAAATCTTATCATAGTTAGAGGAGCATAGAATCCAAGAAATTATCTAAAAAGAAGAAAACCTATACCCTCTAGGATGAACCTTGGAATTACAAGTTGCCTTCAACCGTTTTTACTTACTAATTTTCAGGTTCTTACCCTACCGAAATGATATTTTTAAAGACCAACAATAAATACATTCTCTTCCTAGATAAAAGTATATCATGTTCATCTCCATAGCACAGACAGCAACATTCCACAGGACGATAAGCCAGCAAGTCTTGCAAAATAAGAGGAAGTGGATTAGGCGCAATCTGAAGAAGGAAGATGAAGTCATCGAGAGATGTACACTAAACGGTATATTCAGAGTCGAAGAAATCATGATAGACTCTAAGAAACCTACAGGAGATCTGATGCCAGAAACATGGAAGTTATGATATGAGAACAGCCCCGAAAATTGACCAACAACCAAGTCCTTTAGAGAAAGTTTATCTCCTACAGGAGACATAGGACAAGAGTACGTTGGATACATATTTATTGCCTTAACCTATTATACAAATTATATAGATATGTACAGGATTAAAATAATGCGCAATTTTTTCAGCAAACAGCTAAAGCTATATTCAGTAACTCTCTCGTCAATATATCAATATATCAAATGATCAATGAGATCGAATCCTGTCATAATTGGCTACTTGACAACTTGGTCGAAGAAATCATGGTAGACTCCAAGAAACCTACAGGAGAACTGATGCCAGGAACACGGAAGTTATGATATGGAGACAGCTCCAAAAATTGACCAACTACCAGGTTCTTTGGAGAAAGTTTATCTTTCTATAGGAAACACAGGACAAGAGTAAGTTGGATACATATTTATTACCTTCACCTATTATAAAAATTTATATAAACAATTTATATATATGTATAGGATTAAAATAATCCGCAATTTTTTCAGCAAACAGCTAAAGCTATATTCAGTAACTCTCTCGTCAATATATCACTATATCAAATGATCAATGAGATCGAATCCTGTCATAATTGGCTACTTGACAACTTGGTCGAAGAAATCATGGTAGACTCCAAGAAACCTACCAGGTTACATGGAAGTTATGATATGGAGACAACTCCAAAAATTGACCAACTACAAGGTTCTTTGGAGAAAGTTTATCTCCTATAGGAAACACAGGACAAGAGTAAGTTGGATATATATTTATTGCCTTAACCTGTTATATAAATTTATACAGACATATACAGGATTAAAATAATCCGTAATTTCTTTCGGCAAACATTTAAAACTACATTCAAAAACTCTCTCGTCAATATATCAAATGATCGATGAGACCGAATGTTATCATAATTGGCTGGTAATTAAACCTGATTTTATTTATTCAAATCATTTAAAAATCAATTGGTAAATATTTTTGCCTCTTTAGACAAATAACAAGTCATAAAGTTTTCCCCGAGCGTCTCTCGTATCGTGTGGGCGATTGAGGCGAGCGCGCGCCAAGTGTCAGATTCACACGATGCTTTCACCGTCTGATCTAGACGTTGGTGCTTGCGGCGAACGCGAGCACTTTAATGCATAATGTATCACCTACCCTCCTCGTAGATGCTCCCCCTACCCTTGCGCCTTCTTCGTACACGACGCAGTAACGTCAAATAAAAAATCGAATGCGTCAGAATTTTATTCAGGACAATATAAAAAAAATCTTCACCCCAAATGTAAAGTTGCTATAAGGTGTTACGTAGAAAAATTGTGATTAAAATAACGATCAGTACAAAATTAATATTCTTTTTTTTCTTTTTTGCCACGTTCTTTTCTTTCAATTGAACGAAATGTATTTTGTAATAAAATATTAATAGAGTAACAATTGTCCACAAACCTGTTTGCATAGAATTTTTCCAATTTTCTATCAATACAGAAAATTTCATGTAAACCCAGGAAAAATGGATTAATTCAATAGTTGAACGGCGAAAGTAGTTCAAACAAATTATGATTTGAATTTATGAGATGTGGACATCTACCACGTCAATAAGGATTGTTATTAATTACTGGAATCGTTTCGGAATTTTTGAAAAGAAACTTCTTTTACATTAACATATGAAACGCAGAATGATAATTCCATAGTATTCATGGCCTTATAACGCTATCATAAAGCCACCTATCGGCCCATTTATATAAGTAGAAACAACAATATCATCTCAGAACGAACATCAACGTGCCCAATAAGACATTATCGCTTCGCTTGTGAACACCCTAAACGGCAACGAATATTTGTAGACAAAAAACGGATAAACGGAACCCTTATAAAATCACTCATATATTAATTTGTCAGTGCGAAATACGGTTAGACCGTATTTCTTAGAAACCGCTTGGTGTAGACGCTTTAAATTTGACGGAGTAATATTTAAGGCATATTAACCAGCATATATGTCAGAACTAACATTCAAAAATCTAAATACGGTTAGACCGTATTTCTCAGAAACCGCTTGGTGTAGAAGGTTTAAATTTGGCAAAGTAATATTTAAGGCACATTAACCCGCATATATTTAAGAGCTAACACTCAAAAATGTATTCATATAAAAGACTAGGGAAAGGCAAAGTGACAAAAGTCTAAAAAATATTTATTAAATAATTTTAGATACGAGTAATATATCTTCTAATAGAATAATCAAAAAGAATATGTTCCTCACTGTCACTTATTTCCGTACAATTGAACTTATAATTATAAACATGTAGAAAAACTATAGATAAAATTTGTACAGAAACTATAACGAAAGTAAAATGAGGTGCTGATCTTTAAATCAGGACTTGCACATAGGCGGTTTTATTTATAAGATGACATTAAGGTAAAAAAATTCTACAAATAGTATACAGTAATATTATATTTTAATAACCGCCAGTAACGAAGAAAAATTAATCAATTGTTACTATGGTGTAATTAATTAACTCGGCGATAAGGAAGAAAAATTAATCAGTTGTTTCTACGGTGTAATTAATAAACTCGGCGATAAGGAAGAAAAATTAATCAATTGTTACTATGGTGTAATTAATTAACTCGGCGATAAGGAAGAAAAATTAATCAGTTGTTTCTACGGTGTAATTAATAAACTCGGCGATAAGGAAGAAAAATTAATCAATTGTTACTATGGTGTAATTAATAAACTCGGCGATAAGGAAGAAAAATTATTCAGTTGTTTCGACGGTGTAATTAATAAACTCGGCGATAAGGAAGAAAAATTAATCATTTGTTTCTACGGTGTAATTAATAAACTTGGCGATAAGGAAAAAAAATTAATCAGTTATTTCTACGGTGTAATTAATAAACTCGGCGATAAGGAAGAAAAATTATTCAGTTGTTCCGACGGTGTAATTAATAAACTCGGCGATAAGGAAGAAAAATTAATCAATTGTTACTATGGTGTAATTAATAAACTCGGCGATAAGGAAAAAAAATTAATCAGTTGTTTCTACGGTGTAATTAATAAACTCGGCGATATGGAAGAAAAATTAATCAATTGTTACTATGGTGTAATTAATAAACTCGGCGATAAGGAAAAAAAATTAATCAGTTGTTTCTACGGTGTAATTAATAAACTCGGCGATATGGAAGAAAAATTAATCAATTGTTACTATGGTGTAATTAATAAACTCGGCGATAAGGAAAAAAAATTAATCAGTTGTTTCTACGGTGTAATTAATAAACTAGGCGATATGGAAGAAAAATTAATCAGTTGTTTCTACGGTGTAATTAATAAACTCGGCGATAAGGAAGAAAAATTATTCAGTTGTTTCGACGGTGTAATTAATAAACTCGGCGATATGGAAGAAAAATTAATCAATTGTTACTATGGTGTAATTAATAAACTCGGCGATAAGGAAAAAAAATTAATCAGTTGTTTCTACGGTGTAATTAATAAACTCGGCGATATGGAAGAAAAATTAATCAATTGTTATTATGGTGTAATTAATAAACTCGGCGATAAGGAAAAAAAATTAATCAGTTGTTTCTACGGTGTAATTAATAAACTAGGCGATATGGAAGAAAAATTAATCAGTTGTTTCTACGGTGTAATTAATAAACTCGGCGATAAGGAAGAAAAATTAATCAGTTGTTTCTACGGTGTAATTAATAAACTCGGCGATAAGGAAGAAAAATTAATCAGTTGTTTCTACGGTGTAATTAATAAACTCGGCGATATGGAAGAAAAATTAATCAGTTGTTACTACGGTGTAATTAATAAACTCGACGATAAGGAAGAAAAATTAATCAGTTGTTTCTACGGTGTAATTAATAAACTCGGCGATAAGGAAGAAAAATTAATCAGTTGTTTCTACGGTGTAATTAATAAACTCGGCGATAAGGAAGAAAAATTAATCAGTTGTTACTACGGTGTAATTAATTAACTCGGCGATAAGGAAGAAAAATGAATCAGTTGTTACTACGGTGTAATTAATAAACTCGGTGATACTGCTGTAAGGATAATACTGTAACAACCGTCACGATAAATGTATTGATGTCGATGCATACGACACTATTAGGGAGGAATGAATAACTATTTTTTTTTAATTACAATAAGATAATAATTAAAGACAGTCACCTTATAGACTCGTTTAATAAGAAAAAAATTTTTTTGGTCTAACTTTGTATTTAGAGTTATTCCTGATGTGATATACTGCCTTTGGTGTTGTATAGTGCTAATATTATAATTGCGAAAGCTTAGATATATGTTGCCTAATAAATATCCAACCGAATCCGATAAAGGTGCAGTACAAAATATGACCGAAACCGATAAAGGTGCAGTACAAAATATGACCGAAACCGATAAAGGTGCAGTACAAAATATGACCTACGTTCATTTCATGTGGCGAAATAAAATACACCTGTATTTTATTGTAACACTCGTGTAGCGCATTACCCGCGGCTTTGCACGCGCAGAAAATTAATGCCATGAAAAATATGTTTGAATATTTTTTCTTCTATAACATCTGAACGACACGACAAAGTTTTATAATATTTGGCAAGAATGCAGTTCACAATTCCAACTAACACATTGGTAACTTTTAACCTGATAAATAACTTAGGATGTAACTCGATGAATTTGTATGATAATAAAATTGTAGCACTGCGACATGTTAACAGGTTATGTGACGCACATAACCTGTTAACATTGATAAGTGAGTCTTACGTCCGTAGGTAATAGATACTTTTAAACTACATCACATCAGAAGCACCCATAAATATAAAGTCATTCCATAAATATATTTTTTGTTTTATTAAATGAGTTTGTAAGGCAGCTTTTTTAAGGTATCACATCACGACAACTGAAAAATTTTATTAATCGCTCCACACGCATGTGAAACTTTTAAAAAAGGCTTTAATTTTATAGAAATTCATTATCACTTAATTTTTATTCACAACTAAATAAAACTACGTGATGTCGTATTATTTCTACTTTATTTAAATTCTCCACTACAGCCTAAGTTTCGTTGTATTACAACATCTTCAGGTGAACAATTTGAAGAAATCTCTTCCTAGATTCACAATTAAATGAAACTACGTGATGTAGTATTATTTCTACTTTAATTTTTTTACCACGACCTAAGTTTCGTTGTATTATAACATATTCAGGTGGGCTATTAGCATAGATTCTTCGCTAATACCCACCTGAAGATGTTGTAATACAACGAAACCTAGGTCGTGGTAAATAAATTAAAGAAAGTAGAAATAATACTACATCACGTAGTTTCATTTAATTGTGAATAATTAATTTCTACAAAATCAAGGTCAAATATATTCAAAACTCTTCATAGGTAATTAAGTTAATAAATATTAATAAAAATGAAGTTTTAAAAAATTCAAAAAAAATTATTTTGTCTTAAATTTACTTACGAATAAATATCATTTGCTTCATATAAATGACGTGTGGACTAAACTCGTGTAAGGTTACATACGTATGTGTTTTATATCATCAAAGGATTTTTTAAAGATTCAAGCATTGAAACAAGCACCACATACCCATTTAAAATACTGCTTTGCTTCTTCTATTTGCTGATATTAATATCATAACAGCCTTTAAAAGGTAATTGCAAAATATTTTGTAGATATTGCAGGCGATATTAAAACACTTAAAATTGCAGACAATGTTAAAACACTCAGAATTGCAGTCAATGTTAAAACACTCAGAATTGCAATCAATATTTGTCTTGTTCATCGCAACGTCTCAATTTCGTGTACTCGCCTTGTTCAACACAACGTCCCAATTTCATGCACCTGCATTGTTCAGCACGACCTTATAATTTACGTTCAGTCTCCATATTTATTTTATTTTATGCACTCGCATTTTTTCAAAACAACGACTCTATTTCGTGTACTCGCATTGTTCAAAACATCATCTCAATTTCATTTACATGCATTTTTCAACACAATATCTCAATTTCTTACACTCGCATTGTTCAACACATCTCAATTTCGTGCACTCGCATCCTTCAACACAACGTCTCAATTTCGTGCACTCGCATTTTTCAACACAATATCTCAATTTTATGTACTCGCCTTATTCAATACAACGTCCCAATTTCATGCGCTCGCATTTTTCAACACAACATCTCAATTTTATTTACTCGCCTTGTTCAACACAATGTCCCAATTTCGTGCACTCGTACTGTTCAGTACAACATCTCAATTTCTGTACTCGCTTGTTCAACATAGTCTCAATTTCGTGCTTTAGCATTGTTTCACCTAATAATTTACATCCAGTCTCAATATTTATTAAATTTTGTGCACTCGCATTTTTTAACACAATGTTATAATATGCGCCCAGTCTCAATCTTTTTTCTAATCCATTGTCCGCTTCAGGAATGGAGTTGCTGGATGATTCACCAGTGATCACTACTTATAGTAATATTTAGTCGAATTGCGATATGTTTCTATCTTGTTCATTATTGTTTGTACTACACTTTATAATAATTTATTTTTATGGTACAGACTCACTCAAAGGTTTAGGTAAATTTTTAAAATTAACTTAGGGTTTTCAAGAAAGAAATTAATAACTAAAAAGAATAAAAATAGCTGATTATGTGTTGGATTAAATGATAGATATTTTCTAAAAGTAATAAAAATAGTTTTGTAACTTATAAAAAAAATACGTACAGCCTATTCTGTGCATCACTGTACACTTCCAAAATGCGTACACACTCGGCCTCTTCTCCCCCCCGTAAGTAATTTATTAAAAAGCTTTAAGCTCTCACCCTTTAAGTAAATATGTCATCATTTTGTATAAAGGAGAAACGGCAATTTTCAAATTATGCCCCCTGAGGGGTTGATTGAACGTTTTTAACATTATTTATGTTTGCTGAAACTTAGTGGGGTAGTTACCTACTTGATCCGATGTGAACGTATTGTCGCGCCTAGGAGGTATCTATCAATAAAAAAGAATTATGTTAGAGTTTAAATATTATTATTTACCTGGGTATTTATTGGGTTCGCTCGCGTGAAATTTGTCACATTACTTCTAAGTTTGCTTTAGTATAATATTTATTGACTTTTTATTGATTCTGATATCTAAACAGTGAACATTTCAGTCAGGGTTCTAAGTTCCTTTTAACACAAACGATGGTCTCACATAATTCAAACCTTTTTTCGTTGTGATTGTCAATATTTGCCAATATGCCTATGAAGTATTTATAAAAATGAAATGGTGTAAGAGATTCAGTATATTTATATTGGATACTTATTCAAATACAAATTGGTGGTAATTTGAAAATTGTGTGTATATGTGAATTCAATAATAAAAATTGTTTGTTCAATTATTTTTATGACTTTAATGCCGTCCCAATCAATATTAAAGTTACAATTAACTTCGATTGGTATTTCATGTGTTTACTACTGGTTAAGCAAGTTCAAGAGTAATCGTACCAGTCGCAATGATAAATCTACCTAAAGGACATCCTTCAATTGAGACAACTGAAGATAACATCACTGCTGTGCTGCACATAATAAATACTGAAGATATAGTAACCCATCTGTAGATTCGGACAACCAACAGTAAAGTTACAATTAACTTCGATTGGTATTTCATGTGTTTACTTCTAGTTAAACAAGTTCAAGAGCAATCGTACCAGTCACAATGATAAATCTTCGTAAAGAACATCCTTCAGCTTCGACAACTAAAGATAACATCTATGCTATGCCGTGCATAATAAATACTGACGAAATGGTAACCATCTGTAGATTCGGGCAATTTTAGACATTGGTATGAATCGAATACTAAAAATTTTGCATGAAAATGTGGACGTCAGGAAGCAGCAGGCTTCCGCAGGTAGATACCCCATAATTTGACCGACACTCAAAGACACCCTCGCATCAATTGGAGTCGCGAAATGTTAAATCGACGGAGGTAACAAAAATGTTATATTCGACCTCGTCAGGGGTGACATAAGCTGGATATACTTTTACGAACCAAAACTAGAAGAAAACTTGCACAGAGATGTCCTCATAAAGAGTTGCCTACAAAGGTAAAGAAAGACCAAAGGTGGTCACATCGTTCTTCGAAAATAAAAGAATACTTACCACAGGCTGATGTAAGAGCAATCGTTGCACTGTTGTTTTAGAGAACGTTTGTGTGTAACGCCATCTAAGTAGAATCCTTGAATAGAGTTATCGAATAAAGGATACATAAAGTAATCGAGTGAAAGAATACATAGAGTAATCGAATGAAAGGATACATAGATTAATCGAATGAAGGGATGTATTTAGTAATCGAATGAAAGTATACATAGAGTAATCGAATGAAAGAATACATAGAGTAATCGAATGAAAGGATATATAGAGTAATCGAATGAAAGGGTACATAGAGTAATCGAATGAAAGGATATATAGAGTAATCAAATGAAAAGACATATAGAGTAATCGAATGAAAGAATACATAGAGTAATCGAATGAAGGGATGTATTTAGTAATCGAATGAATGTATACATAGAGTAATCGAATGAAAGAATACATAGAGTAATCGAATGAAAGGATATATAGAGTAATCGAACGAAAGGGTACATAGAGTAATCGAATGAAAGGATATATAGAGTAATCAAATGAAAGGACATATAGAGTAATCGAATGAAAGAATACATAGAGTAATTGAATGATAGGATACATAGAATAATCGAATGACCACGAAGACTATTTTGAAAAACGATAACAAATTAAAAACTTGCTAGTTGGTTCCACTTTTAATACCTTTAAGTATTACCTAAAGTATCTCATATGGTTTAGACCCCTTATACCTCAAAAGATTTAGGCAGATTATAAGTTCCTACGACATAGGCGGCTTATATCTCATAAACTTTAGGCAGATATAACCTCTTACGATATAGGCGGCTTATATCTCTTACGATTTAGGCAGCTTATATCTCCTACCGTTAGGCAGCTTATATCTCATACGTTTCAGGCAGTTTATTTCTTGTACGGTGCACACAACCTGAACCAAACCCGCAATCTGCAATTCTTTCTTCGAATTGTCTCACAGATATCGCTCTAGCTCTATAAACTTATAACGTACATTCATTTTGTGTACCCTAATTCTTTTAAGAATAATTACCTAACTAACTCTATAAACTGTATGGCGCTAGTGAATATACGCGAATAGAGAGAAGAGTACACTTACAGACATTGGTTTTTATAATTATAGTAAACGTTTTCATTAAGAATGACATGTTTTTTCCACATATATATTCCCAATCGTCAGTGTTTTTTTTCGATAATAATTAATAACAATAAAAACCTAACAAAATACATAGTAACTCTTTAGATACGATTAGAAAAAAATATTTATGTCGATCTCTTTTAAAATGTGTAACCATTACCTAAATTAATTAAAAATAAAGTAATTAATTTAAGGGGATTTAACCTAAATTAATGATAAATGAATAACCTGATTCGTTCCTTAATTTATGTTTCCACTCTTTTTTGATATGAAACATCTATAGGCGCAGGTATAAACCGGATCGTTGGCGTGGCGACGTTTGCCGTGGCGACGTTTGCCGTGGCGACGGGTCGCCACGCTATATTAAGGTGTATATATATAGTCTATATGTACTAGAGTGTACGGTATGGCGACGTGTCGCCATGCGCAACCGACTACGCAACCTCCTCCTCAGTCAGTTCGAAGCTGTTGTTTACTACAGTACACATAACCTGTGCTTTATTAGTTTTGTATTAATTGTAAATAAATATTATTAAATAAAGTCACCATTTTCTGTAAGAAATTCGTAATAATTTATTTTTTCATTATGCTATATTTAGTTCCTGTAATAATCTTGTCTTTTATACATATTACTTGTACGAACATGATGTTTCACATCTGCCAGGCGTCCCGTAACGGCTCACTGTTTTTTTATATGGTTTTTCTCGACAACCCGGTCGAGTCTATGAAGTTTATTGATTAATCATTGAACTAAATATCAAGATATGGTCAAAGGCTATTTAGCCAAATAGAAATGACAGCGCTATTTCATGTGCGCCATCTATTACAATCAAACTAGACTACATCGTCAATTACATGGCCGTATATATGCGGACCTTGGGTGTAGCATTGTCGTGGCGTATGTCTTATTTTATTACTTTTTAACCAAATTTTAAGAAAACAACTTCTCACTTAGCGAAATTTAATGACTTGGCGCAAATTAATAATTTAATAGCTTGTCGTCGCCGTAGTATATTCGGTTGATCACAAGGCATAAGGTCTTTAGCAGTGCGGCGCACCAGTGGGACCCGGGTTCGATTCCCGGCCGCTTGCCTAGCGTCCATTGTGGACAATATCGTTGAATATGTCTTACAAAAAATATTGGAGGTATGTCATTAACATTTTTCGGAGGTATGTCATTAACATTTTTACAAGGTTTCGTTTACAAAATATTCAGCTTTTAAAAAGACATTATTGTACCCCCGCCAGCCAAACCAGTATTTTAAATATCTGGAACAAAATTTACAATAGCAGTTCAAATATATAACATTTTTTGGACACAAAGTTTCGTTTACAAAATATTAAGCTTTTAAACCTTTCTTTTTTGTACATCACAAACCACTACTTTGAATATATGAAAAATATTCAATAATATTTAATATAATGAAATCGAAAGGAAAATTATAACAGCTAAGTAGACTCCATTGGTTTACGAGTAATAGTCGACCAACTTATTGTATGCAATTGGATTTGTAAGAAAATCACAGAAACTCCATTCAAGTGACGTGAATCAAATGCAAAATTCACTTAATATTTTAAAAACTATATTATTAATAATATTATTTATTTATGTATATTTATTAATGAAATATAAATTTTAAAACGCATATTTACAAAGTTATACTACATTTTAAGAAATATTTTATTTACGGTCTGTAGAAGATATAGTAAGCAATATACTTACGTTGGGAATAATAAATATTTGTAAATGGCTTAATAGAATCACTATGTACACTTAAATATGTACCTAAGTTACCTAACTGTGTACGAAACCCTTGTAATGTACCATTCATTGTTGACAGAGTTGTTGGATCCATTTCGTCATCAGATCTACCTCAAAAACACCATGAACACGTGAGGATGTAATTCGGTTGTATATTATTTATTTCTTATAAATATAAAATCTCAAAATAAAGAATTTATTATGAAAAAAATATTATTGAACTAAGAAACAAATGTGTAATAGTGAAAAAGAATGCTATCGATTATGAATCTTTAAATATTTAAAATTAATATAAATATGTACAAATAGTTAAATATTCCTACTATTGCGAGTTCTGCTCGTACTCAACAGATTTATTTTCATCTCGATGTCTCTTTCAATAATATAAAATGAATGGCACAATGACGCTAGCTAAACTTCCTCATGTAACGCGTCTCTGTATTATAATGTGTTTTTGTGCGTAACTCCTATTGCAAGTTCTGCTCGTACTCAACAAGTTTATTTTCATTCCTTACGTAACACGTCTCTTTGTATTATAATATGTTTCTGTATGTAACTCCTATTGCGAGTTCTGTTCGTACTCAATAGGTTTATTTTCATCTCGATGTCTCTTTCAATAATATAATATGAATGGCACAATGACGCTAGCCAAACTTCCTTACGTAACGCGTCTCTTTGTATTATAATGTGTTTTTATGCGTAACTCCTATCGTGAGTTCTGCTCGTACTCAACAGGATTATTTTCTCTAAAACTTCCTTACGTAACGCGTCTCTTTGTATTATAATGTGTTTTTATGCGTAACTCCTATTGTGAGTTCTGCTCGTACTCAACAGGATTATTTTCTCTAAAACTTCCTTACGTAACGCGTCTCTTTGTATTATAATGTGTTTTTGTGCGTAACTCCTATTGTGAGTTCTGCTCGTACTCAACAGGATTATTTTCTCTAAAACTTCCTTACGTAACGCGTCTCTTTGTATTATAACATGTTTTTGTGTGTAAGTCCATTTGCGAGTTCTGCTCGTACTCATCAGGTTTATTTTCATCTCGATGTCTCTCTCAATAATATAAAATGAATGGCACAATGACGCTAGCCAAACTTCCTTACGTAACGCGTCTCTTTGTATTATAATGTGTTTTTATGCGTAACTCCTATTGTGAGTTCTGCTCGTACTCAACAGGATTATTTTCTCTAAAACTTCCTTACGTAACGCGTCTCTTTGTATTATAATGTGTTTTTGTGCGTAACTCCTATTGTGAGTTCTGCTCGTACTCAACAGGATTATTTTCTCTAAAACTTCCTTACGTAACGCGTCTCTTTGTATTATAACATGTTTTTGTGTGTAAGTCCATTTGCGAGTTCTGCTCGTACTCATCAGGTTTATTTTCATCTCGATGTCTCTTTTAATAATATAAAATGAATGGCACAAGGACGCTAGCTAAACTTCCTTACGTAACACGTCTCTGTATTATAATATGTTTTTGTGCGTAACTCCTATTGCAAGTTCTCCTCGTACTCAACAGGTTTATTTTCATTCCTTACGTAACGCGTCTGTTTGTATTATAATATGTTTTTGTGCGTAGCTCCTATTGCGAGTTCTGCTCGTACTCAACAGGTTTATTTCCATCTCGATGTCTCTTTCAATAATATAAAATGAATGGCACAATAATGCTAGCTAAACTTCCTTACGTAACGCGTCTCTTTGTATTATTTTGTGTTTTTGCACTATTTTACTGTTTCATTCCATTGTAAGCCTTATAAATTGTTTGTATCTGTAAGTATTAATTATAACAGCACAGCACAGCACAGCACACCAAGTGTCACGCTCTGCTCCAACTATATGAACGGGCACAATTTATTTATGTTTCGTATGAGAGAGGTTCTAATGAAATGTTTCCCGGAAAAATAAATGATGGCCTATTGTCATATTTATGAATAAAGTGCCAAATTTTAAATTTTATTTTGTGTATCTGATGGTGTCAAGTCTAAACCGCCAGAAAGAGACAGACAAGCATTCCCATAGACGTGGAAAATATATGCCATTTCGCATCACGCCACGAACTTGACAACGCGCTTCGGGTATACTCGACGGTAAACCGATTACGGGCAAACAAGTATATATATATATATATATATATATATATGTATATATATATATATATGTATATATTTATTTAATTTCCATAATATATGTTATTCATAAATAAGTCACCGTTATTTGTAATTAATAAGATCATAAGTGACGTGCCTTAGTATACAGTCCACATTTCAAGTCAAGACATATATTTTCTCTTTGGATAAATGTATTTTTTGTTTTTGGCTGTATTTTGTATGTAATTACAAAAAGTTCATAACTAGGTTGAACATTTTTGTGTAAATTAATGTATCATATTTATTATAAACTAATTCCATATCTTTTTTAATTTTTGTATACAAAATTTGCCACATACATTGTACGTTATATTGATTGCGAAATTTTTCACGTCCGAGTTATTTCATATGAATTTATCTAATCTATAAAGTCGGCTCATTGCAGGTTTTGCTCAAACTTTATAATAATTTTTTAGTATCATTTGATTTCCACATGCACCACTTCTCACTTACTCAAGTTAAAACATTTAAAAAACGTAATTTTTATGCTTTAATTATTAATATGTTAAAATTTATATATTAAATATATCTGCACATTCAAGATGGCATTTTAAATCTTAAAGATAATAGATTTTAGGTACAAAATTAAATTCACACAATTAATATCCCTGAAAAATAGAGCGGTGCTGAAAATATATGTTTTTCAATGATTTTCCGTCATCTTTAAAGATAAGGAAAAAACATTAAGTAGGAAACATTACATGACAATACAAAGGTAATATGCAGTTCTGTAAGGATTTTCACGTCAAGAATAATCAATGATATGTGATATTGTTTTAGCTAGAAAATAAATAAATGACTGCGCTTTCATTTCTTTAATCCACATACGAATTCACAAAAATGAAAATACCAAAATGCACAAAAGATGAAAATAATGAAAGGCAAAAAAGACGAAAATAACGAAAGGCACAAAAGACGAAAATACGGAAAGGCACAAAATATAAAAATAACGAAACACACAAAAGATGAATATAACGAAACACACAAAAGATGAAAATAACGAAACACACAAAAGATGAAAATAACGAAAGGCACAAAAGATGAAAATAACGAAACACATAAAAGATTCAATTAACGAAACACACAAAAGATGAAAATAACGAAACATTCGAAAGATGAAAATCACAAAACACACAAAAATTAAAATAACGAAACACACAAAAGATGAAAATAACGAAACACAAAGGATGAAAATAACGAAATACAAAAAAGATGAAAATAACGAAAGGTACAAAAGGTGAAAATAACGAAAGGCACAAAAAATAAAAATCACAAAACACACAAAAGATGAAAATAACGAAACACAGAAAAGATAAAAATACAAAAACGCACAAAATATGAAAATAACGAAAGGCACAAAAGACGAAAATCACGAAAGGCACAAAAGGTGAAAATACGGAAAGGCACAAAATATGAAAATAACGAAACACACAAAAGACGAATATAACGAAACACACAGAAGATGAAAATAACGAAAGGCACAAAAGACGAAAATCACGAAAGGCACAAAAGGTGAAAATACGGAAAGGCACAAAATATGGAAATTACGAAACACACAAAAAATTAAAATAACGAAACACACAAAAGATGAAAATAACGAAACACAGAAAAGATAAAAATACCAAAACGCACAAAATATGAAAATAACGAAAGGTACAAAAGGTGAAAATAACGAAAGGCACAAAAAATTAAAATCACAAAACACACAAAAGATGAAAATAACGAAACACAGAAAAGATAAAAATACCAAAACGCACAAAATATGAAAATAACGAAAGGCACAAAAGACGAAAATCACGAAAGGCACAAAAGGTGAAAATACGGAAAGGCACAAAAGATGAAAATAACGAAACACATAAAAGATTCAATTAACGAAACACACAAAAGATGAAAATAACGAAACATTCGAAAGATGAAAATCACAAAACACACAAAAATTAAAATAACGAAACACACAAAAGATGAAAATAACGAAACACACAAAAGATGAAAATACCAAAACGCACAAAAGATGAAAATAACGAAAGGCACAAAAGACGAAAATAACGAAAGGCACAAAAGACGAAAATACGGAAAGGCACAAAATATGAAAATAACGAAATACACAAAAGATGAAGATAACGAAACACACAAAAGATGAAAATAACGAAACACACAAAAGATGAAAATAACGAAAGGCTCAAAAGATGAAAATAACGAAACACATAAAAGATTCAATTAACGAAACACTCGAAAGATGAAAATCACTAAACACACAAATGATGAAAATAATGAAACGCACAAAAGATGAAAATAACGAAACACACAAAAGATGAAAATAACGAGAGGCACAAAAGGTAAAAATAACGAAATACATAAAAGATGAAAATAACGAAAGGCTCAAAGGATGAAAATAATGAAACACATAAAAGGTGAAAATAACGAAAGGCACAAAAGGTGAAAATAACGAAACACAGAAAAGATGAAAATACCAAAACGCACAAAAGATGAAAATAATGAAAGGCACAAAAGACGAAAATCACGAAAGGCACAAAAGGTGTAAATACGGAAAGGCACAAAATATGAAAATAACGAAACACAAAAGATGAAAATAACGAAACACACAAAAGATGAAAATAACGAAAGGCACCAAAGGTGAAAATAGCGAAAGGCACAAAGAATCAAAATCACAAAACACACAAAAGATGAAAATAACGAAACACAGAAAAGATAAAAATACCAAAACGCACAAAATATGAAAATAACGAAAGGCACAAAAGACGAAAATCACGAAAGGCACAAAAGGTGAAAATACGGAAAGGCACAAAATATGAAAATATGAAAATAACGAAACACACAAAAGATGAATATAACGAAACACACAAAAGATGAAAATAACGAAAGGCACAAAAGATGAAAATAACGAAACACATAAAAGATTAAATTAACGTAACACACAAAAGATTAAAATAACGGAACACTCGAAAGATGAAAATCACAAAACACACAAAAGATGAAAATACCAAAACGCACAAAAGATGAAAATAACGAAAGGCACAAAAGACGAAAATCACGAAAGGCACAAAAGGTGAAAATACGGAAAGGCACAAAAGATGAAAATAACGAAACACAGAAAAGATAAAAATACCAAAACGCACAAAATATGAAAATAACGAAAGGCACAAAAGACGAAAATCACGAAAGGCACAAAAGGTGAAAATACGGAAAGGCACAAAATATGAAAATAACAAAACACATAAAAGATGAAATTAACCAAACACACAAAAGATGAAAATAACGAAACACATAAAAGATGAAAATAACGAAACTCACAAAAGATGAAAATAACGAAACACACAAAAAATAAAAATCACAAAACACACAAAACTTCAAAATAACGAAACACACAAAAGATGAAAATACCAAATCAAAACAGATTTTTGAAATTCAAGCTTTCATATTTTTATCGCGTAGCCGACACACTAATGTTATGCCCTAAACAATGCAATTTTTTAAAATTTCAAAATAGCAAGCACAGATTTGATATTTTGAAATTTGGGCAAACAAGTGAATTGTGCATTTTATTTTTTTTATGATATGTCCACTTAATTTTTGAGAAATATTAGCTATTTACATTGCACAGTCGAGACACTGAAGCCAGTTAAAAATGACGAGATATCATTAAAATATGCCTATTTTCAGCACCGTATTATTTTTCAGGGACATTAATTGTGTGAATTTAAATTTTATGTGCGAAATCCATAATCTTTCAGCTTTAAAACGTTATCTCGAATATATAGATATTTTTAATTGAAAAATTTTCAAAGCTAAAAATGTTTAAGTATAAAAATAAAGTTTTTAAATGTTTTAATTCGGGTAAGCGAGAGCTGGCGCATACGGAAATTAATGACGCTGGATTTTCTTCTTTTGGGAACCTAAAGAAGATTCTTATAAAATTTGAGCAATATAACAAATGGTGCAGCAACGATTTTTTTAGACGATTTCATATAGAATGACTCTTCCACTACAGCACAGTTTAAGCACATCCATTTTTTTGATTTCGTATTTCTAGACCTGACATTAAGAGACCAAAGGTCAATAAGGCTATTGACCTCTGTTGAAAATAAAAGTCTTTTTTGTGTGATGAGTTTACTCTTTATGTCAGTAAAAATTATTCTTTATGTCGGTAAAAATTCATAAATTGTGGATAATGTGAATAAAATAATAATTATAAACAAATAAATTATTAGTATTTTTAATTATAATTTTGTTTATTACCTACTTAACATTAATATAAAAATTCATATTATTGTGAATAGGTTTCCAATTCTTTTCAATTCCTTTATCAGCGCTAATATCTGTAAAATATTTGCCGAAATACCAAGTTTGTGTTTACCGCAATTTTCTAAACTCTTATTTGTTTATTACTTACCATAAACAAATTTGTTTCTTTTTTAAATTGCGATTAGACAATGTATCGTAGACCTAACTGACCATCTGACATTTTTACTACACAAGTTTCACTCCACTTTAAACGAAAGAACAAAGGGTCGATAGACCTAAGCACATAAGCCAAAAAAATGCCAATATGCTTTTACAACTTTAGTCACTGGTTTGTATCAATCTGCCACCAGACTAAAGGACATAAGTCAAACAAATGTGTGACTTATTGTATCAAAAATCCATGTATTTACTTATGTACATTAGTCAGGTGGCAGATTAATACATACAAGTAACTAAAGTTATAAAAATATATTAGCATTTTTTGACTTATGTGCTTATTCTGTCAGATCTAGAATTTATTATTGAAAATTCCCATTACAGTCATGAGAGCTGTCCCTATTACAATTTTTATTTTTTAAAATTGTATTACCGATATTGTAATGTTATGCATGTGTTTGTCATATGTTTTTGTTAGTGCTTTTTGTTTGTTTTTTTACGTATTTTTTTCTGCTTTTATATTTTATAAAACAAAGACGTTTATGAAACTAGGAATGGTCTGGCCATTATTCCAACGAAAGTTGATATCTAAATATATTGGCTGTAACAAACTATGTATGTCTTACTTTTATTATTCTGTTATCAATATTTCTAATGGTTGTTAAAAATTTACTCTAAAGTAAGCTTTGCTTACATAAAATTACGTCTCTAAAGTTAAAAGTAAACTTAATTACGTCTTAAGCGAAAAGTATCCATTAATAACGTTTTGGCGACTATTTAAACTCAAATAGTAGAAAATTTAACTGAGATTTCCTGGGTGACAAACGTACGGCTTGCTTTAACAAATACTAACATACTCAGTACCAAATAACATATAAACCGTGCGCACACACGTAGAAAATTTATTGTTGTTTTGCTTGGCAACCGGAGTCCAGATCCTTATATAATTATTAGTTGAGCAATTTTTTAGACATTATACTCTGTGATTTATTATCATACTTAAATAAGTAATTAAATGAATTAATTTTCAAAATTGTATTTGTCATTATAGAGGAAACCAGACCCTTCTTCTGCGATATTTCTTATAACGACATGATCTAATGACAAAAGTTAGGAACGCTTAACGCGTCTTCCGAAGCATGGAGGATCACCCATCCAATCACGACTAGTACGCGTTGCTTAACCTCTCGATCGAATGAAGTTAATAAGTACAACTCGGCTATGAACAGCTCATTAGTATTCTACGAATTTTAATAAAAAAAGTACTGCTGGGCACGATATGCGCTTAAAGCATACTTACAATTTCGGTGTTGTCATTTTTTTTTTGAAGGTTACTCCTTATGAAACGATTTTCATATATAGTTTCCGGTATGAAGTTTTATGAGGAGTAAAATCAGAAGTTCGGAGTGCACGAGGTTCAAAACGTTAAAAAAGTGTAAAAGGTAGGTAGCTTCTCCGCACATTTCTGCGCATCTTTAGAGTGAGATAACAATATGTGTGTTTGGCATTTTCTTATGGCCTATTGCAATGACAGAGTGCGACACACATAGTTTACTATCGTTCACTTATATCAAGATGTAATCATTAAATATCATTATGTATCAATATTTGGTGTTTCGATCCAACAAAATTAAAAAGTTTCTTTTAATTTTAACTACTTAGTCTGACATTTTTTAATGTTTTTAATTTTGTTGTGTAAATTTGATCTTGTCCACTTGAAAATAATTATATTGTCAGCATTTTTTTATTAAAGAATTTTCCACTTACATTTAATGATATTTATATTTATATACAGATGATATTTATATTTATATATGATACCTATTTTATACATTCCAAGGCAATCATACTTAAGGAGTAAACTCCAGTCGCGCGTCGGAGCTGACACGCTCAATTTTTTTTTTTATAATCCAGGCCTTTCCGTTTGCAGTCACACTGAGAAATTTACAGTAGAAATCTAACAATATATTGAGTCAATTTAATTTGTACACAGGTGCACAAAACCTTATTTCCACGTATGCTGCTGTATATCCATTAAATTCGCAAGAGTCAACCATTAATCGTAAATGTAAAACGATTCGCACTCAAACATCGCAGCGGGACTGGCAATCGGGGTCCATGATTAATGCGAACCCTCAAGGGAACGATTCAGTGTAAACACGGGCATTGATGCGTAACTGATGTAAGCCAGGACCGAGGCAAGTATTCACCGCATACTGTCGGTTTGACATATTAATTTGCTTTAATCATGAATTCATTCTGTCAATTAACAAATTTACCATAAAGGGTCAATAAATAAAAACTTGATGTTAAAACAGTCATAAGACCTATAGACTGATAAATATGGGTATATATGAATTTAGCAAGTCCTTTTGACGGAGGTTTTGTTTCGGTTTTACAAGTATTTAATTCACCTAAACGTTAGTTTCGAAAAATTTGTACAAGGAGATGTGACCTATCTAAATCACTGTATCATATAAAACATATGTATTATCTAGGTCCCTGGATCATGTCAAAATATTCTATCTAGATTTCTAAATTATGTCGAGGAAATATTCGCTATATAAATATCTGTCATCTCAAGGATATGTATGCTATCTAGATCTCCGGATCGTCTCAAGGAGATATTTGCTACCTAGATCCCTGGGCCATATTACTCCTTGATATAATCCAGAATCCTGGCATCGAGCACGCGTCTTACTGATTTGATCCAGGGATGAAGATAGCGACCATCTCCTTGATATGATCTAGAGATCAAATAATGCATATTTCCTGAAGAATATCCATCAAGAGATGTATGCCATCTAGATTTCTGGATCAAATCAAGGAAACGTGTGCTACATGGATCCTTGGATCATATCAAGGAGACGTTCGCTTTCATCATACCTGGATCTACCTAAGAGTTTTGTGCGCAATGCCAGGTTTATTAACTAATCCACCAATAATGGTTTATGTTCATACACTCCATATTCCTAAGTGATATTATTCTTTTCATGAATATTCCCTATATTTTATATGCCAAGTCATGAAATTCGACAGGTGCCAGCATCTGCATATAGTTTCAAGTCTCCAAATTTTACTCGTGCTATTCTGCTTCAATCTCCATTCTGTTTTCCTTGCTTCGTCCTTTTTTTTCCCTCCTGACTTGTCAAATTTAGATCTTTTTTTAGTAATATATTCTGTTATTTTAAAAATATAAATTTTTATAAATACAGTATTTCGGTGGTGTGCAGTGTTTTTTGGAAAGGGCAAGCTGCGAAAAACATATTGTGTTATTGTAAAAAAATAAATTTTTATAAATACAGTATTTCGGTGGTGTGCAGTGTTTTTTGGAAAGGGCAAGCAGCGAAAAACATATTGTGTTATTGTAAAAAAATAAATTTTTATAAATACAGTATTTCGGTGGTGTGCAGTGTTTTTTGGAAAGGGCAAGCTGCGAAAAACATATTGTGTTATTGTAAAAATATAAATTTTTATAATTACAGTATTTCAATGGCGTGCAGTGTTTTTTGGAAAGGGCAATCTGCGAAAAACAATTATAAAGATATTCACAAACACGAGCAAGGGTCCGCGACCGCCTCTGATAACTCTGAAAGTTGTATTGAAGGTGTAATATATTGAAAATGTGTCTCAATAATTGAATCGTAAGGACTCAAAAATAATAAAGTTTCGACCTAATTATCCTAATTTACTATTTGTACTATGACTTTCATCGTGACTATGAAAAACTGATTCTTACCTAAAAATACAATAGTATCTATTAACCTTTTTGAATTATTTGCATTGCTATCTATCCTTTCATTATGTTCCCGATTAAATTATATAATAATAATTTAATTAAATTATAATATATATTTGATTATATATATATATATATATATATATATATATATATATATATATATATTATGAATATATATATTTGATTAAATTATATATAGCAATAGTCAATTGTACCTCGATACAAATTTCCATACACGAAGAGCCAAAACAGTCAGTTCAGTTT
Source organism: Druceiella hillmani (assembly GCA_039881145.1). Taxonomy (NCBI): domain Eukaryota; kingdom Metazoa; phylum Arthropoda; class Insecta; order Lepidoptera; family Hepialidae; genus Druceiella; species Druceiella hillmani. Next base: position 20,053,187 of record JAYKKI010000013.1, read on the forward strand.
CGCGAAAATATATATTTCATAAATCATGAGTAAAAAACGAGGTATTTAAGTTAGGGCTCGGGCACGATTATTTCATTATAAAAAATTGATTTCAAAAATGCTCTTTCTATGAAGAATTGATTGTACATAAATTCGTAACCTTACTTTATGCAATCTACTTTGAGCATTTTCATATTTTCATTTTTTGGATTTGTTTTTTTATGTCAATTCCTCTTCGTATTTGCAAATTTTGCGTTCAATGTTACTAAGAATGGCAATTAAGTCGAAAAACTCATAACTAGTACTTCTTTGACAAAGTGCAGTTTTGTATGGAATTTCTTTTTAACTCACTTTTTTGAATAAAATTATCGGGGCCTAGTCCTACTTTTAGTTATTTGGTAGATATACTATATTCAGTTCCGAATAATATACAAGGCCAATAAAACATTTTATTTAAAATGAAGCTCCCATTTAGCCACCAACACTAATCGTAAAAATTATGTAAATATATATGTTATATTTGTTAGGAACGTTCAATTTCAAAATTAGTTTCGATCTACCATTGTGAAATATACTATTTTTATCACTAAAAGATAAATTGAAAAATCCTACCTTAATTATATAATAAACACAGCAACATTCAATAGTCGCCATTGTTTGTTTACTTTCGCGATGAAAATAGATTTTTAAAAAATATACTAAAAAATATTAATTTTATTGCACAAAGAAGACACAATAAGTTTTTGACTGACAAATATAACACATTACTTAAAAACCGAAAAATTATTTTAATAATCTTATAAACGAGATAATTACGAGAATGATGGCGAACACTAACTGACAGCGTTATAATAACACAATGATTATTTGTTTGCGTGCGTAATAAACGCAGGTTGTTTCAGCTGAATATCGGTTATATTCAGACTTATAATCTCATCAACTCCAGCTTGCCTTAAGACTATAAACTAACAATCTAAAGTGAGGTAATCAATTTTAATTTAGTATGAACTAATTTCCAGTTGAAGAGTTTTTGTAATTCGATAAGAATGAAGTTTGTACCAGGGGTGGTCAATCAGGTTCTCGATTTGTTGACAGCATCTCTTAAGGAAATTGGCGGCAAATTTAAATGTGTACAGCGACCTCTAGCGACGGCTATGTGTCACCATGCAAGAGATGCTACGAACACTCTAGAAAACTCAGACAGAAACCGCTCAACACTGCGTCTGTTTGAAACGAGTGACAGATATTTACTGCGCAAAAACAAATTACACATATTTAATATTATAAGTTTTGTATATTAATTAAGTAAAAAGGGTTTTGTGCCTATTGTTTTGTTATATGTTAAGATCTTTGTTATTTTGTTTTATTATATATTAAGATCTTCGTTTTACTTTATAATAGCGTGTATTTTACTGGGGTTTAATTCCTACATAGGACAAAGGCCCAAATTGTCATTTTTTTCCCTGCCTCATAATGAAAGTCGGTAAGTGTTATCCATTATTGGTTATTATACAACATTTCAAAAATTAATATAAATTTTATACACTAACGGCGCAAAGCAATTGCGATGTTGCAGTTGTTTGTTAAAATTTAATTCGAAGAGTTGCAAAGTTCTGGTTAAAACGAATTTTTACTGTTTTGTTTAAAAGAAAACTTGCACTAAAAGATGTTTTAGTTAGTTATCGACGATATTTATATAAAAAAAATGGATTTTAAAAATATTACCACACAAATTACAATTTTGTGACAAAGTTTTTTCTTGTCAGAAAACTTCGAGAAATTACTTCTGATACACAGTTGGGTGTATTCGCCGGTAGTAAATTGGTTTTCCAAATATAATTTTTTACTAAATAATGTTGTGAGCAACATTTATATTTAATCAAACGTTGTTTGTTGTAAGTTTTCTTCCAATTGAAAGAAATAAAAAGGCGAATTGATTGAAATTATTATACCTAACTTAATGTTTTGTTTTTTTGCAGGGCAAAAGCGTGGCTGAAATTCTGTGGCAGGGAGAATTGGGCAATTACTTGGAATGACCTCCTCAGACGTAAACATAGAATCTGCGGACGACACTTTACTAATGACAACTTTAAAACTTTTAGGCCTAGGAAATTATTATATAGTAACGCTACATCGAGCCAGAGAACCAACTGAAGAAACTAGAGCAGCAGTCGAACAACCAAGCACGAGCTTAGGCACAGTTGCGACAGGAAACTATCAGCAAGACCTTAGCGGCTTCTGTAGGGGAATGTCTAAGGTTATTTAAGTGATAATACCATAATGTCCTTATGCACTCATTTTTTGCTTGCACAACTGAAAATGTCATATAAACATCATGTATATTTTGAAATAACACACGTCGTGAATACAACTTTTATTATAATTAAAGGAAGACGTACACTTAGAGGCAACGTCTTTGGGGTCTGGATCGTTGAAAAGCGACAAAGGCGGAAAGCTGAAGAGGTCCAGACTTGTAAGGAAGATTAGTCAACAGAACAAGACGATTCAGCAGCTCAGACGGAAGTTAAGAAGATTGTGGAAACCAATGCGGCGTAGTAATATGGAAAGTATACAAATTAATAAAATGAAACAAATGTTAAAACTAATTTTATCAAAAGAATCATATATTTTATTTGAACATGAATTGAAATTTTTTTTTTATTTATAATTATTTATTGGCCAAGCGTGGGGTTTTGACAAAAGTTTGAAAATATACTCCAACCACAATAGATATCGCTATAATCACGTCTGCTTTGTGTATGTTTTTGCTTGTTTTCAGTTGTTGAAGAGTTGCCCACTTTCATTTATGCAATTACCACCTTAGATTCCAGAGTGCTACATGGAGACGCCTGATACTATTTACAATTGTATTTTCAATTTTATTTAAATTTTCTTGAATTATATTCTCATAGTAATGATATTTAAAATATATTAGACTGTATAGTAATGTTATTTTCATATTTGTCTTTGGTAAAATATTTTCATAAATTTATGGATTAAAATTACTTTTTTCTTTGGTAACGCCATCTGTGAGCAACAAAGAGTAAGAAATTACGCCATCTATGGGCAATAATAATAATTACAAAAGTATTTGGTCAGAAGTGAGGTGAGGGGAAAGGGGGGTTACTTTGACAGCGCAATGTATGAAAAAGTGGTACTTTTTTTTTATATGGGCTAGTATGGATCGTGTCCGTTCTGTATCATATCTATTCTGTGGTTTGTACATTTTATCTAAAATACCACGTAACGTTCGTTTTGTGCTACAATTCATATATTGAAGTGTGAATTTCGCTTGAATAGCACAATTTAAATATGTTTAAATTTTCACCAAGTAATTTTAGCAACCAAGTAATTCTAGCAACCAAATAATTCTATAAAGGTTCTTTTTTAATGTTTTGAAGGACGGAACCCTAAAAAGAACCAAAAAAGTAGTTAGGCTAAAGGCAATTTATTCTTGGCTGAGTGGCCATCTTATCTCCATGTATCTGGTAACACGTGAGTGGCAGGGTTTTATTATTTATACTTCATAAATAAGTATTTTTATCAAAGCGAATCTGGGTTCCCTAATATGCTTAAATATACGTTTAGTGACAACTTAAAACATTGAAATATCTTTTTATTTCAACTTTCGAAATGGATTCCTAAAAACATAGTCGTATTGCCTGAATTACCCAATATTATTTTACTATTCAATAAAACGCTCTTCGTTCTACACATAAAAAAAGGAAGAAACTCTTTGGTATTTTGACAGTGACAATTCGAATTCAAATGCCATGATACACTTTTGTACATAAATATCGTTGATTGCAAACAATTAAAAAGGCAGTTTAGAATAAAAGTTAATAATAAGTCTAAATAACACTATTTATGGAAAACCCGCTAAAACTTTACATACAAGATGTATATCGGGCAACAAGTCTATACAACAATGGACAAAACAAATACTTGTACCAGTTTTACCGAATGAAATTCAAAAATGTTATGATTCACGGCATGGTCACCGAAATGTACTTCACGCAAGGCATTATGGCTAATTTTGAACTAAGTGATATGACTGGGACAATACACGTTCATTACGATACAAAAAGATGTAATAATAAGTCTAATTTTAATTATAAGATTAATAAATTATTCTCCGACTTTGACAACCTCCAAAACTCGACAACAAACTTTGTAGAAACACTGGAATTTCTACGTTGTAAAATTTCATCGAAAGTAAACGACACAATAGATTTTAAATTAGGCGATTACGTGGCTGTGGTTGGTGATATTTACGTTGATGATATAACTAATAACAGGACAATTTCGGCTTTTGAATGTAAGAAAACTTCAATAAATCGCGACTTAGTTTGGATGCGAGAACTGCATTTGATTTATAAAAAATATTATTTATGGAAGAAGATCTAATACGTTACTTTACAAAAACGGAAGTGTAAAATTTATATAATTTTTTTAAATTTTTAAAACGATTTTGATATAGTCGGCAGTATTTTTAATCTAGAATTATTTTATGTTAGAAATTGTTACAAATATAAGAGATACAGCAAAAATTATTGATATTTTCACTAAATTTTTTCACCATTTGCTTTTATTTAAGCATTGCTTCTGGAAATTGCAAACACCACTCGCTGTTTGTTACAAAAAAAAACTTCTTCTTTACAAATTGCGTTTTTGCAATAAATTATTTGATTTTTTGACTTAATTTCAATTTTTTTGTGCCACATACAAACACAAATATAAATGTTAAACTAAATAATGATATAAAACTTAAAAACAAGAAATAAAAAATAGCATTAATTTGACATCAATACTAATAAAAGAAATATTTGAATCAATTTTTTATTAAAATTGTTATGAACAGCGACTGTTTTTTTTTAATATTCCATTTAAATAGACTGAAATTTTCACTATCACTGAAAACACTAATAACTCGGCAAAAATTCATACAAGGTTTCATAAAAATTCATACAAGTTTTCTATTTCCAAAATGTGTGTGGTAATCTGTGATATTTTTAGACAAAAACCATTTTATCTTAAAAATTATCTTGTAATTTGAAACTTAAAAATTACCAATACTTTAACCCAATTAATGATACAACTGAAACAATACACTTCTGTTACTATACAAAAAATAAAAGGCTAATTTTACTTCTTAGTTTAATTATTCTCTGTCTCCAAAATGATTCCTCAATATTAACAATTCATCTTGCAATGCCCTCTCCTACTGACGTAAGTTGGATGGCTATAATAGAACTTTGTATCACTGTTTCTTCGATTTGATTTCTACTGCATCCTTTCCTACTAGATGAAAGACACTGGAAATCATCTAACATCCATATACTATTGAAATCTCACATCCACATGTAGTGAAGCGAATTGCTATGTTCAATAGCATAGTTTTTTCTTTGTATATTTAACTTCTTATGAATGATCTACATAATAAAAATTAGAAGTAGACAATTTTCAGTATAAGTCAACATCGAATCAACATTTTCATCAAAACCTTCAATAGTAAAACTACTGTTAGATGATGCAAGTTGTAGTTAAATAGCATACTTTTGTTCGCTGTATATTTCCCTTCTTATGAATGAACAACATTATAAGAATTAAACATTTTATAGATTAAGACAACATAAACACTTTCATCATAAAAAACTTCAGTAGTAAAACTGCCGTTAGATGATGCAAGTTATAGTTAGTTTTTGAATGAGGCAGCTTGGTTAAATAAATGTTACCATGAGTTTAAACATTGGTGTAATTAAAGTATAAATATTTACCCAAGCTAGAACTCTTTTTTGTATAATTTGTAATAATGTTTATTTGTAACAACATCGAAAGTACAAATTGAAATTATCTAAAAATGCAATTCAATGTCAACTTCTGTAAGACTTAGGATATTATTATAAATACGCTTTTCTAGAGTGGTACATATATCATAGAAGATTATTTAAAGTTATAACATATATTGTAAACTTGCCAACATTTTTTACCATCATCATTGTAAAAGTTTTATAAAAATTCCTATATATTACTGTAATCGAATGTAATATGAGATTCAAGAATTTTGACTGTAAAAAATTATGTATGTATACAAAATAATACAAAAAAATATGTGTATACAAATATATATATATATATATATGTCGAAGCGGCGATGGGCTTTCGTACAATATCAGACAGATATTGATCATATTCTGGCACATATTTGTAAGCGGAGGAAATATATACAAATGCTACGATAAAGTCTTTTAATTATTAAATTTAGAATGTAACGATACAAGATACAAATTGCTAATTATAACACAACTTAAACAGTTTTTTATTTAGTATACACTACTAAACTAAACATAATAGTCAATCGTAGAGGCGGGTAACAAATCTGTTGGCCAACATGTGATCGAGTCGAGCTCCCAAGCTTAAGTGTGTTGCATATCCATCACAAAGAATTCAGCTCCAATTCAAGCTTCCTGCACCCCTCTCGATTACATCCCTTTCACATGAACCCACAGCTATTTTCAGCGACAAAAAACTGTCACCTTGTCTTGGATCTCTTTTGTTAGGGCTGCAAGTGGGCAGTTTCGTGATGATAAACAGATGTGGATTCCTTGTAAGCGAACTGTGCACGAATAAATTTTTAGTTATGCTATTTCTAGGGCAAAAAATTACACAACTCTTTTTAACACACCTATACTTATTGAATGTATTTGGCGTTAATTCGTCAGTTTTTCCTATACTTGCTCGGAGTGCAGTTTTTATCCGCAGCGCAACTATACTTGCTCGGAGTGCAGTTTTTATCCGCAGTGGCAATGTCTTCACAGCTGTTCGCGGGTTATGCCCCCTAACGGCGCTGAACAATGTGCGCAAGTATGGCGTGTACGAAAAAGATGACAAATAAATATGAATATTATTTTAATTTTCTCAAAAAAAGCCATCTTTTAAATTTTATTATAACTATTTTTCAGTCAAGGAATAACGTCTTTCTTTGTTATAACACAAATCATCCCATTTACTTACATATGCACGTATAGATACACCTAAGTACTGATGAAAAAGGTAAAAAAGGTGCGTTGCATGTCCAAAAATCAACATATTAAAAATACCAACATAATGAATTGTAAAATTACTCATAAATAGCTAAAAGTATAACCAGTAACAAATTGGAAATTATACTTCAACATAATAGGGTATTTGACTATATTTTTTTATTACTCAAATGGAATAAGCAATAACATTAAAAATTAATATAATAAATATATCGTACTTAAGACTTTTCATTACAAAGTTATAACGATTTAAAAACTGACAAACTACGATTTGCGTGAAAAAGTCCTGTACAAAAGAACTGGCTTATGATGTCACTGGCCAGTTATTTAACATACGTTATAAGGGAGTTTATTAAATATTTTTAGTATCTCGTTAAATTTTGCATTTAAGTTATATATTGCGTATTATAATTTTCTCATTTTTTTGTGTGGAAACTAAATTCATAATAACTTTTTCAATTTAATGAACAAGAAATTAACACTCCTATTCAGAAGTTTCAAATAATTTTTTGTTATAATTGTCATTCGTCTTTTATTAAAATACATAGAATCAGGTAGCACAACAAATTATGAAAATATATAAACAAGATAATTCCCTGTCCAACAATTTCTTTAATTTATATGTTTTTATTCAGCTAAGAAACTCGACAGCGAATAATGGTCGCAATGTCGTCAGTTTATTTAGAAATTACCTATATCGAATTATTTTTTAATAATTACTATGAGTCTTTTACGTAGTGACAATGTTCACTTTTGGGTTTTATTCCGCATTTTAGTTATTATTCATATTACGTGCTAAGGACACTGTCAGAAATGTGCAGTAACCAGCCGCTGCTGCAGTTATTACATGAATTAAAATTTCAAACTCATAAAAAGCGATATACATACTTGTATTTTAATTACTCCTCGATACAATAAGTTCACTATTTTGTAATATAATAATTAATAAACTGGCAAATTATTTTGTAACCTTAAGTCTGGTTATTTCTAAAAATATAGCTACAGTATGTTTTCTTGAGTTTTTATATTTTTATGACTTCATAATACAGTCCTTTTTAATGGCCATAATGTACTGGTAATAGCAATAACATATGTTAAAAACAAATAAAAAATCAAAAACTCTGAAATTATTTACATATCACAAAATGTAAATAATTAGATGGTAATTTGAAGGGCTGGTGAAATATAGACAATGACCAAAGCATTTCAAGACTTATTAAAATACAAATATTGTGTTATTTACACAAAAATTTTTTTTATTTCTAAAATATCATCATCATCATCATATATATTAATACGCTAAGGTTAAGATGTTACTCTCCCTTTTTAGAAAAAACCTCACAACTAATCCACATAAATTATATATCATTTCATAGATAATTGCTTGCTCTACCGGCATCCACAACTAAAAAATTTATTATTGCTATTGTTTTTGCAAATTAATTAATTATTAAAATTATATACACAAAACAGCAATGCTGCCATCTAACGGCTCAACGTCAATATGATTGACGGTCGGTAAAATTTTTGTTTAATTTCAAATCCACTCACATATAAATAAAGTGGCACTTTAGCTCAATGCTTTTGATACTTGCTATATGTCAATTTTAGTAAAATATTTGTTTGATCTTTCATCTTAGCTTCATAATGGAATAAATAATGGGAAGACTTCGCACGGGTCACGCTAGTAATAAGTAATAACATTAAAAATGGTTAAAATAAACATATCGTACCTAGGACTTTTCATTACAAAGTTATGACAACTTAAAACTGACGAATTATGATTCCCGCAAAAACGCCCAATGCAAAAGACAACTACCTTATGACGTTACTGACCTGTTATTTAGCATTCATTATAAGTGAGTTTATTAAATATTTTTAGTAAACCGTTAAATATTGCGTCTAAATTATATATTGCATATCATAATTTTCACATTTTGTTGTGTGGAAACTAAATTTATAATAACTTTTCCAATTTAGTGAACAAAAAAATTAACACTTTCCTATTTAGAGGTTTCGATTAATTATTTGTTATATGCATTATTTTTTCATCGCAAGGTTTTTTTAAACCTACTCTGCAGTTTTAAAACATTTTTACAAAAAATATCGACACCAGTCAAATACCCTATTATTGACATAGTAATTCACCTCAGCTGTCATAAAACTATGAGAGATTCCCGAGTTAGATTTTGTTTAGAATTTATTGACTTATTAATTTACTGTAAAATAATTTGTTATTTTTTATATATTTACAAAATAGTTCTTACTCTATGCATTGTGCCTATAGAGTGAAATATTTTTTTTTGCAATAATCATTTAAATTGAATGTCACAACTAAAGTCGTTATAAAAAAAATATAGCAAACTCCTAACCAGCGCTTACTGTCTTGTCCACCAACACTTTAATTATAATTATACAATTTATTTACTGTGCTATAAACTAGTTATAGCATACTTTCTGCAACATTTAATTGACGTAAAGTAATTTAATACATAATTGCTTATGAACTAAGTGATTTGTTTTCTTTTGTATTAATTTATCTAAATGTGTACAATATTTTTTTAAAACAAGATATTGATATTAAAAAAAACAAAGTTAGATCCACAGTTAGTGCATTTATGCACTATGTTGACACACACTTGCACACCCTGATCGTTAATTTTATAAAAACATACTCTTCATCGTCACGAGTGTTATACGTGATCAACGCAACACGTGTTACAATATTATTGTTAAACTTGATATAAAAGTTATAAAGTTTTAATTCTTCACATATACAACATAGTAGGTAAAATAAACACTGCTTTTTAAAAAACGAACATTTAATAACATATTTTCAATAATTTTGATTAGTTAAGATCCAATATGAAATTTTTGTGTGTACTTACCAGTCAATAACGGAGTAATAAAAGCAACTAATGAGTGGAAGAAAAGCATAGGTAATAAAATCAAAAACATGCAAAATAACGTAACTGATTTATAATGAAATATAAAGGTTAATACCGATTGACAGAAAACGACTAGCCTTGTCAAAAAGTTCATTATTATTAAAACTATTAGTTTGAATACCTCTTTATGATAAACTGAAGATAAAATATACCGTGATGGTGAACTGCCTATGAGGATTTTCACAAGTAGTGTAGTCACAATGCTATGTGTAATAAAAATAGCCAGAAAAATATTTTTATTACAATTACAGTACAATTAACCCTATGAATGTGCAAGGTCAAAATGCCGTTATGCCAGATTCCATAAAATAATGAATTAAGTATGAAAGTTGCTATTATATTGTTACGAAATTTTTAACACAAACAAAAAGAAATATAGTTACAACATTATCGATAAAAGCATTAGTAAATAAATGTGGTAATTTATATAGTTACGACTACAAAAACAATTGAAAAACAACTTCCTCAATTCTGAAAAAAACAAAGGCTTATAATTGAAAAGTATTAAGAAATGCAATTTTTGGTAAATAATTATATCATAAAAATGTACTGACAAGAATTAAACATAAACTTAAATAAAAAATAACTTATTCTACAAAAATTTGTGATCTTTAAATTTTTAAATCTGCCTTCTCAGTTCTTCATCTTGTTATCTCAGTTTTGTCTGCAAAATACAATGATTGAAAGCAACAATCGGAGGAGGCGACTGTAACCAAATGTAATGCTAAAAGTAATGCAATTATGTTCATAATCCTGACGCCTTTATAAAATTTGAGATGAAAAAAATAATTCAATAACGTACTTGAAATATTCTAAAAAACTTTCAAATTCAATATAATAATAGTTCAGATAAAGAAAACAAATTTATTATGATTCATGTTCTGTTTATTTGTGAATGTCTACACCAAAAAAATATTATATGCCACTATATACAAAATAAATCGAAGTCTCCACCAATATACGCTAAACAAACATTAAAATATAATAAAATAAATAAAATAACAAAATCCGAAATGGGTATAATTCTGGCGGTCATAAAATTCCACGGAGGTTAAATTTTGCGAACGTCAGAATGAAAATTCAAAAATATCAACCATTACCGATTCAAATAACTAATAAATTTCTTTCTCATATTCATAATGAAATTGTTTATTCAAATATGCACAAATTAACACATGTTATCACTTTATTTGGTACATAAAAACATATTTCATTGGTTTTTGAAAAAAACATTGTTTAATACAAAAATATACCAACAAATACAACACACACTAGTGTTTATGTTAACAACTACGCATCAAATAGTAGATATGCACTTACAATTGTTTCACAAAAGTCACGTAACAGATATGCATTATATAAAACACAGCACAAACATATCACACGTCTATACGTTTCGGTGACGTGCCATATACTAATCATTCTTCCTTTGACTTTATCGAAGTGACAGGCAAGTCTATTACCAATCAATTGGTTTTTTCGTTGGTTTTCTTAGGATGTATAATGGCATATATGCCTGTATTATTTTAACCATTCTGTATGAGAATCAATGGTGCAATAACACTGCCTCTATAGTAGGGACATGCACTTGGTTGGGATTAATATTAATGATCAGATTAATGGTATAACATATCTTTATTCCATTTAACTACATCAGTTAAAAGCTTATTTATGAGTTATTCGCAATAAAATGTGAATAAATTATTAAGAAATTAATAAAAAATTGTTTATTAATGACTCATTATATTATCCACAAAGGGATTATTATCAATATACTATTTTTGAATCGATAAAGGCATGTACCTTCACATACCATCTAAACTTAATTTTACTGAACTAGGAGATGTGAAAAAACATCACACAAGAGTAATACTAAAAGATCTTAGAACTGGCCATTTGTAATAAAGAAAATAAAAAATATATAGAAATGAACTCTTTGGTAATCCACTAAGGTTTTTTTTTATTTGGTTTAAATTGGTTTTTACAGTTGATTTTTTTTTTAGAAATTGATGGCAATTTGAAAATTGTGTGTATTGTATCAATATGAATTTTAACCACAATTAAATGAAACTACGTGATGTAGTATTATTTCTACTTTCTTTAATTTCTTTACCACAACCTAGGTTTCGTTGTATTACAACATCTTCATTTCATACATTTCTACTTTCTTTAAGTTCTTTACCACGACCTGGGTTTCATTGTATTACAGTATCTTCAGGTGGTATATTAGCAAAGATCTTTGCTAATATCCCACCTGAAGATACTGTAATACAATGAAACCCAGGTCGTGGTAAAGAACTTAAAGAAAGTAGAAATAATACTACATCACGTAGTTTCATTTAATTGTGAATAATGAATTTCTACAAAATTAACAGCAAATATATTCAATATGAATTTTAACGTATAAAAATTTCGTTCAATTATTTTTTATGAGTCTCATTGTGATCTCAATCAACAACAAAATTACAATCAACTTAGATCAGCATTTTATGATAAAGCCCCATTCTGCCCTACAGTTTACAATGTGTAGATTGTGAAATATTAGATAAATTCGACATAGGTCACTCAAATGCTGTATTCCAAATCAACAAAGATAGCGAAAGCTGAATATACTGTTACAAAACCCTAGGTTAAGAGGTAGTCTGCGCAGTAGGTGTTTTCTTTTGAAAAGTTGCCTACAAAAGGTAAAAGAAAAGACGATAGCGGAAAAAAATGTAGTCAACTCATTTTTTGGACAGATGGGACACGAAGATTGTTCTGAAGAGCAAAAGAACAATTCCTGCAATCTGGTATACCAGCAATAATCATTTTAAAAAAGTACAATATCAATGCCCTGGTAATAGAATCCTCCATAATCATAACAACGCCTCTGCACCTTAGCCAAACAAATGACGAAATAATGACAGATAGGGTGCAGAAATTCAGAGCCATACATCATTTATTATATCTTATAAAAAAATTCAAGGAATATAATTCTTGGACGCCGAAGAATTCACCGAAGAAATTGCATTCGGGAAGGCTGTGGAAGATACAATGAGAGTGGGCCGATTATTTTTCTCAGAAGTTCCACCGAATAACACGAAAAGTAGAGTGCCTCAAAAACACTCTTCACTTTTCGTGTTATTCGATTAAACTAGGTGACTTTGTAGTTTATAAAAAAAAAACTACAAAGTCACCTAGGACTCCAGTCCTAGGTGACTTTGTAGTTTTTTTTTTAGTTTGTAGTCCTTTTTTTTTATATTCTAAAAACTTTCAGTATTACCTAATGTATTTATATAAATAGTATGAATAATATACAACAAATTTAAAATGTGTGCATATGTAGAGATAGTACACGCAGTTTTGTTAAAAAGAACTTGAATTTGTTAAAAATTAACAATATACATTTTACAAATTTGATAATTGTACATTATCAAAAATTTTATTGCTGCTGGCTACCTTTCTCCATGGAATGTAAACCTAATAGTCAATAGCATAACAACATTATAGCTATTATAGCTGCCATTGACATATTGCTTCCATTTATAGCTGTCATTTTCATATTGCCAACTTAAACATTTAAGTCTCATAACCTCAAAATGATTTCTAAAAATTGTGTCAATTTATCACTTGAGTTGCAACAATAGCATAGAAATACTCGTAGAACAGCTAACTCCTTACTAGGATTATTGGAAAATTCTCCGTCACAAGGTAATCGTCTTGAAAAATGACTGCAATATTCACTTCGAATTCTGAAACAAAAAATCCAATTATAAGTTGTCACTTTTGTTTTGAGTTCAAAAAGTATTGGATCTTAGATTAGGAAAAACACACCTTAATACAATCTCCTTTAAATTGTATACACTTCATCCAACGTTCCTGCCATTTTTGGAAAAGCTTCTAGAAGTCCCTTTTGTTTGCGTACTGCTAACTTGTTATTTGTTTAATATATTCTCTTGACGCAAATCAGAATCTTTTAACTGACATTTGCAATGCTAGAAATACCCAAAAATCACAAGATGCTATATCATTGAAGGACGGACAGCATAACTAAAGGGTATTGTTTTCTACGAAAAAATTCGGAATAAGATTACCTAAGCTACCACTTACGAAAAATCCTTAACTGTCAAAGCAGCAAAACTTTGGAATCACCTGAATCCTAACATCAGGAAAATCATGTCTCTAAATATTTTGAAAGAACGAGTGAAAAAGTCCTGCCTCTACTGAAACCTTTTCCTTTGTGTCCTTGTCCTTTCCTGTCTTTCCCATCCAAAATCATGTCAATAGTTTTTTTTTACTTTTTTGTATTTTTTAAAATTTTTTTTTGTCTAATGTGATTTGTGTGTGTTTAGTGTAATTTTCATTGTAAAATCTCTTACAATCTACCAACTAAATTTCAATACCAATTGTTATGGTTGACTGGAAGAGACTGATCATGTAGCAATAGATCTGCCAAATGTACTATACATAGAAGATGATAAATAAATAAATATTTATTCTGTGCTAATAGTTTGGCCCAATATTGCATTACACAGAATGCATGGTAATTTTGAATAAGCTGAAAAACATAGCTTGGTTCTAATTCTGCTGCACACGTATCTTCCTTCTTTAACCCACAAGTAAGACAAATGAATTCATTGTGAAGACTGAACTTTAGTTTCTGCATTGTACCTATATATCCACGACTCATCGTAACTCCTCTCCTGACATTGCCTCTTGTCTGACTTTTGACTATTTCTAACAATAAAAATGCCATTAAAAGTGTCCCACTTCATGTCAAGAGACAACATCATGAAAAAAAGGAAAACTCAAATATACTTCACACAAAAACAGGACGTGCTGTAATATTTTCATAAAAACCTGCCAAGTAAGAGTAGTACTCGCACTAAAAGGGTTCCCTATACATTTAGGCATTTATAAATATTTTAGAATACATAATATTTCTATAAAACCACAATATTAACTATTCACAACTTAATTATTAATGTTAATTGTAATATTGACAATGTATATCGCCTAGTATATCTTTCACAGGGGTAAAAACACAGTACATATTTTAATAATTGTAAGATTTAGGATAATCGCTATAGTTTTCCTGTAATGTTCTAATTAGATTTTACCAACCCTGTTATTTTCATGATTTTTGCTTTGGTAGTTTCTGAAATGGAGGGGTGGAATATCTTTGTATCCCTCTCATAACAAGGACTTTCAAATGATACCCAGCATGATATATAGACAGTGTCTGGGAATAAATGTCGGACAAAGAAAGACGTACATTGTCTACTATATCTTTCACAGGCGTAAAAGCACAGTGTATATTTTAATAATTATAATATCTAGGATAATCGCTATAGATCTTGTGTAATGTTCTAATTAGATTTTACCAACCCTGTTATTTTCATATAATAAATATCGGACAAAGAAAGACATTATTCTTTGACTGAAAAATAGTTGATTGTCATCAAAATAAAATTTTAAAGATGATTTTTTTCCAGAAATTTCAAAATAATACAACTATTTATCATTTTTTTCATACACACAATACTTACGCATGTAATACGCATGTAAATCAATACCACTCTGATTAATATAGTGGTTGCGTACGGCTAGCGTGAGCTTGTGTTTATAGCCAACAAGCACCATCTTTCTTTGTCCAACATCTATTCCCGGACACGGTGTATAATTAAAAACAGAATTTTTGAGCCCTTTATTTATACTTTCTTTAAATCTTACATGAATTTATAAAACCATTAGCAAGTTTCCAAATATTGCATAATATGTGGATCAATAAAATGTGTCACTATGCTAAATTTTAAGTTTCTACGTTGTATAGTTTCTAAGAACATCGACTGTGACAGAGGGACTGACATACACGTGAGTGATCTTATATGGATTCTAATTTTTAGTTTGAGGTACAGAACCCTTAAAATGGCAGAACTGTTGCAAGATGTATGCACAATATTAAAGGAAATACTTTGTTTACTTGGAAATACTTTTTTTTTTCTAAAATAAGATCAAATAATTTATAAACACACACTTAGGTCCAAAACTTATAATTCTATGTCAAACCTATTTATTAATCTGACATTCTAATGCTATTTACATTAAATTAATATTCGCTTTAAAAGAAAAATCTTATTTACTTTTATTATAAGTGAGAGCATGCAAAGGATCGTGAAAATTACACATATAGTTAAAAATATAAATTGCATTTTTTTAAATAATGATTTAACATTATTTTTTATCCCGGTGCCAATTTAACAATTAAACACCTCCAAATAAAAAAAAAACTAAACTTGAGAACACCCCTGTTGAATTTCACTAAATTATTTTCATGTATTCAAAGGCAGTCAGTCATCAACTACCCTTTTCTCACCAGTTATGTTCATTTTTATAATAAAATTAAAAGTCTATCTTGTATGAAGTAAACATGAATTTGATAAATGATTATTTGATGGCTAATATAAATGATTATTTGATGGCTAATATAAAAGTCTATCTTGTATAAAGTAAACATGAATTTGATAAATGATGATTTGATGGCTAATATAAATGATTATTTGATGGCTAATATAAAAGTCTATCTTGTATAAAGTAAACATGAATTCGATAAATGATTATTTGATGGCTAATATAAATGATTATTTGATGGCTAATATAAAAGTCTATCTTGTATAAAGTAAACATGAATTTGATAAATGATTATTTGATGGCTAATATAAAAGTCTATCTTGTATAAAGTAAACATGAATTTGATAAATGATTATTTGATGGCTAATATAAAAGTCTATCTTGTATAAAGTAAACATGAATTTGATAAATGATTATTTGATGGCTAATATAAAAATCTATCTTGTATAAAGTAAACATGAATTTGATAAATGATTATTTGATGGCTAATATAAAAGTCTATCTTGTATAAAGTAAACATGAATTTGATAAATGATTATTTGATGGCTAATATAAATGATTATTTGATGGCTAATATAAAAATCTATCTTGTATAAAGGAAACATGAATTTGATAAATGATTATTTGATGGCTAATATAAATGATTATTTGATGGCTAATATAAAAGTCTATCTTGTATAAAGTAAACATGAATTTGATAAATGATTATTTGATGGCTAATATAAAAATCTATCTTGTATAAAGGAAACATGAATTTGATAAATGATTATTTGATGGCTAATATAAATGATTATTTGATGGCTAATATAAAAGTCTATCTTATATAAAGTAAACATGAATTTGATAAATGATTATTTGATGGCTAATATAAAAATCTATCTTGTATAAAGTAAACATGATTTTGATAAATGATTATTTGATGGCTAATATAAAATAGATTGCAAATGGAAAAAAACTTTCATTGAATTACCTAAACCAAAATTTGTTCTTTTTGAGTAAAGGACATGTCAATGACTTGTTTAGCAAATCATAGTGTAATTTATGTATTAGTCATTGACAGGAAAAAAGTTAATATACAAAATAATATTCATACACTAAAATTTAAAACAAAATTAGCTTACCAATTTTGAAATTAGGAGTAGTGGTCGTAGGACAAGTAAACAGTCTTGGGAACACCATGTATATTGGTATATCAATATTGCGGCATACATCTCCTTCGCCTAACTGTATGTTTTGTATTTCCGTAGCTGCAAATTTGTGAAGTAGTAAAATGATTTATGTAGCATACATTTTTACAAGGTTCTCTGATTATTTATAGCATATACTACAACTTGAATATTATAAGGTACACTACACTTTGAAAATATTCTTAATAACAAAATGATGAAACCAGTTAATACATTTGCATATTTTTATAAATTGTAAATAAGCAATATTATTTTAAAACAAAAATAGATCACTTAATAAGTTCATTGCAAAGATTAAGGATTAGGAATTAAGCGCGGGAGTCAGAGCAACCAAGATCTGAGTCATTAAACAATCTGGCAACTTCTTTTCTGTCATTTGTATCTTTTTTTGTACACTAATTGACACACTAGTACTTGATCT
This sequence comes from Druceiella hillmani, assembly GCA_039881145.1. Lineage (NCBI taxonomy): Eukaryota > Metazoa > Arthropoda > Insecta > Lepidoptera > Hepialidae > Druceiella > Druceiella hillmani. Next base: position 20,071,155 of record JAYKKI010000013.1, read on the forward strand.
AATAACATATTTCACACAGAAACAAACAAAAAGAGGAACGTAACAGTTTGAAATTAAAGAAATTGCATAGAAAAAATTTGAAATAAACCGACCAGCCCAATGACAGTAAGTGCACTGACTAACATCTCAAGGCCAATGCTACTTGTTTAAGTTAGTATCTTGCCTAAATGACCAATGATAAAAGAGACAATTGGGTGTAAGTGGCTGGTGAAATAAGTTTTTAAAATTTGCAGGAGCTTACCACAAGATATCGCATAGTCGGCCAGTTTAAAGCGTCCTTTTTAAGCGAATTCATACCTCCACATTTAGAGACAAAATTATACTCGCCTAACTTTCATTACAAAGTACAAAGTTTCACTTTGTAACGAAGGTTTTTAATTTACAACTTTAATTGCAAAGCAAACTCTTAAATTACTTAGCATAACACGTTGCGCATGTAACACCATGTCGGGGTTTCCAATTACGGCCACAGCCATGTATTAGGTATTGAAATTGATTCGTAGCATTTTTGAGAGACAAATAAAGATGTATGTTAAATGAATATAAAAAAATACATTACGTGAAAATACTGCCCATTGTTTGCCACTACTTTTTCTCATCTTTCGGATACGATACGGACACCCTGTCGAAAGAACGCTTCGTCCTTGTAGACAATCCATGAATTGATCCAATTTTTACTATCTTCAAAAGTAGTAAAATTCTCCCCTGACAAACCATGAGCCATCGATCTTAACAGGTGGTATTCCAAAGGGGCAATATCTGGAGAATACGGCGGGTGGGTTGGGGCTTCTTACTTCAGTGTTTGTAGATTTGTCATCACTGGTTTTGCAACGTGCGGTCGAGCATAGTCGTGCAGCAAGATAATTTTATCGTGCCTTTCGCTCCATTCCAGCCGTTTTTCCTTCAATGCACGACTAAAGCGCATCAGTTGTAATTGGTAATGATCTCCAGTGATGGTTTCATTCGGTTTTAAAAGTTCATTATAAACCACACCTTATTGATCCCACCAAATACAAAGGAGGAACTTAAACACATGAATATTATGTTTTGCCTCTGATGATGGCTTAACCCATGATTTTCTACACTTAAGATTGTCATAATGTTATCCACTTTTCATCACCAGCAACAATGCGATATAAAAAACTTTTTCTTTTGTGCCGTTGAAGCAGTAATTCACAGGTTAAAAAACGCATTTCAACGTCCCTCGGTTTTAATTCATATGGGACCCAATTTACTTCCTTTTGGGTCATTCCCAAAACTTTAAGGCATTTTTCCTATAGTTGATAAATGAAACCCCAATAACGTAGACAACTCTTTCATTGTTTGAGATGAGTTTTCTTCAAGTAATTCCTCCAATTCTCTATCTTCAAACTTTTTGGGCTATACAGGTCATTCCTTATTTTCCAAGTCAAAATCACTACTCATAAAACATGCAAACCGCTTCCGACACATTTGCTCAGCTAAAGCACTTTATTTGTCATAAATTTCTACATATTTAAATAATTGCAACTTGTTGTTATTAACAATTGTAAAATAAGATGTGTCGTAAAAATAGCACCTAATAACAGCTGATTTACGGTAAATTTGTTTCCGAAGGTAAAACAGAATACTGTAATACCAACGATGCCATCGCTCGCAAAACACTACAAATTAATTCCAACACCTAATATAACTTGACCCCATGTCAAGATCATCTTGAGGAAGATATCAATAAATGTCTTGTTTCAGATAACCTCATATGAAGTGTTCCAAAAGTTTGAGAACTAATAATAGACCAACAATATACAGGTCCTCTACCCGCTCACCACCTCAGGTATGGCTCAAATAAGATATTTCTTGCGCTCAGGATGTAAAATGTAAGAACTCTATTGTTTAGGGACCACATTTATCTTTGTATATTACGATTTCAAAATGTAACACGGTATGCACTCTTAAACATTTCGTAACATCATTATTTTAATTAAGGAGTAAATAGACAAAAAAAGGAAGTGTAAGACTTTCCACTAAGAGGCGTCAAGACTGAGAGGTTTCAATTTTGTGCCATTTTTGTTCTGTTAGTGATAAAACTGTCATACTTTGCACTGCTTTAATTAAAAACTTTATAAATGAAACGATATATGTTTGCGTAATGTATGAAAATTGTAAAAATTGACTACGAAAATAGTGAAAATTACACACATACATTGTAAAATTCGCTCCACTTTTGGTAGTTTTGGAGCACCATCTCGCAAAATGATTGTGAACATAATGATCAAATTTCCGTCAGTGAGCCAAGTAAATTAGTTAAAGTTCTGAAAACCCTAAAGTAATAATTAAACAAGTTATCCATCTATAACGGTGACAGTATTGTGCAGATTTTTGGCTGGTGGCATCATTGAGTTTTTAAAACGAAGCCGGCATCACCGTTAAATAATATGAAGCTGGATAATGTTTATTTCCTGAAGGATAATGACACATGCTACACAAGTCCCGAAACAATTATGTTGTTGCGTGTAGTTTCCTGATTGTACAATTGTCACAAAGAGAGATATCAATTGGTATAAGTAAATATTATTGAACTTTTTTTTGGGGCTATTTTAAAAATAATTCATTTTGTTGAAAAAAATAGTTATTTTTATTAGTTATTTTTATGACACCCTTAAAGAAGACCTTATAATATCACAGTCAGTCAGTGTTACAAAATAAAAATTTTAGATGGAAAATTTACTTGATTTTTGTAATAATTACCATCTCTAGCATATCCTTCAGCACATCCGCAAGTCTCCACTCTGACGAGCTGTAACTCGATAGACTTAATAGGCACGGCACATTCTTTTACACAAATCTGTAATACAGGATTTCCTTAAAAATTATTTATATAATAGGCATACAGTAGTGTAATTTTTAACACATTGAAACTACGTGATGTAGTATTATTCTACTTTCTTTAATTTCTTTACCACGACCTAGGTTTCGTTGAATTACAACATCTTCAAGTGGGATATTAGCAAAGATTGGTCTTGCTAATATCCTAATATAACACCTGAAGATGTTGTCATACAACGAAACCTAGGTGGTGGTAAAGAAATTAAAGAAAGTAGAAATAATACTACATCACGTAGTTTCATTTAATTGTGAATAATGAATTTCTACAAAACGAACGCCAAACATATTCAATATTCACAATTTAATTAATTGATCTTATATCAATTTACATTTAAATAATTAGATAAGAAATTTACTTAGATAATTAAATTATTTTTTTAAATTTTATTAAAGCCCAAATATAATTGTGTATCAAGAATATAAAATACCTCATTAATATTATGTTATTACACATCGGAAGTACTAAAAAACAGTATATTTTTCAGTTGGTTTCTTAATCTCACATATATTAATAATAAATTACCATACATTTTACGTGTCATTTTTATGCAGTAAACCATATTTTGATGTACATTTAAAACATAAACATTAATATAAATTAAGTAAATTTTAAAACAGAAATTATAAAAATTATAAAATGATTTTTACTTGGAATTTAATAAATAAAGAAATTTTTTTTTTGAAAATGAAATAAAAAAAATCCGAGCAGTGAAATTCAAAACAGAGGAAATGTAATGTCATCGATTCGATTTATGTGCATTACCACTCGATCAGCATATTATTTGTCGGCATATTAGATAAGTATGTTATCAATTATATTTCTCAATGTTTTTTCTCATTATTTAGTACGCTAGTCACACAAAAGTTGATCTCAAATTAATTTCGTCATAACTCTGGGTGTCTCCACATAATCTCATAAACAATAGCACTAAACAAACAGGCTGAAATTTATCATACCTATTACTATGCCTGAGTGTACTGAGTTTCGTATTACACTGACATTGGATGACACTAGACAGCAACATTAATTGAAATTTATCATACCTATTACTATGCCTGAGTGTATTGAGTTTCGTATTACACTGACATTGGATGACACTAGACAGCAACATTCATTGAAATTTATCATACCTAATACTATGCCTGAGTGTATTGAGTTTTGTATTACACTGACATTGGATGACACTAGACAGCAACATTAATTGAAATTTATCATACCTATTACTATGCCTGAGTGTATTGAGTTTCGTATTACACTGACATTGGATGACACTAGACAGCAACATTCATCATAATTTTTGATCCGACCTTGTATATTATCTACTTTGTAATATGATATCATTGAAGAATATATAATATACACCATCCAAAATATAAAGTTTAAAAATCAGTAGACAAATTTATTGTTATGATATTGTTTTAATCTTGGGAACTGTACCTACAATCAACTAATTACGCCAAGCTACTAATTACTAAAATTATCTCGCTTCACTTGATTGGAAAATAGGTTTATGTTCAGCTGACATAGTAATGTGTGTATTAAAATTAATAAATGTTTAAATAAAAAATATTACTACATTTTAAACATTTAAAGGTTTAGAATTAATTAAACGTTTCATTGTTCTTAAATAAAAAAAGAAGTATACAATAATCTCTATTACCTGTCCTGTGAAAGGTCGATCTAGTAAACATACTGTGGAGTCCAACTCTGCCGTTATCAGAAAATGGGGCATTGGAAAATTTTTATTTCCAGTATTATTGGATGCCTGAATTGTCTGCGGACTTATTGTGCATTTTACCGGCTTTACGGTGTAGGAGCTTAGATTATTCTGTGAGAAAATAAATGTAAAAATGTTTTATTTCATAACTTTACACAGTACTTAGCCTGTCTCCAAAATTAACATTTTTGCTTATGTAAGTAAATATACCATTAAAATGTTTTAATAAAATGTTGAGTATCTTTGATTTACAGCTGTAACCTTTTGAAATTAGAGATCCAGTATTGGCCAACAGAATGGAGAATTTATAATTGGGTTGTCGGAAAAATTATGACGCATTCTTTTTATTTTTCGAAGTCATTTGATTATGTAAAAAACAAATATCAAAGATATATTATTTTTGTTCACCCGATGAAGGCAGGTTTTCGGACCTGTCTTTATTGGAGAAAAATTAGTTATGACCTCATCAGGATTGAAAGTTATATCAAGTGAGAAGGTTAAAAGAATGTGAAAACAGTAAAAGTCTAAAGGTGCAAGATCAGACGAGTGTGGTTGATCACAAAACATCCCATCCAAGCTCCAACAGTTTTAAACTTTGACAAATTGCCGACATAAAGATATTGTCATACAACAAAACCCGTGGTTAAGAATTTAAATAAAGTAGAAATAATACTACATCACGCAGTTTCAGTTAGTTGTGAATAAAAATTAAGTGATAATGTATTTCTACAAAATTCACACCAAATATATTCAAAACCTAATTTATTCTATTTACATAAGATTTTATTATACTTGCAGATATTTATTGATCTATTTAAAAATCTACATAAAACTGAAAACCGTCCAATGTCTGCCAACATTTTTAGTTTATTTAGTGAAAAATATAATAATGAATTATTTAGTTATCTTTTTTAATTTGCACAGTCTACATTTCTCAATAAAATAAACTATGTTAAGTAGACACGAATGTTATAGTTTTTTCTATTTATTTATTTATTTTCATAGACACCAATATACAGTAAAGTATTTCAAATTTTTCAAAACCCTAATAAGTACCTTAAAGTTACAAAAATAATTTCATTTTACATCCAAAAAATCTTAGCATTCACTATGTATATTTTTTATTGCATTAGAATTATAAATATAATATAAAGCACCGAAAAGTTGGAGAAATTTTTACAGTTTTTTTAATTATATAAGGCGTACACCCTTTTTTTATAATTCACGTCTAGTTTTTTAATGTATAAAATAGTTCTCTGCAACACAAACATATTTTTACATTTGTTTAAAATGCGTGTCAAAATGTTGACAATTTTCGCCATTTTAATTCTTTTTCAAGTTTCTTCTTCCTTGCTAACGCCCACATATCTGACTAATAAATCACTGCTGATTGCTGCTGATTTGCCCCTCTGCGGGGATTTAATTTAATCCTTTAGCTACATTTTTTTCAGTCACTGCCAAAACTGAACTTCCAACACGGCAATCATCTTTCAACCTGTCATGTCCAGTTTAAATCCAGATTAAACTACTTTGACCAAAATTTTATAATGTTTTCGAAAGACAAGAATGACCAGACACATTTAACATACAATCTCTTATATGATGGTAAAATTCCTTCTTTCCTGACAAGTTTTAGTTATCCTGTGATGCTTAATTTTTACATTCGTTAGTTTTTTAAATGCTGAATCTAAACTAAAGGTAGCCATACATGTAACAATATACTTGGGCAAATTTAGACTTGCACAAATAAACGTCATTCCGAAGAGACTACAGATGAAGTATCAAATAACCTTGCGTAAACGCAAATTTGTACAAGTTTCGGAATTGAAAATTGAAACTTTTTTAAAACTTGCACAAGTTTAGAAATTAGCGCAAAAATCTTCAAACACATGTTACTGTTTACTTGTGTCTAAATTGTCTAAACTTGCGCAAGTACGTTGTCGTGCATGGCTACCATAAGCACACTATGAAAATAAAAGTGAGTAGTATAATATACCGTAAACATAGAATAAATAATACATTGACATAATTAACAAATATTTATGTCAATGTACATAAACAGCATAGATACATTACTCATTAGGGGCCCCTCTTATATTGTTTGTATATTTTTAAAATGTATATAAACTGAGACAGCTAATTAATGGTTTTTCCATGTAGTTTTGTTTCCTAAAAACATTTTATTATTGAAAAGATGACTGTACTTCTAATGCCCATATGCACCACACACGCTCAGGACTCTCAGTCGGATTTACTTACAATTACATACATATTTTGTATGGATACTCTAGGAATTGGACTGCGCAAAATAGTAAGGTCGGTAAAGTAAACTCTTGTACCGACTCGACTGACAGTTAATGAGAAACAGAAATATTTTTTTAACTGTCAGTAAGTTTGACTGACAGTCTTGACCGTGTGTCATGCAAATATTAATCATGCATAAGTTGTAAGTTGAGAGACGAAAATTTCTTTTTCACATGCCACCATCAAGAGGATGTTATAGGATTTTTTAATTGAAATTGAGAATATTTTGCAAACTAGGTACCAAAATGAAAGAGTGTTATTTTGTATATTGCTTTGAAATATTTACGAAGCGATACGCAAAGCGTTCTGCAGTAACTAAATTTTTTTAATCAATACAAACAAAGTCTGTAAAAAGGCTTATTTAGCGAATGTCTTAATGTATAATTATTTCACGGATATTGCATCGATATATTTGTTTTATGAAATGACTACAAAACTACTTTTACATAGTACGACAAGCAATTGATGAATTTTTCAATGTTGTAAATTTCTTTCCTGATAATTTTATATTAAGGAAGAAACCCGACGCAATACGTATAATCCTTCTCTGTGAGATTCGCACACGTCACACTGCTTTTGCGGATATATAGTAAAGGCAATATTTCACATTGATTTTAGGTATTGAGAAAATAGAACAAAGGAATTAAAGTTTCCCATAACTGCAAGCTATAATATTAGCAGCATATAGTAGCAAGAACACTACCACTGTCACATTTTTATTTCTAAAAAACGGGAAATTCAATTTAAAGAATTAAACTTTATCATTAAGCAATATTAATAACTTACTATTAAAGTTTTATTACAAAGCGCTAAGAGTGCCCTGTACATTTGTTCCAATAATGAAATGTAAAAACAAGATTATACTGTATAGTTACCTTTTTATACTGTACAACAAAAAGGCACGATGCGTTCAACGGTTTATTCAAAAACGATCGCTTCATCTGGCATTTCAAGCCATACGTTATGTTTACAAACACACCATGATATGTCTCCAAAATACCTGGATACCCAGCCAGCGTTGTTTGCCTCGGAAGCAGCGGTATCTCGAATGGAATTTCTGTTGTGCCCGAAGGGATTTTCCCAGCAGGTGCCAACTCTATCGAATAACTGACGAGATTGATAGGCTGTAAAATATAATGTTAAATTTGAATGGAAATATAGCGTTTATTGCTAGTTTGCTGTAAGTCTACAATTGGAAAAGCCTGCCGATCCTTCTTTGTAGTCTGCCTGTCTTACCTGTGTCACCACAAAATCTCAAATGCAACAAGCTACTACTTGACAATGAACTTAACACATTGGCGGCTAGCAAGAAAAATTCTTATTTTCTTATACCATGGGGCCTGAAACGGGGGTTTTTATTTTCGAACATGTGCTTCTTCTTCTTCTGTCTCCTGACTATGGTCCTATATCTCATTTGGGGTCAGCCTTCCTCGTACATTTTCGCCACAACAGTCTATCGTCTATTGTAATTGAGTTTAAATTTCAAGATCTTTATCTATAATGCTTTCCCAGGTGGCAGCGTTATAAGTCGCTCTTTCGAGTAATATTTAAAAAAATTTGAGCACTTTATTTGCCCCCTCTGAAGAGTCCGGCAAAAATGGGCCTGACGTCACGAAATAAAACATAATTCGCACACACACACACACAGATATAAAACATAATTTTTCACAGAAATAAAACATAATTTTTAAAAAGCTGGTATTTTTAGAATATAAAAAACCAAACAATTAACTAATTGACAATCAGGAATGAGGAAAGAATAAAATTACAATTTGTAACCATAATACCAAACAAAAAAAGCTATCCTCATAAATGGGCATACATTATATTTTTAAAATATAAAAAATTGTTAATTGAAAATAAAAATAGCAAAAAAATTAAATTGAGTACCTAATAACTTTTAAGAAACGATTACAAAAAATAATCAATGCCTCTTGCTTTCTTTAACGTGTAGCCATTGCCTGTATTAATTAAAAATAAACTGTTAACAAACGTTGACAACGGTTCTATTGTTGTCAAAATGAATGGCTTTTTCCCTCTTATTAAGGTTTAAGTAAATTTTTCGACAACCCTATCGATTCCCTGTCGATCATGGATTAATATGGTACATCTGTGGATGGAGGATACAACAAGACACAATCTGTACTTTGTTTTATCTCGCTAGTTCAAAGAATTCTGTAGAAATTACATTTACAATCTATTATAAAAAGTAACCTAACTTCTCATAAAAAATACACGATTTCTCTTTAGTCTGATTGACGATTTTGATAAAACTTTTAAGGAACTTATTTTTTTAATATTCTCTATATAACTATGCCATTTTCATTCTTGTAACACCTGGCCCCAATACTGTATGGACTTTTGTCGGTCTGCTTCCCACATATATATTTTGAGTGTCATATTTATATGAGATATATGCGCGGGTCAGAATGCTTTATCACTATGTGGAATTTCAAGTCTCCACGTTAAAGGGTAACTATAACAGACAAACTAATGTTTTCTCTTTTTGAGGCATGAAACCCTAATAATTGTAAATACGGAAAGTGAAGTCGTCCAATTCACTTAAAATTTTAGCAAAGTATTGGCAGTAAATAATGTATTAAATGGGATTAGATTGCAGTTGGAAAAATCAAGATTTTTTTTGTTTGCGTCATCATAAGCGAGTCATTTAAAAATGTAGCGTTAAATTTTTTTCATAATAAAATTAAGACTTAATAGGTTTAAAAACTGACTGATTGATAGTCCACTAAGTGGGACTTGAGTTTTGTTTTAGCCTCTATTTCATTCCCTTTATATGACCTGACAAAATACAATCTGTTATTACATTAAATAAAACTTGAATAGAGTAAAAACATTTTGTTCACTGTGGTTCAGTTATTAACTTCTTTATCTCCTTGCTGATTTGCAAGTTGTCCAATGAGATTTAGCAAGAAACACATTTTTGTAAGGAAATGCAAATTACGGCTGATATCGGGCTGTGTTTCTTCTTAATTCTCTGACTCTGAGTCTGTCTAAGCTTCCTTATTTGTGTAGCTAATTATTATAGTAATTAGTCCACGCTCTACAGTTACGATATTGAAGGTGTAGTGCAAGCAAGTGATCATCATGTACCATGATGCGTCAGTTATTGTTCGTAACATTTTTTATTGGAACCATACATCCAAATCGGTTTAATCAAATGTTTGTATAGGAGTAGTTTATTGCCTAAAGATGGTTTGGTTTTCCTGTTAATTAACCAATACATATAATGCTAGGCTGTTGACCTAGTGCTTTGCATTTCATAAATATGTGCTTATGTCAATCTAAATAAACTCCTATATTTGCAAGATTTGAACCCATCAATGATATAGGAAGGACGACTTCTTCAAATTAATATTAATTGCATGGGCTTCAGATCTTGGTTATTTTTTGTTACACTCGTTAAGGTTATCAAAACATGAAAAAGCTAAGTTTTAAAAATTCAATTAATGCTTTTTGTCGCAACCCTTCCATAATAACAGGCCTAGTTTATTCATGCGGTACAGTTATTACTAGGTCTCCCGTGGATAATCTAAGGAACATATGGTAGAACAGCAACTCCATCAAAACAAAGAAAAACCAATTCATTCTAACATTAGAGTTTCCCATTTTTCATAGTGTTTCCCATTTTTCAATACGCCGCAGAAACATAAATACTACTTGAAAATTAGAGAAAAATAGACAGATAGACACCCTAAAAATGTAGTGTTGGAGACAAATTGGAGTATTTTGATCTGGATTCTATATTAATGCATTCATACTCCAAGAACTTGGCATCAGGCAGCATTTGTCTAGTAACACCATAAAATTCTTTGAACTTGTGTCACAGAGTAGCAATGTTAGTATTTACGCCTGGTATTACAGAGCACAGTGGAAGGTACCAAACCAAGTGGAAAACAGCTAATGGTGATGAGAAGGACAGGACAGATCAAGGTCACCATAACCGCCCCCCTACACAAATGAACCCAGAGTACAACTGCCAGAGAAGTGGTAACATGGTGCATAACTTCTCTGCAACACATTTGACACGATGACCACAGTCACTCTGCAAAGAGTGTAAAAAGTAAGAATAACCACTAAAATCAAGTCGTCTGTTCTAAAGTTGAACAAATTTAAGTATCTCCATTGATGAGTTACTTAATCCAAAATTAAGTAACTCATCTGAAATTTTTAATTATGGAAAAGAAACAACAGAACAAGTCTGGTTTAACAGCAATGCGAGTTTTGTGTTTTTTTACTTTAAATGAATAGGTAAAAAAAAACAGTGTTAACAAAAATTAGGGCTCGGTTGCAATTATTTTATTGAATAAAGCAATTTGAAGTAAGTCCCATAAAAAAGTGCACATTGTCAATAAAAGTTATAAATTTTTCTAGTTAATTGCCATTCTTAGCAATTCCATACACTAAATTTGCAAATACAAACAGGAATCTATAAAAAAAAAACAAAAAAATTAAAAAATTGACGTGTGCAAAGAGGATCACAGAAAGTGAGATTATAAAAATTATGATTGATAACCAAGTGATGGATACTTCTTCATAGAAAGAGCGTATTTCAAATCAATTATTTATAATGAAATATTAGAGTCCGAGCCTTAATTTTTTAAATACTTCATTTTTCATGTATATTCTTTCATTTAAAACAAAAAACAACCGGAAATTTGACATTGCTGCTAAACCAGACTTACAACAAAAAAATCTTCACGAATCATAAGTCGTAATAATATATTTTACAGTATAAAAAAATAATTACCTTAACACTGTTGTAGAATGCTTCAAATATGCCGACATTCTTAGAACTAAGCTGTAAATTAACTGAACCTTCCATCACCAAGACCAGACCATCATGTTTGATATCGGTATTGCTTGCGAGGGCGACAACCCCACTTACCAAATCCTAAAAATTAAGTTTTCTTTTCTTTACGTAATATTCAAATGATTATAATGCTATATTAAAAATAAGCCATTGACTTTTAATCGAATTCCATTACTACAGTACTCAATGTATCACTATTTGAGTCAAGCTTTTGAAGACTTCACCAAAATGTCGAAACCGCATCCCGGTGTGAAATATTCAGGTTCTTTATAAAGACAGAACCTAAGAACTCACATCAGTAGAAGTTAGCGTTAAATATGAATAAAAATATATTTGTCAATAATGATTAAATTAGGTATACGTTTGTACTTTTAGTTTCAAAAAAATATGTAAACCTACCCCCTCATGATATATTTTACTGGCCTTCTTTAGCCTAATATCAAGTGTAATTGACATTATTTTATATAGATCATAAGTAATCAAGCAGAATGATTATATTCCTCCCTTGAAGATAAACTAAAATATGTCTAAAACTCACAACAAATAGAATTGTCATGTTGACAGTAGTTTTTCTTTTTTGTTTAGAAAGAACCGCGTTATCTTTATTTTTGATTATAGGGCGTTCGTTTGTTCGTTCCACAAAGAAAAAAGAACTGCACTTTACAAAAATGTAATTTCACTCTTTCATTTAGGTATAGATATATCTATATTTAATCATCTTTGGAAAGACAGATATTTCGTAACTACAAAACTATTTACTTCTAAAACATAAATTAAATATTAAAACTTCGCTATTGGCCATCTTATCTGATAAGGATAGATAAGGTAGCCACTCCTCTAGGGATAAGTTACTATAACAGTAAGGATGTTGATCTGTTCTAACACTAAACACATATGAGTTAAGGAACCAAAACCTAGCATTACTTTACATTTTTTGTTTATAGTTCCTTTCTAATGCAGGACGTGAAGTAAACGCGATTATTTAGTGACATTTAACTAAAATGCAAGAAAACATCGTTATTCTCAAAACTAAAAGCGTTACTATGTGATGTTGAGTACTACGAATATTTAAAAAAAATCTGTGTTTATAATTCTATTGAAGTTTACAGCAGATAATATATACCGATATATAGAAGCCGTCGCATATAGATATTAAATAAAGACAAGTAGCACGAGAAAAGTTAAATATTTTGATTGGCCATCTTATCGGACTAGCCATGTTAACCTTATTTTATCTATATTACTACACAATTGAACAAAAACTTAATATATAGATAATTTATTTATTTAAAAATGTGTTTAATACACTAACTCCTTATCAATTATGTTTGTTATAGTTGTAGAATCATTTATTAAATTTGATAAATTCATATTATCTTTTGTCACTATATATTAATGCAGGTAAGTAAGAAATATATATTCATACGCTCGACGAAAAAATATAATGCCTTTAATTTCTATATTTTTCAAATATATTTGTATCGATAAATTTGATATTTGTTGGTTTCATGATTGGTATATTGAAAAAAAAATTCGATGTTTCTTTTCGATATAGATTAATATTTCCGAAATGCAGGCTAGTATTGTGACAAATCCATTGATATGAATAAATAAATTATCTAGTATATTTTTAATGGAACGAGTAATATATTATTGCATTAATAGTAGCTGATTCCTTACGTTATAAAATAACATGGTTAATTTCATTATTTTAAATTTTCAAATACCATGTAATAAGAATGTTTAAAAAATAATTCTTAAATGCAAGCGGTTCAATCAACTATCTTATTTACAATTTCGATTATTACCCTTTGCTTAAATAATAAAATTGAATATCTCTTTTTAATGTCAATTCCGAAACGGAATCTATGTTTAGCACGGCGGTATAAAAGTGATTTTGTTACTAAAAATATTTTTTTAATTATTTAAGAAATCGCTATTAGCTCGACAGAGTAGCAAGAAATATTTTATTTTTAATGTACTGTTAATCTACCTGAATACCATTTTCTCTAAAAAAACAAAATTCTCTAAAAAAAAAATTAAGACTGTTTAACTTATTTTTTTCCACGGTTACCGATCCTGAATTTTTACAATAAACGGAAATATAAATATTATTTTAACTCGCTATATCTTTGCTTGAGATTGGAAGGAACTGAATGAATAAACAATGAGCCTGCTTTCAGGATTATTTCGTTATGCCTAATCGGAAACGATATTGAAGAATTATTTGCGAATTCGTTCAATTTCATAAAACATTGTTCTCCATATTTTATTCTACGTATTAATCTTTTTTAATATATCATGGATATACGTTCTTACTGCTGAGTTATGCAATATTTGCATAATTATGAATGTCTTCTTTTCGGAAAAAATATCATTTTTACGTGTTTTTGATACTTATAATTTAAATCGATATATAGGAAACAAAAACGTAGCCACAAAATCGATGCATAGGAAAGGAAATATCGATATTTTGACATTCTTCTCAGATACTTGATTGAATAGACCTCGTTTGACATTTACAACAAATATTGTTTTCGTAATAAACTTTAATCATTATTTCTCCTTGGTAAATAAAATACAGTAAATTCAACGTAACTTAAGTAATTATTTACATATTTCTTTCATTACTTCGTTGATGTTATACAATAATCTGGTTCATAACTACAATTTGAAGTGCTTTGTGACGCAGCACAGTTGAACAATATTATTCAGTACAATATAAATTATGCCTCATGATATAAAACGAACAGGAGAAAGAAAAAGCAGTATGGTAAATATATTTTGGTTGTTTATTATTAAGTTATGAAATAATTGGCTTTTACTTGGTTATACGATGAAAATTAATGTAAACTATTTTCGATTTTTACAAACAATTCTAATCACAATGGCAAGTTATCAACTTACTTGAAATGCTATCAGCATTATTTTATATCCAATGCATTATTGTATAAAGTTTATAGTATATATAATATACATTATTAAGTTTAAATTTAAAACAATTTAAAAATGAGAACAAATCTGGTTTAGCAAAAATGCAAATTTCCCAATTTTTTTTCGATTAAATGAAAGAATATAGATAAAAAGTAAAGCACCTGCAAATTTTAGGGCTCGGCCGCGATTATTTTGTTAAGAAAAGTGATTTGAAAATAATTCCCATACGATAGTGCGGTTTTCCAAGGAAGTGTAAGTTATAAGTTGTCGACTTAATTGCCATTGTAACACTAAACACTGAATTTGTACATACAAAGAGAAATTGGAAAAAAACAAACAAATCCTTAAAATAAAAATATGAAAATGCCCAAAAAAGATCACGTAAAGAGAGGTTATGAAATTTATATTTGACAATCAGCTGAGAGGCGTTTCTCCATAGAAAGTGCATATATCAAATAAATTTTTTATAATGAAATAATCAAGTCTGAGGTCTAATTTTTTGAGTACATCATTTGTCTTTCATTTAAAATAAAAAAAAAGAAAAATTTGCATTTTCTCTCAACTAGACATACCGAAATGGTTCGCGTTATGGCGGGCGACATGAACGACCCTTAAAAAACACAACTTAATTATAGCAAGAGTAATTGACAAAACTCACATACTCTTACTTCTAACCATCACCCTCCATGTATTGTAAATAATGCTTTATTTTATTTCTTAAAAGACAATACAAAAATTCCAACATTTTTGATATAGTACTTTCATGGTTATTGAGATGACCATTTTCTATTTTACGTTAAATATAAAAAAGTTTGGTTTAAACTTTTTTTTAGCAGAAACAGCTGTAAGTTTTGGTTTTTGCCTTTTTTATTGTAGATTGGAATATTAAGCCAAATTTTTGTGTCTGACTACCTGCAGAATTTGACTTATAGGTTTCGTAGAAATGGATTGGATTTAAGTTCTTCCAAACTAAAACAGGTTGCTATCAGATGTCTGTTAATAATCACTTTCCGATTATGAAGTTTGGGACAATAAACAATTTCTTTTTTAGAGTTGCGTACCTCTGAATTTAAAACTTAGAGAATCACTTTGTTGTCCATTTGCCTATCTGTCCGTCAAGACCCTTTTTCTCGGCATAGGTCATATATGTCAAATTGAAATGATTGTAAAATACTATGGGTCCCATAATCACGTAAAAATTGAAACTTCTAAATCAAATAAATATAAAAGTACAGGCTTTTGAATATCCCGTACTTTGGTACTGATTCAGTCATCAAAATTACTACTTCGAGTACTTTCTTAGAAACCTCAAATTTAATATGAAGGATGGTCCGTGAGACAAAGTCTCGTAGTAAAGGAAAATACCCAAAAAACATTCATTTTTAATTCTATGGGACAACATCAGAGGGTGTAAAATGCGTATGGCGATAGTATTTCTATAAACTATATTATAATTGGAAACATAAGCTTTAATTCCACTTTCTCTGAATCTAGTTGAAATGTTGAAAAAACATTTTCATTTACAAAATGATTTTTCTACATTTTTATTATTAATCTATATGAATGTAGTTTGCGGAAAGTATGTTGTTTCAAAATTTTTTTTTGACGCACCCAGCAAGCTCAATATTTCTAGTATGAGACTAGTGATTGTCTGAAACCAAACGGACTTAACTTATTGAATGGTTTTTATTTATTTTAAATGGTTTTCAGTTATTTAATAAAGCAAATTTTATAACTTACGTTGTTGATCTTACTGTTGTTAGCCACAGTGCCTTCAGAAGCTGGTGGAGCTTCATTCAATAATTTTTCATGCTCCGTGTCTGTATGTCTTAATTAGTTAGCAGAAAATATTCAGTTCACAGTAAATTATCACATTTTATAACAAAAATTGTGTTTTAGAAATATGGCAAATTTTAGTATAAAAAACGGATGATAACTATGACATTGATCTCTCATGTAGCAGTCAGGAGCACAAAGCACTAACAAAACCCAAAATAGAGGTTATTAATGTTAACCAAAAGTAACGCAATAATTAAAAAAAATGCATTATCAAAAGCGTTCCCCATTGGAGTTGAAGGGAATTACTCTCGACCATTCCAATTATATATTCGGAAAGCAATAAATAAGAATAATATCTGTACCTTTTGTATTACAAAAACTGATTGAATCTTTTTAATAATTGCTCCAGCTTTATTAATTTCAAGAATAATATGGACCAAATTAAATAAAAATACAATATATTCGATATCAAGATTTCAATATATAAACATAGAAACTCTATTGCGGTTTGAAAACGTCTCTAAAAAGCCAACCCAATATGGGTTGGCTAATAGGTTTTTAACTCTGAGTTACTGTCAACGATTTCTATTAAAAAATTTATATTTGACACTAAATTTAATTTAAGTATGCACCATTATTATCTAATACTTGTCACCGTATAGATGGCAGTGACAATATGCCTTTCCTGTAAAATTTCTGTAACTTTGATTCAAAAAACTGTGCGAGGTCGTTTTGGAAATATTCTTCAACGTCAAATTTTTTTTCACGTAAATAGTTATATAGAGCCCTTAATAAATGGTAATTAGAGGGCGCAATGTCTGACGAATATGGTGAATGAGCGAGTAGAACCAAGCCGAGCTCCTCTAATTGATCATGAGTATGTTTTGTGACATGTGGTCTAGCGTTATCATGTAGAAAATAAACTCAATCCTGTTGACTACTCAATTTGTTAGCTAATCGGTCCAATTGTTCACAGTAAATATTTGCATTAATTGTAGGTCCTTCTGGAAGCAATTCCCAATGATTAAAGCTTGACATTTCAGACATTTCATAGATTTCAAAATAAATACACATAATGGTACAGCGACTTGGTTCAAAACCAAATAGCACATCTTAAATTGTGTATAATTACATTTTGGGGTATCCCCACATATACAAAGGTTCTCTCAGGTTGGCATTGTCATACTTGCAAGAGAATTTAGAAAGAGGTGGTTTTGAAAAAAAAACTGTTTATCTGGGCGCGTAAAGTATCATTGAAACAAGTTCTTTTAGTAAAGTGCAAATGCAATTTTAAATAAATTTAAAAATGATGTCAAAGTAAATTTTAGACCTGTTTTTATAATCTATTTAAAAAATTATAATACCTAGAATATCTCCAATGTGACATCATATCCTGTATGTGAACAACATATATTAAGAATTATTCTAAGTAAAATAGGTTACATATAACAAACAATACAATGAAGACATTTTTCTAATACTTGTGAAAGATTTACTAAGCAATATATACGGTGACTTTATTTCTACTACTAAATATACTTTTTTGTATCTAGAACTAAAGTTGATGTCTGTTAAAGTTGTAAAACAAGCTAATTACAATTTCTTTTGAAAAAACAATATTACAATCGATATACAATTAGACATACTGTACATAAGACATATGTGACCTGCGGCATCGAACCATCAGTGGCAGCGCTGCGCAGTGATACGAGGGGACGCGGGTGGTCGGTGTGGATTTGATTTCATAATTAACCAGCTGATCGTAAAATCTCAGTCGTAACGTTCTGGGTTACCTGCGTATCACTGTATTTATACAGATTGATTATTTTTTGTTTCGGATTTTAGACTTTTGCATTTAAATTTCGTATCATGGGTTGTGTCTGATAATTATTTTAATGTTGCTAATAGTTAGTGTTCGTGATAAATGTGGTGTAAAACTGTGAAAATATTCACATCATATCACATTATCTTAGAAAATTGTTTTAACACTGTAAATGGATACTATTCATGATAGACATTAACTTTAGTTCTAGTTGTAAAACAAATAAGAAGTCACCGTGCAGTCACATTGTGTAAAATTAATAATAAAGTTTGTAAGTAGTTTAATAGAAATATTATGTACTAGCGTGACCCGTGCGAAGTCTTCGCATTACTATTTATTCCATTATGAAGCTCAGATGACAGATCAAACAAATATTTTACTAAAATTGACATATAGAGGCGCAAGTATCAAAAGCATTGAGCTAAAGCGCCACTTTATTTATACGTGAGTGGATTTGAAATTAAATAACAATTTTACCGACCGTCAATCATATTGACGTTGAGCCGTTAGATGGCAGCATTGCTGTTTTGTGTATATAATTTTAATAATTAATTAATTTGCAAAAACAATAGCAATAATAAATTTTTTAGTTGTGGATGCCGGTAGAGCAAGCAATTATCTATAAAATGATATATAATTTATGTGGATTAGTTGTGAGGTTTTTTCTAAAAAGGGAGAGTAACATCTTAAAACCTTAGCGTATTAATATATATGATATTTAGTGTAAGTTTATAGGACTCTTCTAGTGTAAATTTTATTTATTCTTAAAATTAATTTTTTATTCAGATATGCTTTTAATTATCATGTTATTATTACTAAAATCTATACCAGTTTATTTTGTTTTGTATGTATATGTGGAACTGGTTTATATTCTTTTTAATTCATGCAAAAATTATTTTAAAAATTTGTTGATAAATTTTGGTCCAATTTTATCTAATTCAAACTAAGTGAAACATCAATATGTGCTTGAATACATTGATTACGCTGTGTGTTGTGCGTTAACTCCATTTTACTTACGTGTTGCCCTGTTGTTTTTCAGAATGGCAGTGCGCAAGACTCAAATAACTGGGTTCGAATAATTTTATATTTACTACTAGTACAATAATTATTTTATTAGTCCAAAACTATTCCTTGAGATTCAGGTCTCAGCTCCTTAAGGTTTCAATAATAATTTTGTTTATTTGTTAATAATGTGTTTATAAATGCGGTGTCCGGGAATGGATGTCGGACAAAGAAAGATGCTATTTGTTGGCTATAAAGGAATAAATTGTCATTGAAATAAAACGTAAAATACATCCTTTTTCTAATTGGGTGCAATAAAAATATTACGCATAACTCTTTTTAACACACCCAATACTTGCTCGGTTTACCTGCAGTGGCGATGTCTTCACAGCTGTTCACACAGGGCGGCGCTGAACAATGTGCGCAAGTATCGTGTGTACGAAAAAGATAAGTATTTATGAATATGGTTTTCAATTTTTTTTTGAAAGTCATCTTTTAAATTTTATTTTAACGACAATCAATTATTTTTCATTCAACAAATAACGTCCTTCTTTGCCCAACACTTATTCCCGGACACTGTGTATAGGTATGTATTGCTGGCTAACAGTTTGAGACCACTGGAATAATTCTGACTATCATTAATTAAAACTACAAGACATGTTTTTAATCTTCATATTAATATTTTAATCATCATATATTACTTCATATCATATATTAAATTATAAAATGAGTTTGGCTGAGAAAGAGCAGTATATATGTATGTAATTACAATAAACACAATGCCATGCTAACCTCTCCTTTTGTTGAAAAATATGTTGTAGATTCGGTCCCCCTTAAGAAATAGTTTAAGAGTGTGAATAATTGAGTCTTAAAGTTTTGGCAGCATTTATATACAAAGTTTGCGCCAAATCGTTGTGAGGCAGCTTCCTGGACGTTGACTCCAGCGAGTCCAGGCAGTGAGTCCAGCTTCAATCCAGCCTTGAACATGAATTTAATGTGAAGAAATTAATTTAATCCAGTATAAATTGTGTCTCCTCAATGTAAACGTGATGTAGGTTGATTTGCCATTTATGCAATCAGGTATACATTTTGTATAGCAATACTAGGAGCTTGTTGCTGGCAGAATCTGGATCTTTGGGTTTAGCCAGATAAGCAACGTCATCAGTATGAGTAAGTGAAACTAGGAACCGATACTACCACACACTGTTTGTATTAAATATCTGGGCTTCCACCTAGATAGAAGGCTTATCTGGAAAACTCACATCAAGCAGAAACGTAACCAATTAAATATCAGGTACAAAAACCTGCACCTGCTGTTGGGTCGTAACTCTGTGCTATCGGTGGACAATAAACTTCTGTTATACAGCTCACTTCTTAAGCCGATATGGACATATGGCATTCAGCTGTGGTGAGTGGCCAGCAATAGCAACATAGTGTGTTTCCAAAGAGCTCAAAACGAAATTCTATGAAACATAGTCAGTGCACCTTGATTCACACAAAATTGTGAAATTCACAAATACCTCAACACTCCCACCATTCTAGAGGAGATTAACAGATTCAGAAAAAGATACGCAGAACGGCTCACTACCCACCCAAACCCTCTAGTTACTGAATTGCTGGACAACACCAAATTTATTAATAGGCTCAAAAGAAGCCCAGTATTCTAATTGAGTAGCAGTGACATTGGTCTCTGCATTGCAAATGCCACATTTCTCACCCAACAAAACTGATAGTAGTCCAAAGGGATTGATCACAGCTATATATATTTGTATATAAAAAAAATCCAGTATAAATCAATAAAATCTTAATATAACATAAATAAAATATATAATTTATTCAAATAATAGCCAAAATTATTGGCTATAATAATGATTGTTCTTTTTTTATAATATTTCTTACAAAAAAGGATATTTAATTAAGGTTGAATCTCGACACTATATAGCAAGCCAATGCATAACACGCTGTACCATATCAATTAATCAAAAGCCACCATGCAAAATCCTCCTAATCCATTGCTGAGGAGAGGGTTGCTTCCTCTATACATATTTAAAAAGAATCCAAATTTATTATTCCATATACTGAGACTTTGTAAGTCACATTTTATTACAAGTCTAGACCTTTAGTTATAGTTTCTGATGATATATGATCCCAGCCTCTCTGTAAATTATTTCCGTGGCAGACAGTGATCTAGTATTTTTTGGTCCAATTTTTCCTATAAAATTTCAATATAATCTACTTTTCCTCCAGAAAACCTCTGCATAATTTTGATTTATGTTTGCGATAATTATCTTGTTGTATTATGAATAGATTACCACTTGAAAAGAAGTCAGACATAAAAGCATTTTGTTCTAAAATATTTCTCTGCATTTATTTTTCATTACTCCTTTTAATGTCATTAAGTCACCAACATCATTTCTCAAGACGGTGTTGGTGACTTAATGTAATTACCTCAAGAAGCAAACTCAGACCCATACAGTCATGCAATATCTTTGAACACTTTGTCAAATGTGAAATTTTGAACCAAAAATTCCAGTTTGAATTTGTCATTTCACAGACTTTTTTTTAAATCTTATGCTCAGGTACAATGGATTAACACATTGGCTTCTGTAAGACTTAGTGGTACCATCAGAAGGGCTGAAATTTTGAACCAAAAATTCCAGTTTGAATTTGTCATTTCAAAGGACTTTTTTTTTAAATCTTCTGACCAGGTACAATGGATTAACACATTGGTTTCTGTAAGACTCGGTGGTACCATCAGAAGTGCTGAAATTTTGAACCAAAAATTCCAGTTTGAATTTGTCATTTCAAAAGACTTTTTCTTAAATCTACTGCCCAGGCACAACGGATTAACACGTTGGCTTCTATAAGAATCAGTGGTACCATCAGCAGGGCTTAAATTTTTTTGCTTGGAAAACAATGTTGAAGTTCACTCAAGCTGTCACTTCTTATTTTTTATCCGAAGTAATAGTTTTCGAAGCTCTCAATGTTTTTCTGTATGCATAGTGCAGAAAAAGCAACAAAATTTCTTATAAAGAAAATATAATGCACATGGTCACATAAAAACACAATTAAAAAAACATTTAATTAGCTAATATAATGTATTTCCTTTGTGGTCTACTTTTGGCTGCTAGGGTATATGTATAGTTATTTACATTATTATATATATATATATATATATATATATATATATATATATATATATATATACATATACATATACGTATACATATATATATATATATATATATATATATATATATATATATATATATATATATAGTTATATACATTGTTATATACAATACACATTATTCACTGTCTGTTTATATGTCGCTGCTGGGTTCGAAACGTGGTGTTGCACTGGACGTGGTGATGGCTGCTTTATGATACAGGCTGCACGTGATGTGTGCAGCTGAGTTGGATTTGTAAATGGCTCCGAATATCTGAATTAATACTGTTTATCAAACTAATGCGTAAAACATAAATTATATATTTATTTCATGACATTACATATGTTAATAAAGTAATTTGGCACAAAAGTCATATTTATATAAATTTTTATTAAAAATTCAATACCAATTTTTAAAATATCTTATGTAATAAAATTCATTGTAAATATGACAGTTGTATTATAATATATTCAGATTAGGAAAATCGGTACAGATGTAAAACAATAATATTGCAAATAACCTTTTTTGTTGATATATAACGGCCTTTTGTAATCAGGTCGATCGATTGTCGGCAGTTGTAGTAAGCACATATCCACGTTATAAAATGAGACTTTCCCATTGTTTAACCTGTAAATGTGGTATAGAAACAAATATGAAAAATAGGACTTAATATATTACAAATTCCAGTATGTGTTCTTATAACGGAGCTTGTAGTGACGTCATTTTCATTATGACAGCCCATATAGTAGCCACCACTACGTCTCGTAAGCGATTCAGTAGCAAAACAAGTGTCGTGGGAGCCGGGCTAGAATGTGGGAAATATATTGCAAATTGGCTTTTTATAATCAAGTCGATCGACTATCTACAGTTGTAGTAAATGCACAAATAGGATTTGATCTATTACAGAATTATAGCATACGTTCTTGTAACGGAGCTTATAGTGATGTCATTTCCATTAAGACAGCCCGCACAGTAGCCATCACAATGCCTCGTAAGCGATCCAATAGAGAAACAAGTGAGCCGGTTTTAAGTGTGGGAAATTGTTTCAGTGTCTGAACTTTTGTGTATATTGATTCATCATTTTTTGTGTACTTTCCATTTCATCTCCAATTAAAAGAATCACATATATGTGGGAAAATCTTTTCATTTTATATTCAAGCATTTACTTGATACAGACCTAAAAGATACAGCATTTGCTGTAGGAGCAGTTAAGAGTATTCGAAAGAAGCTAACCTCTAAGCGAGTTTTTGATCTCATCTTTTTGGTCAATGTTTTATAATAAAGTATCTGGCATACCAAGCTTTGCTCGGTGTATTTCAAGTGTCCCGTAGGAACATAAAATAGTTTGTTTAATGGTATTAGATATTCTTTGAATCTCAATAGAACCTTCAAAATTATCATCAACATGGTTCTTCCTCCCATTCTTCTTCACCCAACCGCCCACAATACTACCTTTTCCTTCCTCTTCTTCCCCCATCCTCTTCACCATACTCTCCCCCTTCCACTTCAACTTCCACTTGCCTTGTCCTTGCTCTTCCTCTTTCCCAACCCCTTCCCTTCCCGTTTCCCATCCGCTTCCACTCTCACTCCCCCTCCCGCTCCCACTTACAACCCCCCTCCTTTCCCTTTCCTCTCCAACTGCCACCTCCCCCTTCCCTCCCTCTTAACCTTCCTCTTCACCTTTCCCTCTCTCATCATCTTCTCCTTCCCCTCCCTCATCATCTTCCCCTTCCATCCTCCTTATCCCCTTTCCCTTTACCTACCCCTTCCCTTCCCTTTCCCATCGCCTCTCTCTTCCTCTCCCTTTCTCCGCCCATTCTATATTTTTCCATTCAATAGTTATGAAGTCATAATAATACTGTTCATAGTAATTTTGAAACTTTAAATGGCTGCCATTTTCAAAATAATTAACCGATATGGCTCATCTTCGAAATTACTGAATATAATCACTTAAGCAATAAATGTACCAAATTTCATATATATATATATATATATATATATATATATATATATATATATATATATATAATATAACTATCTAGTTTAAGAAGGTTTTGCATTTTTTGAATTTAATGTCAACCATATGGCACTTTTCGAATCCACCAATGATGGTTAAACTTTCGAGGAATCTCTAAAATTTCTTAATAATGTTTGACATTATGTTGCGATAAAAATTCAGATATGTATACTAACTGAACTTTATAACAGTCGTTTTTTTTAATTCTCCTCATTTTGTTACCTTGGTGAAAAAATTATGGAAAACACCATTTTTTTTTTAGTTATCGCCCTGATTCAATAAGAGAGACATAATTTATTTTGCTTAATCTTCTTTTTTGGACTAAATGTCCTCATAACAGTGGTATTTGTGACTAATTTTCACACATTTCATTCACAGCGACAGTGATCTGAAGAATATACCTCTTTCTGATTGATTTACTTTTTCCTGACAATGGGGTGCATATTTTTTCATATCTTTCTGAGCTTTTTCTATTTGCTGTTAATTATACTCTTCCTAGTTTACCCTGCTCCCTATCCTTCATTCAAATTAAACTTTCCATTTTAACAGCTGCTTTCAAAAACTTTAGCTGGGAAATCACGAATTTCGTCTATATTTAAAATCTTAATGACAAGCTCCTTTTGAAGGAAGTCACAAATTATGACTACACTTAAAATCTTACTGATAAGATCCTTTTGAAAGAAATCACAAATTATGACTACACTTAAAATCTTACTGATAAGAAACTTTTGAAAGAAATCGTAATTTTTGACTATACTTAAAATCTTATTGGTAAAATCCTTTTGAAAGAAATCACAAATTATGACTACACTTAAAATCTTACTGATAAGATCCTTTTGAAAAAAAACGTAAATTTTGACTATACAGAAAATCTTACTGATAAGATCCTTTTGAAAGAAATCACAAATTATGAATACACTTACAATCTTACTGATAAGATCCTTTTGAAAGAAATCACAAATTATGACTACACTTAAAATCTTACTGATAAGATCCTTTTAAAAAAGAAAAAGAAGAAGACAAGTGTACCCCGGCAGAAGAAAGAAGGTTTTCAAAGACGCAGAATTGGAGGCATTACTTGATGAAGACTCATGTCAAAATCAAGATGAATTGACACGATCATTAGAAGTGACTCAACAAGCTCTTTCAAAATACTTCAAAGCCGTGGGAATGATATAGAAGCGAGAAAACCAGAGGACCGTACGAGTTGAAGCTGAGATATGTTGAACGGCGTTTGTTTATTTATGAACAGTTGCTTGAAAGACAAAGATAGAAGGGATTTCTGTATCGCATTGTGACTGGGGACAAAAAATGGGTTCATTACGATAATCCAAAGCGCAGTAATTCATGGAGAGTTCCTGGCCATGCTTCTACATTGACGGGCAAACCTGCATATTCACGGCTCCAAGGTTATGCTCTGTATTTGGTGAGACCAGCTTGTTGTAGTGTAGTGCTATTAAAACCGACTGAAAAAACACCAGGCGATCAGCAAAAACAGATCAGCGAAAAACAGTCGCAATACAAAGAGAGACACAATAAAGTGATTTTACAGCATGACAATGCTTGACCCCGTCTTGCGCAAGTGGTCAAGACATACATGGAAACGTTGAAATGGGAAGTCCTACCCAAACCGCCGTATTCTCTAGATATTGCATTCTCTGACTATCACTTGTTTCCATCAGTGGCACACAGCCATTCTGGCCAGCACCTCCGATCTTACATTGAAGTAAAAAATTGGATCAATTCGTGGATCGTCTCAAAGGATGAGCAGTTTTTTCTGTACGGGATTTGTACACTGTCCAAAAGGTGGGAGAAAGTGGTGGCCAGCAAAGGACAACAAAAAGTTTTCACAATAAAGACTACCATATCGGAAAAAAACGGTAGAAGCAAAGTTGTACACATAATATTTTTTTGTAACCATTTCTGAAAATTTATTATACACAAGCAGTTATGAAGATAGCTTTTTTGTTTTGTGTTTTGGTTACAATTTATTTTTTATATTTTGCTGTTTCTTTATTGTCAATCATTGAATTGTTTGGTTTTTATATCCTAAAAATTGCTAATTTTTAAAAAAATTCTGTTCCTATAAAGTCAGGACCATTTTTGCCTATCTCCTTATGAAATGATCAAAGCATTGAGATTGTGTAGTCAATGATATACCGAAAAACTGAAAATGTTTTTCCTTGAATCTTTATTTTGATTATGTTGTTAACCTTTTATTATAGCAAGTGTAATGGTTCATTCTAGGCTCCACTTTCTCCTACACCGTGTGCAGATATTAGTGATGACGAGCTTGTATCGATATCAGTGCGAGACTTGAATCGGCAACTAAAAATGCGTGGACTATCTCGTGATCAAATTGTCCGTATGAAGCAGCGCAGGAGGACCTTGAAAAACAGGGGCTATGCGGCGTCATGTCGTATCAAGAGGATTGAGCAGAAAGACGAGTTGGAAACAGAGAAGAGTCAGGTTGGAATAATTTATTAATGTTGACCCACCTGCTTGTTTGTACCTTGTGTGATCTTGTCCTATGATAATATCATTGTTTGATCATTTTTGTAGGAGTATATTTACTAGGTTGTTTACATCTGTTAGTATTTCCTTTCCACTTTTGAAACATGACTATACCATGAACGGGGAGATTGTGTAATTAACCGTTTTAGTGCCATGGTTGTTTACTCATATATACTTAAAAATGCCAACGAAATCTTTTGTTTTTGATGTCATTTACCTTCGTCTCAAAAAAAAACTGTATCTCTTCCAAAAATTATCCAATTTTGATAATTTTTTGGTGTTTTCTTAATAAAAACTTGTACAAGGATAATAAAATACGAAGAAAATTATGGAAATATATATTGTGAACAAAAATTATAACAAAAACTGAAATCAATGTCACATCGTCATTTTCGCAGTCCAGTACATCCTCCATATCAGCAAAATAATTGTTATCATCACTATCACTCAAAATTTGCATTATGCCAAATTGTGAGCGCACCATGTCACTCCCACTATCGCTTTCTTCACAACTTGAAAAACTATTATTTTCACTCGAATTATTTTCGTATTCCGACATTATGGGTTAAAAATTTTCTTTTCCTAGATCCTTTTTATATTGTACTTACTAATAATTGAACTTTATGTAACGTAGCGATAAAAAATTAGCGATACGTGCGAGCGACCTCCCCTACCATGCTCTAAACAGCAACTGATTTCGTGAGCATCATCGCGCTTGTGGCAAATTTAGTTAGTACGCGCTCGAGCGAGATGGCGCTCGTCGGCACTCCAACGGTTAATTAAATCATGTCGGTTATATAACAGTATAGTACTTACATACAGATGGGCAATTTACAGTAGTCCAGAAATTTTTTTAGGTAGGAAACATTGTGAAAAGTCATTTAAAAAAAAACAATAGTTCCATGAAAATCAGTAGTTAAGAAGTTATGATTTTTTTTGTACTTTTTTGAAAATTTTTATTCCAGTCACACAAATAAGTAAATTACATGAAATTTGTCACTGCATGCTTGCTACATGACTACTCTACATGAGTAGAGTAGAGTAGTCATGTAGCAAGCATGATATGAGCGATTTTTGTGTTAATTCTTAGCTTTTAAAAAAAATTACTGTCATAAAATTTGTACAACTAGAGATTTGCTTATGACCTTGAAAACTACCTTAAGATATGATAATCTAGACCAAAAAAACCTAGTAATGTAATTATTGCAACACCTTCACAAATTAATATCATATTAGTATGTCACTAAATGTGAAATTTCGGCCATAATCGCAGTTTTAACAAGACTATGTTTCTTTTAAAAAGCATTAATTCAACTCAGGTTTACCAAAATATGTTCAGGTAAAATGACTGCTAAACGGAGCATTGTTATGTTGTGCACATATCACAAAGAAAGTAATACACCATGTTGTCAGGCTATGGATGTAAATCGTTAGCACAAATAATTCTTTGAATTGATAATGTCAAAATACCAGTACTCCTTGTCATGTACCTTTGACTAGTGGTCTGATCACTACCTATTTTTTATAAAATGGTAGTCACTGTAAACTTGTCTAGCTTCCAAAACCAGGAACCACTCCTTGAAAAAAAACCAGTGGTCTGGAAAGCATCTGTTTGCTAGGTCTGGTTGATATAAGTAGAGCCTTTAACTAGTGGTTGGATTATGACCTATTTTTTATAAGATGGCCGTCATTGCCAACTTGTCCAGCTTCTCGAACACCGAAACCAGGAACCACTCCTTCAAAAAAAACCAGTGGTCTAGAAAGCATCTGTTTGCTAGGTCTGGTTGATATCAGTAGAACCTGGCAGCTTCTCACGAAAACAACTCCATAAAAATAAAGCATCATGGCATGGTTTATAAGGCGCACGAAGCCCAAGTTGATTTTTAGGCATAGATATGGCAAAACAGTTTTCCCATCAATAAGCATAATAAAAAGTCACACAAGCCGAGTAGTTAGGTGAACAATAATCAGATCATAAACAAGCCAAAATTATTAAGAAAATTACTAATACTGTGAATAGACATAGTAAGTGCATCCAATAAACTAATAATAACTGCCGAGTGTCCTTGTTATTGGTTCAAATGACCGCCAACCGGCAACTAATCAAACAGGTTCAAAATAATAATAATAGGGTGTGTTGCTCTTTCTTTGATATATGCATAACATAAACGCGCTCTGTCTAGCAGTCATTTTACCTGAACACATTTTGTGTGTGTTAAGACTAATAAACATTGATTTGCGAGTAATTTAGATAAATCTGAAAAAGCTTGCTAAAATTACGATTATGGCAGAAATGAAACATTCAGTCAAATGATATTAATTTCTGAATTTTTTGCAATACAAACAATCACTACGATTGTTTGTCTAGACTATCACCATATCCTAGGGTAGTTTTTAAGATTATAAGTAAATCTCTAGTTGAACAGACTTTAAAAACAGGGAAAATCATTATAAAGTTTCAAACAATAGCTGAAGCTAAGAATAAACAGAAAAATCACTCTGCATGCTTACTACATGACTACTGCACTTCCGTACAGCGGAATAAAGATTTTTCAAAAAGTACTAAAAGAATCATAACTTCTAAACTATCGAGTTTTGCAAAATTTCTTGGATACAGATGTTCTTTGCCAAAAAAAACATTGCGCGTGTCAGCTTCGACGCGCCACTGGGATTTACTCCTTAATTTACGATTGTCTTGGAATGTATAAAATAGGTAACACTGTATATAAATATCAATATATCTCTTACCGTTAGGCAGCGTTCTTAAGAAACGCATTCGCTCGACTGTTTTTCGTTAACTTACGTTGCAAAACTGGTTTCTATGAAATTTTTTTTAACGGGATAATATAAGAACCTATGTCTATCCTGAAGGTCTATTCTAAATATTTATGAAAGAATTTTTAAAATCGGATGAGTCGTTTCAGAGATTACCGTCCACATCCAAACTCACAAAATTTAACTTTTTTAAACTATATGAAAAAAACATTTTTGGGGACAAAATGTTTGAAATTGGATGAGTAATTTCGGAGATTACTTCCTACATCCAAACTTACGAATTATTACACTGTTTTTAACGCTCTGAACTTCCGATTTTACTCATAAAACTTCATGCCGGGTGCTATATATGAAAATTGATTCTTAAGGAGTAAACACCAAAAAAAATTATTTGACTACTGTGAATGGGACACCTGTATTTATGAAACATTAAACGATTTACTATTAACTAGCGTGACCCGTGCGAAGTCTTAGCATTATTTATTCCATTATGAAGACAGATCAAACAAATATTTTACTAAAATTGACATATAGAGGCGCAAGTATCAAAAGCATTGAGCTAAAGCGCCACTTTATTTATACGTGAGTGGATTTGAAATTAAACAAAAATTTTACCGACCGTCAATCATATTGACGTTGAGCCGTTAGATGGCAGCATTGCTGTTTTGTGTATATAATTTTAATAATTAATTAATTTGCAAAAACAATAGCAATAATAAATTTTTTAGTTGTGGATGCCGGTAGAGCAAGCAATTATCTATAAAATGATATATAATTTATGTGGATTAGTTGTGAGGTTTTTTCTAAAAAGGGAGTGTAACATCTTAAAACCTTAGCGTATTAATATATATGATGATGATGATGTAGGCTCATTGTACAGGTAGTGTCGGCGGATGTTCCAATTTTCGTGAAACGTCTCGTATGACTCTTATGCGGGAAGCCAAATGTTCTGATTTTTCACCATTACAAACGATTCAAGATATAAGCGAACTGTATCATTTTCATGTACCTATTATTCGTGCTTGGTATTGACTTTTTCAGCTACTAATCTCGATTTTATGAATAATTGGTATAATAAGGATTTATTTTCCGAATCCATTTAAGATATATGATGCAAATAATCTATAATAAATTTGGTTTGAGCCTTTATTTGACAGATTTTCTCAAACATAGTACATTTAAATGTTTCATTGTTCTGGAATTTAAAACTCATGGAAAAAAACAAGGATTTGCCAGAATAATCAGTTTTCTGCAAAATAATACTTGTATTATTCAACATTCAAAGCCAAATGAGGGGTTTACCGCTTCACATTGTATAGAATTGAGAGGCTACACGGCACTCGATGTACATGCGCGGCGGGACGCTTAACCCTTGCTATTGTAATTGTTTATCTCGCAAACGGGATAAGATACAACAAAATTTTATTCATTTTAATGATTTTATTTTGTATTTTTATATTTATATATTATTATTTTGCACAGAAGCCGGCTTACTATACCAATTGAACAATAAATTGTACATGTATACGTGCATGTAAAAATATAAAATATTATAGTATTAGATACACATTTTGCAAACAGTGCATTTTGTACCCTTGCTATAATAAATAGAATTAAATACAATAAAAATAATGTGAATGTATAAGCAATAATCTATATAATGATAAACAAAGATATGAGAGAACTGTTCATTTATGACAAAGAACCATGTCTACCAATTGAACAATAAATTGCACATGTGTATGTGCATGTAAAAATATAAAATATTAGAGTATTAGATACACATTTTGCAAACAGTGCATTTTGTACTCTTGGTATAATAAATAAAATTAAATATAATAAAAATAATGTGAATGTATAACCAATAATCTGTATAATGATAAACAAAGATATGAGAGAACTATTCATTTATGACAAAGAACCATGTCTACCAATTGAACAATAAATTGCACATGTGTATGTGCATGTAAAAACATAAAATATTGGAGTATTAGATACACATTTTGCGAACAGTGTACCCTTGGTATAATAAATAAAATTAAATATAATAAAAATAATGTGAATATATAACCAATAATCTGTATAATGATAAACAAAGATATGAGAGAACTGTTCATTTATGACAAAGAATCATGTCTACCAATTGAACAATAAATTATACATGTGTATGTGCATGTAAAAACATAAAATATTGGAGTATTAGACACACATTTTGCAAACAGTGCATTTTGTACCCTTGGATCAATAATCTATTGGAGCAATAATCTATATAATGATAAACAAACATATTAGAGAACTGTTAATTTGTGACGAAGAATCATGTGTAGGTTCTTTGCCATAAATGAATAGTTCTCTAATATCGAATAAGTGATTTTACCGAACGGCCATCACCCTCGCCATATTTCTAATCTCCATGTCTTTACAGGAATGGCACGACATGGAACTCATGCAGGAAGATAACAATCGGATGCGCGACGAGGTTGCAGCCTTGCGCAATAAATATGAAGCTCTGAAGAGGTTTGCAGTTATGAGAAATATACATTTGCCGCCGGAACTTGAAATACTTCCATAATAGTGTGCGATACTCGCTAGTAACTTATGAATAAAACTATTTTTAGTACAGTGAAAGCACACATTAAATGATAGCTTTGAGTCGGTTTAATAACTAAGTGTAATCAGTAACATTTCCATGGCGGGAAAAACACATAGCAGTTTCAAAATATTTTTCTTTAATTGAACTGTGTGAAAATAGAACTTAAGACTTAAGTTAAGATTAATAACATATAAAACTCATCACAATTTATGTATTACAATGTTGGATGTTAATTTATGAATCACGTTTTTAATAAAATTTATTTTTTATGTACAATTGTAGTTTTGATTTTAGTCCCTATTAAATATTCCATAAGGGAATTTTTGTCAATATATTAAGACAGCACACTAAAACTACTGGGATACGAGGTATTTTCACTGGGATAATGCTTGGAGTTTAAATTAAAATCCGGGCCACCTTTATTCCCTATCATATATGCCATAAGGGAATTTTTGTCTGTTTATTAGTGCGTCACACTAAAACTATTGAGGTAAGAGGTGCTTTTACTGGGATGATGCTTAGAGTTAGGATTAAATCCAGGCCACCTTTAGTCCCTATTAAATATTCCATAAGGGAATTTTTGTCAATATATTAAGACAGCACACTAAAACTACTGGGATACGAGGTATTTTCACTGGGATAATGCTTGGAGTTTAAATTAAAATCCGGGCCACCTTTATTCCCTATCATATATGCCATAAGGGAATTTTTGTCTGTTTATTAGTGCGTCACACTAAAACTATTGAGGTAAGAGGTGCTTTTACTGGGATGATGCTTAGAGTTAGGATTAAATCCAGGCCACCTTTAGTCCCTATTAAATATTCCATAAGGGAATTTTTGTCAATATATTAACACAGCACACTAAAACTACTGGGATACGAGGTATTTTCACTGGGATAATGCTTGGAGTTTAAATTAAAATCCGGGCCACCTTTATTCCCTATCATATATGCCATAAGGGAATTTTTGTCAGTTTATTAGTGTGTCACACTAAAACTATTAAGATAAGAGGTGCTTTTGCTGGGTTGATGCTTAGAGTTTGGATTTAATCCAGGCTACATTTAGTTCCTATTAAATATTCCATAAGGGAATTTTGTCTATTTAATAGGGCAGCACACTAAAACTACTGGGATACAAGGTATTTTCACTGGGATAATGCTTGGAGTTAATATTAAAATCTGGGCCATCTTTATTCCCTATCATATATGCCTTAAGGGAATTTTTGTCTCTTTGTTAAGGCAGTACACTAAAACTACTAGGGTAAGAGGTACTTCCAGGTACTTGGGATGATGCTTAGAGTTTAGATTAAATCCAGACTATTTCTAATTCCTATCAAATATTCCATAAGGGAATTTTTCTCTACTTATTAGAGAAGCACATTAAAACTACTGGGGTAAGATGTACTTTCACTGGGATGATGCTTAGAGTTTAGATTATCTCTAACAAATAATCCATAAGGCAATTTTTGTATGTTTACCTGTTTATTATGGCGCACACTAATTCTACTGGACCAATTTTGAAGAGCCTTTCACAGGGATGGTACTTTGAATTTAAATTAAGATCTAGGCTGCCTTTTGTCCCAGACAAATATTTCGTAAGGGGACTTTTGTCTATTTATTTATTAGGGGAGTGCACTAAAAGTCCTGGAATGATTTGAATTGGACTTGAGATGATTCTAAAAGTTCAAGTTTAGATCTAGGCTGCCTTTTTTTCTGATGAAAATTTATTCATAAGGGGATTTTTGTCTCTTTAATTGCTTGTCTATTTATTGGAGCAGCACACTAAATCTACTGGACCGGTTTGAAAGAACCTTTAATCGGGATTCAAGTTTAAATTAAAATCTAAGCTAACTTTTGTCTCAATAAAATATTCCATAAGGAGATTTTTGTCTATTTGTTTATTTTTAGTAGTAGTTATTTTTAGTGTTAGTAGCGCACTAAAAGTATTTGGACGATACGAATAGGACTTCCACTGAGATGATGCTAAAAGTTCATATTAAAATCTAGGCTGCCCTTTGTCCCGATAAAATATATCCGTAAGGGTATTTTTGTCTGTTTATTTCCTTGTCTATTTATTGGAGCAGCACACTAAATCTGCTGGACCTATTAAAAGAGACTTTCACTGGGGTGATTCTTGGAGTTCAAATTAAAACTAGATCATCTTTTGTCCTGATATAACATTCCTTAAAGAATATGAAATTCAATTATTACCTCTCATGCAGTAAAAACTGAGTGCGTGAACTTGAGAAGTGATGATTAGAAATTGTCAAAACTGTCGGTGATTAAGTTAAAATTTCCACCTAAAGTATAAGTTACTTTAAAAAAATTACTTTTAAGATACAAACTTTATTATTGGATTATCACGGGGGCAAAAACTGATGCATTCATAAGAAATCTACGTGGGTAAGATTGCCTATGAAAACTATGGATAAAAAAAATTAAGGTGTCAGATTACAGTTATAGTTTTTACCTTGAATTCTTTTTGGATGGATTGGACACGAATATATACAAATGCATAAAAAACCCTGAGAGATGGCTATGTCGGAGCGTCATTTTACTCTCCAATCACTGCTCATTCAGCATACTTCCGCCTTCCTAAGAAGTGTTCGGTATTCTCTGTGGAATGCCGTGCTATTGTAGAGGCCTTGAATTATGCTCTACTCAAAAATTTCACAGGCTCCTTATTTTCTCTGACTCCTTAAGTTGTTTACAGTCCCTTCTAATCGCTAATCCATTTTCTTCGAACTGTGGCTTCCTGATTCTCCAGATCAAGCAACTTACGCTTGATTTGGAGAGATCGGGATCCGATGTCGTTCATGCATGGATCCCTCATCACTGTGGTAATGAAATAGTTGACGCAAAAGATCGGTTCGCCGCCATGAACGGGGATTCATGTTTCACTATTAATTTCATTGAAGATCTCCTTGCCATGATTCGTTTCTGAATGACATCTGACTAGCAGAGGGGGTGGGAAAGATCATCCCAGATTGCGGGTGTGGGATATTTCTAGATCCAATCTTTTATTCCCACAAAACTTTGATTCTCAAAATTTACTTTCTCTCAAAAGAAGACTTCTGTGGTATCTCGCATGCGTTTGGGTGATTGTTCTATTCCTACCCATTTGGCTAGACTGCGGGTCAGAGAATCACTAATTTGCGTGGGCTTGGAGAAGGCGATCTAAATCATCTCATTTTTGCATGTCTATTGAATAATAGATTTCCTGCGTTTATTTACAATTATTAAAATATAAAATTCTATTGCCCATTAACATAACATCACTTTTATCTATTGCCAACAAACCCATTTTAGGATTAATCATTCAGTTCATAAGAAAGAACGACATCAAAATATAGAATTTTTTATACTTATGTTCATGTTTATTTTTGTTTTTATGTTTGTGTGTATATTTGTATATACTTATTTTGTACTCTCATGTATGTAATCTCATTTTCTTTAATTGTAGCCAACTTCTTACTTAATATTTGTTTTATTGTATAGTTTATTCTTTTGTTAACAAACAACAATGACAAATATCCGAAATATGATTTAATTAGTGTTGCTTAGTTTTTTTTTCCACACTTGGCATTGGCAAAGGTTCTCTGTGGAGAGAATGAACGCCATATAATCAAAGATAAAGATAGTTATGATTTAAGTCATTAGAAGATCATTTGATTTTTGTTAAAACATCTACTAGGATAAATGATTGCTCAGCAGTTCGAACTGCTGAATAAATGTAAATACAGCTATTTATATTTTTATTGAACTCTTACTAAACATAATGATTACTTCCAAATGTCTTTTTGTATAGTACACTGTAATGACATTTCAGCAATAACAAACAGTAAGTTGTTTCTGATGTAAAATTGTAAAGCACTTTTACTTAAAATCGCCGCTCGCTCATGTCAATAAATCAATGTATAATCCTGATATTATTGATTTTATTGTAATGAATTTTTTTATGCAGGTAGAGAAGAAATGTAGTTATAATATTGACAAAGCATTTATAACTCGCACACGTAGTTGTGTGTGTAAAAAATAATGAACAAGGTGAATGAAATCTCCGTTACTGTAAGAAAAGGCTAATAGAGGAAAGCACTGTCACCGCTTACTCAGCCAGTGGAAGGCTAATGGGTCAGTTTGGTTTTGCGTCTGTTTGTTATTACAGGTAGATTTTGATGATCATCTTTCGAAAGTCTAAACCATATGTGATAAGTATTGCTTTAGTCTTTCAGATATATTAGGTTGGCAACTTATCGTCATCTCTGTACACAAACTTTAAAATTTTTTATATGTAGTCAATAAAATCAATCGTTAATCACTACTTTACGCGGTTTTTATACCCCAGCCAAATTTGTTAATTTATTGTGTATTTAGGTAAGATTTATTCAAGAAAAATAATAAAAATAACCTGTTACATCTGGTTTTCGAAATATTTGTTTATTCGAAAATTGAAAAAATAGGCATACTAGTACAAAATTAAAATTAAAAATGGCTGATTTTTGCCTTTTTTTTATATTTGCTCGCATCGGTTTCTCTTATAATGGACCAACATTAATCCCCTAACATGTTTTCATCCCAAAATCCCTGATGTCGTTCTTTGAAAAGCTTTCCCCTTCTTCGTCACTCATGCTTCCTAAGTTTTCTGGAAAAAAACCCAGATGTGAGTAGAGAAAATGAATCTTCAAGGACATGTTGACACCCATCTGTTGAAAATTGTTCAATAAATCAGTTCACTTTTTTTATTTCCTAAAAATTCCTCTGCGACTGTCTTAAATGATTTCCAAGCTGCTTTTTCATTAATAGGTAAAAGGTTTTCAAACTCAGGATCTTTCATAATTTTACGTATCTGTGGGTCAACAAATATTCCCTCTTTCAGTTTTGCTTCAGTTATGCTTGGAAAGATTGTTTGTAAATATCGGAAAGCCTCACTGTCTTTGTCAAGCGCCTTGACAAAGTTTTTCATAAGTCCCAATTTGATGTGTAAAGGGGGTAGGGTAATATCTTTTGGATCTACTAACGACTCGTGTTTGACGTTCATTTTGCCTGGAATATACTCGTTTCGAATAGGCCATTCGTTTTCACCTTGCATTCACCTTGCAATCCCAATAATAAACCGATGACTTTGAGATCGCCACACACTTTCCATTGGTGTTCTTTATACTTTATTAAATTTAATAAAGTGCACATCGTTTCATAGGACTCTCTACAATTCACTGCATGGCCAATTGGTATAGACGGTATCTTATTTCCGTTGTGTAATAATACCGCTTTTAGGCTATTTCGAAGAATCGACGAAAAAGCGCCACTCTGTTTTATCATACTTTTAGTTCATTACTTTAAAAAGTCCCGGGATGTCAGTGCAATAACAATAGTCACCTTCTCTTTTGAAAAATTCTGCGTAAACTTTGCTTCTGTTTCTGTATAACGTAACTTTTGTGTTTAACTTTAATAAATTCCATTGTTGCAAGCGAGAACCAAGAAGTTCTGCTTTAGATCTTGACAATTTTAAATATCTTATAAGATCATTTAATTCGGGTTGATTAATTAGATGTGGAGAGTTTTCTTGAACAGACAACTCGGCAGCATCACTAGAAATCGATTTGACTTCAACATCACTTTCATCGTCTTCTGCTTGTAAATTTGAATTCGAACTACCGGGACAAATTGGATATGGCAAATCCTTCGAATATAAAATAAGCTTAGTAACAGACACAACTTCGGCATACATAATATTCTGTTTATTTTTTGTATTATATCCCGCTGTCTTCGTAGCACAAAAGTAACAGTCATTTTCATGGTTACTGGGTTCTCTCCATAGCATTGGTGAACCAAATGGAAGATGTATATTTTCTTCTGATGACCACTGGAGTAAAACGATTCTACAGCTTTCGCAAAACACATGCGGCACCCACTTTTTATCTTGGTTTGGAAAATCCAAAATAATGAAGATATGCACTTTTTACAATGGGTCTTCGCTTTTTTGAAAATATAAACTGTCCACAAACGTAGCAAAAACGAAGAACTGTGAACTCAGAACTGTGTCTACACTGTCTACTTGACATTTTTATTTAATTTAAAACAAAATAGTTTGAAGCGAATTAATGAACATTAAACTGTCGTCAACATTGTAGGGACTTACTTTACTTGAAACGTTACTTTAAAAAAATAAATTTTTGTAGAAAGAAATTGTGACGTGATAGAATATTTTTGCTGATACTTTTAGGTTTAAGGACGGTGGTTTAACATATTTATATACATTCCTTTCGGGGTATATAAAATAAGTTGAAATTTGTAAAGTAGTGTTATATAAGCACCGTTGGTATTTAACACTTGTCGCCAGTGTGCAGGCAGAGCTAAGTTTCGTCTTTGTAGAAATCTTTTGGCCTTTGACTGAAAAACTGGTGAAGTTCAATTTTGACTTTCGTCTTTAAATTTTCTATCACATAAGTTATTAGACAGAGTGCAGATGGCAAAAGATCAGGATGGTGGATGAAGTAACATATTCCAACCAAGTGAAAGTAGTTTTTACGCGTTACTTTTGTTACGTGAGCATTATCATGTAAAAAATAAATTTTGCTTTGATTTGTAGGAAGTTTAGCGGTGACTTTGTCAATTATTTACAATAAATCTTAGCTGTAATTGTACTGTTAGCTTGAAAGAGTTCCCAATGAATAACTCCTCCTTCTCCTCCGTTTATACTACACCATGTACTCAAAAGTATCTTTTGTCCAATATTATATTTTGGTCTAGATACACTTTTTTCTCCAGTTACTAGCCACTGGCGTTTGCGCTAAAAATTAAGATAAGCCACCCACTCGTTATCTCCTGTAACCAG
This sequence comes from Druceiella hillmani, assembly GCA_039881145.1. Taxonomy (NCBI): domain Eukaryota; kingdom Metazoa; phylum Arthropoda; class Insecta; order Lepidoptera; family Hepialidae; genus Druceiella; species Druceiella hillmani. Next base: position 20,110,313 of record JAYKKI010000013.1, read on the forward strand.
ATACTTTCACCTCTCGCTGGTGCAACAGAAACTCAGTAGCTCCAAGCACACATTAGTTCTCCTCTGAAGTTGAAAGGGTGTTAGCTTATATGGTAGCCAAACGGAATATTTCCATTTCTTTCTTAAAGCATGAAGTTATATTTCCATTGCAGTATAAGAGCATGAAAATAGCTCTGCCAAACAATACAATGGATGAAGTTTATCGATAAGGTTAAAATTCCCTTCTTTGAATCTTTGGAACAAGTGCTTGGCTGTGTTGTAAGAAGTGGTATCTTTACCCATCGTTGTGCATATATTGTGTGATGCTTCGCTGGTTTTTTGTCCTAAACGACATTTATGAAGAAAAAGTCCTCTAAGTTCAACTTCGAAATACTTACATAATACTTTACATATTAAATTTATTCTTTATTCCCAGATTACTCAATTGCAAACTGAACAGAAATTCGAATGCCGCATTCTTTATATACCCTACAAGAAATATTCTAGAAGCTTCTATAACATTCCAGAAATCGGTCGAAAAAATGGCAGGTTTGTAAGTTGCCGACCAATTTTAAAAGCACATTCGTAAAAAAATGCTGATACTGGGTCGTAAAAAGAGGTTTTTTAAGATAATCCACGGGTTTGCACTGGCATCACAGAAATGATAAAAAATATATTCAATATTTGATAAAAAGTACCAATTGTGTCTTCGACTATCTGTTTCTCAAATTCAATACTTAAGACTTATGCAGAAAAAAGTTTGATTCAAATTATGATGTGGTAAATGTAGTCTACGGCTGTTTTTCCAGCTTTGAAGAAAATCACTATGGGATGGTATAGTGTGTAGCATAACTGAACCAAGTGTATAGATTTTAGGGTAGGTTATGTTTAAAAATCAATGGAATTTATTAATTAACTTATATAACGTTGTTCATTGCTAGTACTTATTATACCCATCTTGTATTTCAAATAAATATTTGCAAAAGAGCCGTGGTAAGTAACACTACAGGGTTTAAAAACTGGATCCGATGGTCCGATTTATTTTAAGGAAGGTACTTTATAAAGGCTCCTATTAAAGGACCATAATGAAATACTTTTTAATAGACTCAGAATTTGTTTTAAAAATTGAAGTGGTCAAGGATGTGTTATAAGTTAGGGTTCAGTACTCATTTCACAATATATCAAACTATATATATTTTATAAATTCTTATGTGATGCCTATAAAGGTCTGTGGCAACTGAATATGGATATTAACACCTTGACAATAGGAAACCTTACTGTAAACTTCTCCCCCTAGGGGAGAAGTTTACAGTAAGGTACAATAACGTTACGGTTACTGTACAATAACGTAAACATCATAGATAAAAATAATGTCACAAATTGTAATTTATACCCGTTTGTCTTACGAAGTATCGAGTTTCATTAAATTTGTCATAAATATGCATCAATGTTGTGCAGTTGGATGCAGGTGCAGTTGGGATAGTCCTATGGACAAACAACGTTGGAAGCTGCAGAAAATAGCTGTGTTCCAAAAAGTTTAAGGCGACAAAAAATAGCTTCGGCTTTGTTCGGAGCATTCATTTCATTCTGATTTTTTTCTGATATTACTTTTTTGCCATATTTTCTTTCCGCTATTTCACCAAAAAAGTTTCCAATTTAAACGCCACTAAAATCTATATTTTTTTTGACAGCTAGTTTTGTTAACGTCTTACTTCGGTGGCGTCATCTACGCTTAGCTTTGCGTAAGATGCCCTATTGGATCTGCTATTGTGATTTGTTTTCAATGTTTTTTTAAATTAAATATTGCAAACATTTTAATAATTCGTATTAATATTGCTTGCCAGAGTATAATAAGTTCTACATTGTTTCCATCTACTTAAAGAATTTTTTATGGTTCTAAAGTAAATAAAGTGGGTGTAATCAAAGTAATTTAATTTGGAAATACTTATTAAAATCTATTTTAGAGTCTTTCCAGGCTTTTTCTCAATCTTGTCTGGAAATTCGATCGGAGAGGATAGCGTATTACAAAGGACTTTGAACTTAATTTTTTGTAAAAGGAGCTTTTTAAGGTAAAAAACAAAATTCATATAATTTTTAAAACTGTTTTATTTTAATATGTAATCTTAAACATATTTAACATAAACTATAACCATACAACAAACCTCTATAACAATAGACAACAAGTTATACAATAAAATTCAAATATATATTACTAAATTTTATTCTTTCTAACCTAGTTAAAATAAATATCATATTTACTACTTTCTAATACTGTAAGTTTAAATAATATAATTACATTTTATTATTTATATACAGCCTCTTTTAAAATAAAAAAAATTAGACTCCAGAAGGTTGGGAAAATCGATTTTCAGATTTTAGCTACAAATGATGATTTTATCTGTCTCACAAATAAAAAACCATAAACCAATGTCATCAAAGAGCCCGTCAGCTATTGTAGTTTTGGATCAATTATGAGATGGAAAACTCTAAACATTTTCCTCAAAGTGACATCTAACTATGTTGCAACATCACTCAAAAAGTTTTGAACCAATTTGCTTCCAATTTTAACTAAAGTTTCAAAAATGAATTACCCACAAATATGTAGGGGTTTTTGGATAAATGAATAAATTTTTAGTCTTAAATAATTTTTTGCAAGAATTTATTGACAAAATAATGTTTGCTGTGTCTATGAAAATCTATATTTTGAAAACATCTTACGTATTTCATTGACTACTAACATGTTGACAATGAAAATATTTTGTATTTTTTTCTGGGCACGCTCAGCAAAGACTCACTTTTGTATAAAACTATCATTTCCGTTTTGTTTTACATCAAGACAAAAAAGCATTTTAAAAAAATTTTCAAGACCTTTAGTATAAAGATGTACCTGGAATACAAAATAGTGTTTTTGTTTATCAGAAAAAATATTGTGAATTACCTTTATTTTTGGCTGCTGGAGTAGCATTATCCCTTAAGTGTTTTTAAGAAAAGTATCAATGAGATTATGAACTTAAATTACTAAATTATATTATTACAGAATTCTGCTGTTCAGAATAATTGAATCACACTCTAAAGTAAGAGATGCTGCAAAGAAAGCTATTTAAATGAGTATTTTTTGGAGAACTTAAGTCTCAAAGATAATAGATTAGACATGGTAATATTATGGTAGCAGTGAACACAAAAATTTATGAATGCGTTTTTAAACTGGACAGCGAAGTTGTCGCTTAGGCATCGCCAACCAAGGTACCATTATGCCAAAAATTCATGTCTTATATGTATAATTATGAAAACTGTAGTGAGGTGCGTGTACATAACATGCAAGGGATACTGTGTGGAGCAATATTGCACCTACTTTGAAGTTTACTCCTTAAGAATCTATTTTTATAAATACCTCATACCGAGCACATGAGGTTTTATGTGAAGTAAAATGAGAAGTTCAGAGCGTTAAAAAAAGTGTAACCATTAGGTTCTGATAGAACAAAGTTCAGGGCGTTAAAAAAAGAGTAACTGTTAGGAGGCCTCTCCGTGCAACATTTCTGTGCATCATTAGAGAGAGATATCAATATGTCTATTGGGCATTTTTTTATGGTGTAATCGCAATGACAGAGTGTGACACACATGGTTTACTATCATTCGCTTATATCAAGATGTAATCATTAAATATCATTATGTGTGAATATTTGGTGTTCTATCCTACATAATTAAAGTCTCTTTTAATTTTTAGTCTGACGTTAATAAATGTTTTTAATTTTGTTGTATAAATTTGATCTTGCTCATTTGTGTTTTACTTTTCCATTTACATTTAATGATATTGATGTTTATATTTATGTATGGTTTTACCTATTTTATACATTCCAAGACAATCATACTTAAGGAGTAAACTCCAGTCGCTCGTCGGAGCTGACACGCATGATTTTTTATTCCTGTACAAAAATGATTGTGTTAAATGATTTAGTAGAAGTACCTTTCTTAAGTTTTTATCTTTCGGTTCACAAACACACAACTAATTGCGTTTTTATCTAAGTGAACTCATATGAACTGAACAAATTTTCTGGACAGTTATTAATATCCCAAAAAAATAAAAAATATAAGTCTTTTAAGTAATTATTTCATTTTGAAAATTGGGTAAGCCTAATATTCATATTTGACTGAATATTTATATTGGCATCTTAAATTTCTGCAACGGTAGACTTGCAATTGTGTGAAAAAGGCATACTTCAAAGCTATGTTGACATACGACAAAGTTATGTTTCACTATTATGTCATTGCTGTCTTGTATAAAAACGCCCATAGACAAACCAATGTTTACAATCTAAGCTGTGATCCACGAATTTTCAGCAAATTTGTATAGTTACAATTCATTTCATGTCAGTCATATGAACCTCATATCTCATATGTTCGCAAATATATTTTGCTTCACCGTGCATATTAGTGCATGTTCATTATGTTACAGATAACTTTCTTTGACATATAATTTACATTTTTTAGTATGTCTAATTTTATATTAGTCATAGAATTTTTTTGGGAATATTGTGTTTAGAGTTTATTACCTTTATGATGGTCGTTTGTAGTTTTAGTACAATGAGAAAGGCATATCGAAGGTATATGCATTCAGATAATATTACTTGCAACTCGGGAAGGCGGAATTTTGTGGTAATCATTACCTCTTAACTTTAACTTTTAATTGGCAATCCCTCATCATCAATCTGGATACTCGGTACGAGTGGGGGTTTGAACCCTCCATATTCGATTTGCAAAACTCTCGATCTACCCGACCGACTGTTTGATCTACCAAATTGATAGAACATGTCATTGTAAATTGGATTTTTTATGTTACCCCAAGAGCTGAAAGAGGAAATTGGTGGAGTTGGGCCGTAGTAAGCACTAGCTACATTTTTATTGTGTACAATATTCTGTTTAATGTTTTCCAAATTGTTAAATTTGTTATTAAATATTGTCCTGTTACAAGAAGTTTCAGGTGATTTGTTTGTATAGTAATATGACGATGCATACACATTGTCCCAAGTATTTGTTGTTGGTTGCGTGTTATTGTTGACATTTCTATTTTCAACTAATTGGGGTAAAAAGTAATTATTTGCTTTTACGTTTGTGGCAACATTATTTGGTACATGTTTTACATTATAATTAGGTACATGAATGTTAACATTATTTACTGCTTGATGACCGTTGCTCTGTGTATTTTGGACATATTGATGGTTTGTATTTGGATTTAAATATTGTGTTTGTATATTATGATAAGAATTATAGTTATTATTTGCAGGATATTGAGATTTTTGCATAAATGACTGTACAGTGATAGGTATTGGTATTGCAATCGGTCTATCTATGTATCTAGCAACCGGGTACGGTACTTTCACTTCGTATGGAACCTTAACTTCTACTGGATATGGAACTCTCTTTTCAACTTGCACCGGATATGGAATTCTCTTCTCAACGTAATAAGGTTTATCGACATATTTAGTGACTTCGTAAGGTTTTTCAACAACTTTTTCCACAATTTTTTCAATTGGATAAGGCACTTGTATGTGAACGGGCACTTCAACTTTCTTTTCGACAACTCTGTCAATATGTACGGGGTATGGTATCTTTTTTTCAATAATCTTTTCGACCGGATAAGGTTGTGGCACTTGAACAGGGATAGGAATCAGTTGTGGTACTTGTACTTTAACGGGATAAGGTTTATCGACATATTTTGTTACTTGAACTGGTTTTTCAACTATTTTTTCAACTGGATATGGAATACGTTTTTCAACAGGATATGGTACACGGACTTCCTTTTCGACTGTTACTGGATAGGGTACAGGTTTTTCAACTGGATAAGGTATAGGTACTGGTTTTTCAACTATTTTTTCAACTTCAGCTGGATATGGCCTCTCTACGGCATAAGCTATTGCTACTTCTTTTTGAACTTCAATAGGATAATATTCTTGTACAGGTATTTCGATTTTGTAAGGAATAGCTACAGGGTTTGGAACTGGCACATTTTGTATAACATTTTTTTCAACAACTTTTTCTACTTCAACTGGATAGGGTACACGTTTTTCAATATAGATGTTTTGATGTACGGGATAGGGGATTTTTACCTCATAAGGAACAGGATGAGGTACTTTCACCTCAACTGGTTGTGGTTTTTCAATATATTTTGGTACTTCTATAGGTTTTTCAACAATTTTTTCAACTGGGACAGGATATGGTATTGGTTTTTCAACTTGACCTTCTTTAATAACTTCCACATTATGCGGAACAGGTATTTGTTTCTCAACGATTCTATCAACAAATTTTGTTATGGGAATTTCACGTTCTATTATTATCGGCTGAATTATTCTGTTGCCTGAAGAATATTGAGCAATTTCTTCAGTAGGGTGTACTTCCACATGCGAATACATAGATGAAGAGTTTTGTTCTCGGTCTTCTACACTTTTTATTTCTTCTGGAGTTTTTCCCTCTGTATTTTGATCCCCTTCAGGATTGGAGAATTGCTGAGTTTCATGTAATTTCTGGTATTGATCTTCTTGAATTTTTTTTGACACATTCAAATTTTCTATATACTGACTAAGTAAAGATTGTTCATTGTTTAAAGTTATAGAACTTTCTGTTGGTGTTTCCTCTTTAATGACATTTTCTGTAACAGGAGGTTGTATATGTATGTAAGTATATTCGTGAAAATCATAAGGAATTGACTTTTCCACTTCGACAATTGTTTTAGGTTCGATTTCAACATTTTTAACAAGATTTATATCGGAACCGACTTGCACTTGGTCTTTTTGCTGTAGCGCATCGCTTGAATTTGAATTCACAAGTCTCAGACCAACCGTAATAGGAATAAGAAATTTCTGCCCAACTGCTCTAGAGGTAACGTCGACTTCGTTATCTCCATTTTGAAGTGTTGCATAGCTCGGTTCAGTTATTTCAGTAACATCAATCGTTCTGTGAGTTGTTGGATATAATTTCTTTACCTTGTTTTGAAATTTTGCACTGTTAATTTCATTATTTATATGGGAAATCTCATATCCGTTCCGTAAATAAGGAGCTACAGAAGAAGTAACTATTTGTCTATTATTTTGGTATTCAAATGGTTCTGTTTCTGTTACAATGATAGGAGTTTTAAATTCAAAAACTTTCTTTTTATCATCGATATTTTTAAAAGTACCATATGATGTTTTAAGTTTTAGAAAGTGACGATTTTTTTTATAATCATTGGTAAGTTTATCGTCGTAATTGGTTGTGATGCTGGGTTGTTCTCGCACTAAATCTCTATTTATGCTAATGAGGTCATCATTTGATATGAGATTTTTTGTTGATTCTACGAGTCGAGATATGCCATTAGGTCGAATTGTTGTTGTAACTGGGTCAGATTTTGTAGTAGACTTTGATGTTATATCTAAATATGGATTAATATGTCCATTTTGACCATCCGAAGTCAGAATTATTTTACGCCCAAAACTATCTGCATAGTCAGTTTCTATAATACTATCTTCAGGATATGTTGGTTCTAATACATATATTTCTTTATTGGTCTCCAAAGACTTGTCAGGGTCATCATGGTGCCCATTTATGCTCATTAAATTGGAACAATTACTTTCTGATTTTACATTTGTTTTCTCCAGTTTTCCATTGTTATTTAAAAAGGATATAGTATTTAATTTTACAGAACTATGCGACATTACGGTGTTTGGAGATGTGACGTAAGTTTCCTTATTTATTATTTGGTGTTCACGAGTTTGAGACTCGTCAACATTTCTGTGACGTGTAATTGTGGAATCTTGTTTGAATTGTATTTGGATGTCTCCTTCACTCTGTTGTGTATTCTCAACACTGAAGCTGCCATTTTCAGGGTTCTGAGTTTTGACATAATTGAAAGGTGAAATTAGAGTCGATTCGTCTCCAAATATTGTGCTTGCGGATGGTGATGTTGTTACAATTGCTGGCTCTTCTGTGTAGATGTCTGTTGCATGCGTTTCTGCTGGAGACGTAGATAAACTAAAAGCAGTTAATGCGATAGATGGTGTGATGAGAGACGTTGAGTTTTGCAATGAGGTTGTAGCTTGTTTTGAAAGTTGTTGTACTGTACTTACATCAGATGGAATTACCTCACCAAGCAATAACGATGTAAGAGCGGATGGCTGCAATATAAACATTAATACGTGAGAATATAATAAGTGAATGAAAATTGCTTATAAATTAGCATAAAACGAAGCGACAACATTTCTGTTTAATAAGAAAATTTCTGATAATCATGAAGATAGCGCAAGTAAAGAATTAAAATCGAAATATAGGAAAGAGCAGTTAGGAAGACTTTTACTATCACTTACAGTCAAACTGACAAATAAAACACAAACTCTAATAAACATAGTAACAGTTTTTTTAGAAGTGAATTGTCATTTATGGAATTAATAAAAAAGAGTTAAAAAATACATTTCTACATTTTCCATGGTTTATGCAGATATATCATGAAATTAAAAATAAGCAGTTTCAATTGACAAATACAAAAATGCAATTTATAAATAACCTAAGGTACATTAAATAAAATTTAAAAAATTAGAATGTAAATAAACCAGCAGCATAAGAAATTTAATTTATGAATTCGCAACATTTAAAAAACATGAATAAATTTTAGATAAAATTTGCCTTAATCTATTTATTAAAACCTAGAAAAGAAATTGACATATGTTTGTACGACACTAGAAAGTTGAGAAATAAAAAATGTACCAAGTGGGACCCTGGTCCCTGTATCGAGGGTCTGTACTTCATTTGAAGTGAATTTACTTTATTTATCACAGGTCGTATTTAGACTTGATGCTGATTAAGGCTGAGGTCCTTCAGGGTAGTTTTCTAGGTCTAGTTTGTATTTGCTATTCATTAATGATGTTCCAACAACATTATATAGTACAACACCACTTTTCCAGATGATACGGCAATAATAGCAGTGGGAGAAACTGTGGAAGGTTCTACTATAAAATTGCAATCTTCATTCAACAAAGTAGCCGTGTGGACAAAAAAATGGTGCATTAAATTGAACGAATCCAAATCGACACATCAATTTTACAAATAAAAAGATAATGCAGCAACCAGTCTTTATTAATAGCACACAATTATCATATGCTAACACTGCTAAATATTTTGGTATAATCCTTGACGCCAAGCTTTGGTGGAAAGAACATATTAAGAAGAAACGCGACGAACTCATCATCAAGTTCAGAAAAATGTATTGGTTGGTTGGTCATAATTCTGAGCTTTCAATATACAACAAGCTGTTTTGTGTAAGCAAGTTCTATGCCCATTTTGGAGTTATGGCATACAGCTGTGCGGCTGTGTCAGTAAGTCTAATATCCAAGTGATACAAAGATTCTATAACAGAATGCTTAAGTGTGTTGTTAACGTGCCTTGGTACATCTGTGATTGTGACCTCTATCGTAATCTTGAGATTGAGATGGTAGATCATATTATTAGTAGATTTGCTAGTTCTCACCAATTGGAATTTCCAAATCACATTAATCTAGAAGCGTCCAGACTCTTAAACGTGACAAATTTTGTCCGACGACTCAAAAGAATAAAACCATTTGAGCTTGCTTGACATTAGAACACTAAGTGAAAAAATCGTAGTTTAAACAGTACCTGGTATATTAATTAAGAAACAAATTAATTGTTAGTTATGTAACTAGTTTTAGTAAAAATGGTAAAAAAATAAGGCTTCACTTATATGGACTTCCTAGCACAATAAATATTTAATAATATCTAATATAATTAAGTAGACATATATATATGTTTATAGATATATATATATATATATATATATATATATATATAAATATGATATATATATATATATATATATATATATATATATATATATATATATATATATATTGTGTATTTAAAACAATTTATAATAATATTGTTTTATTTAAATTTCTTTAATTAAGGGGAATAGAATGTATTATTCTTACTTCTTTTTTCTTCTTCCTAAGCAATTCTACTGCCTTTTCGCCAAGCGCAATGGTTGCACTCGACGTTCCACGTCCATGGTCGTTAGTGTACTCCACTAGCGGATGGTAGCCTTGTTCATCAGCGGCGTACTGTGTTTGTTGTCCTGATTCCTAGCAGCAGGGAAATTTATTTTTAATGCATATTACCAGCCCTGAAGTGTATTGCAAATTGCAGCATAGTTTTTAATGTCAAAACATGTATTGTATCGCAAAGTTGATACATACAATTGTTTTTGTGTAATGGAAACATCAAGTATATTTTACTATCATAATAATGTAATCTTATGCCATTATAAATATATATATTTATATATATGTATATATATATATATATATATATATATATAAATATGTATATATATATACATATATATATATATATATATATATATATATATAATTATATTGTGTATATGTCATTGTCAGCCTCCATTGCCATTGTTATATCAAATGGCTCTCCCCTCTTTTTTCCTACAAAAAAATTGACTTCTAATTTGTAGGGTGACCACACAAATATAAGTATATTTCTGTAACCATCCCAGTCATCACTGGTTACCAAACGTAAAAGATTTTTTTTAAATTCACATTAACATGTCTTATAATAAATTGCACATTTAGACTAAACCTATTCTTAAGTAGTATTTTTCTTAGATTGCTTCTTAGTTTAAGCAAATTTAGTTCTTATATCTTAGACCTTGTTTCAATCTTATTAAATTTAACCTTTAAACAAAACTTTAAAAATTGATTTTATAAAAGAACTTATGTATGTCTTTTCACCGTCGCAAAATCACTTGTTTAATGAATTTATGCTTTATATATATGTAAATTCAAGGTTTAATTTTGTAAAAGGAAACTTAAGATTTGTGTTTAAAACTTTCTAAAATGTTATACTCACAATGATAAGAAGTTATTATGAAATATAACGCAAAGCAACTTGAAGTACTCCAATATCGTTTCGAAACGCAAATATTTTTTAGATATTTCAAGCTCTGATTGACATAAGTGATTCGACCCAGTTACGTTTTTAACAATATTTTAGTTGTCCTGAATTATACAGTGTCCCTAAATTCAACGTCAAGTCGAAAACAGGAGATAGGCCAGGTTGTGACAGTAATCACTAAGTACGAGAATTAACTAGAAATCAGGATTGTTTGGAAAAAACTTTATAAATTTTTTTAAAGGAACAAACCGGCAACTTTTATAGCGTTTTGGAATCTGGACTAAATGTTCTAACCTTTAAAGTAACTTGCCAAAATAGCGTAGTACATTTTTTTATTGGGAGGAGTCAAATTTAGGTGATGGAAAATTTTGAGTGCATGGCTGAGCAAAAAACATAATTTTTTTTAAAACAAGAAAGTTTTGTTTTTGTTTTAGAATGTGATTAATGTAATGGTTATTCAGGATTAAGTAGCAACAATTACAATCAAGAAAAATGAAAATTCATAGTCACAGTGCTTGAAAGATTGTCAATTTTCAGAGTGGCGATTTTCTCGATTTATTTAAAAATACCTATAATTATAAAAGTATATGACCTATACTTTTTTTTCAAGAACAGTCACAACCTGGCCTACCTCTTATTTCTGGCTTGACATTGATTTTTGGAACATGCTGTATAAAGTTATAATAGTTAGTCTTCATTTAACAGATTGAGTGCCGATTGGGCGAGATCAATCTTTTTGGAGTGATATGCAGGGTTGGCTAATAGCACCCTTCTGTGGAATATTTCCTTCAGGGCTATCTGTTTCAATTATTTGCTTGATTTTGCAAATGAAATAGATAATAAATAATAAAAGTGTAAAATTCCAGTACTTTTCAACCTTTAGGTATAATATTTTCTTTTACCTTTTTGTCTGAATATTTATTATTCCATATTGATTTATTTACAAACTTGAATGTCCGCATAAACCAATATGCATACATTTAAGCGACTTATGACTATTATACTAAACGAGAGATCACTTCCAGTTAACCATTATTAAATTTCAAACTTTAATTATAGACTGCAAAACATATTAATTTTTTTCTTATGACAAAATTTATAAACTGCAAAATACATATAAAAAATTTACAAATGCGGACATGGTATGGTTAACAAAAGGGGGCAAAATGGAATTGTAAGGGCCAGGGCTTTTTCAGATGACCTTTGGAAATGTTTGTAGAGAGTCCCTGGTGTCAGGATCCAGCTGATTCCAAAGTTTTGCAGCTTCGGCAGAGAGGACTTTATGTAAAAAATAATTGTGAGTTTAAGAAAAATGAGATTGAACAGGTTTTTGTAGAGTAGCCTTAGACCGTGAGCGGACAAGTAATTCGAATACTTCTCATACGTGTTGAACGACTTGATCTATTTTATGGAACTTTATTTCTCTGGTACTATTCAAGACCTCTAATTGCGTATAAAATTTACATTATAAATAAACAAATATTTGTTTCAGTATTTTATACAATTTCAACCTAATTAAATTAAGGTATTAAAATATGGGTTGCTTTGTAGTGTCAGAGAATTTTTAATTCTCTGACACTACTCACACTAGAAGCCCAGAATTTGATTGATACTGTATGTATGGTGAATAATTATGAAATAGGTATTTTAGCAGGAAACAGAGTTGTCAGGAGTAAGAAAGGAACAGAACCTCCCCCTAACACACCTCGTTTTAGGGAAAGGGTATTATGCGATTATATGGAGAAGAAGGGAAGGAGAGTGGAAATAAAAGAGGGAGGAAAGAGAGAGGAGAGAACAATGGATATGACAACGGCAATGGAGGCTGACAATTACATATACAGAAATAATAAAAACAAGACATTTTACTTCCAATTTGTGGGGCGACCACAAAATCAGTTTTTATTTTTGTTTTCTCCTATTTATAGTCGATAAATAAAGAAACATATGATCTGGAGAAAAGCTAGCTAAAACTTTTATTCAAATCAGTGATGAACGTATGAATTACACTAATTAAATCATGACATGTTACAATTTAAATCTAAACCAATTGTTTTCGTATTAGGTTACGAATAGAGTTGAATGATTTCACATGAAGAGCTGCAGATTTATCTGAATTATAAGAGCAAAAGAATATCCTCTGAAATCCAAGCTGTAAAACAATGCAATGGTACCAAAGGCATCAAATAACAGTCATCTTTCTCTACAATGTACGTGTGGCCCGCTAGTGACTCTCTTGTATACTGAGAAGAGAAACGTTTTTTGGCCAGATATCCATAACTGTTCCACCAATTTTAATCAAATACGATCAGTACCATCTATGGGCCAGTAGAGTTATGTTTTAATGTGGCATAACTTAAGGGCGGAACGGATTCTTTAGTTCACCAACTTGTCGTAATGTTGGTTTCAATGAGAACTGTTAAGCAAAAATTTTCATAGTCCACTGGATATTACCTTCAGGTTTTATAAACCTATGAATGCGCATATATAAATATATATATTTATATATATATATATATATATATATATATATATATATATATATATATATATCGGAAGATATCAAACTTGAGATACGCAGATGACACCACCCTCCTAGCGTCAACAAAAGATGAAATCGAGTCTCTCCTACAACGACTGGAGACCACAGCATTGGAGTTTGGGCTTACAATCAATCGCGATAAGACTAAAATGATGATTGTAGATGGTGCTAACAATAAACAACCGAACATCCAAAATATAGCAGGATGCCAAGTAGTGACGAGCTACGTATATCTGGGCTCCACTATCGCTAATGATGGAGGTTGCGAGGATGAGTTTCGAAGACGTTGCGCCGTGACGAGATCATCAGTGGAAAAACTCACAAAGATCTGGGAAGGCCACAGAATAACCAGAAACACAAAGGTTCGACTTATGAAATGCCTGGTCTTTCCGATTTTTCTATATGGAGCTGAGACGTGGACGATGAGGATGCAAGACCGCCACAAAATTGACGCGCTGGAAATGTGGCGCTGGAGGCGTTTGCTTAGGATCCCATGGACCGCGCACCGAACCAACCCTTCGATCCCCAAGGAACTTAACATCAAAGAGAGATTATCGTCGACTGTGCAATTGCGAATCCTCAAAAGAATTTGACATGTCATCCGTAACGAGGACTTCATGGAACGACTGGTGGTGCAAGGCAAACGATCCCGCGGATGCGCTCCGACACGGTGGACAGATCTAATAAAATCTGCGACGCACTCCAGTGTAAATGACTGCTCTCACTCCGCAAAACACCGAACTACATGGCGTCACATCGCGAGGGCGGCAGTGGCGAAGGAACCGGCCGAATCATGATCACGACCACTCTGTAAAGAGTGAACGACTGATATATATATATATATATATATATATATATATATATATATATATATATATATATATATATATATATACCCACAGAGTCCAATGTAACTGCTTGTCTACTAACATTTCCCTTAAAAACACTATTCTTCATTTATATTCTCCTCCCAGATGTTAACCCAACACTTTCATAATTTTGATCACAGTACAAATTAGCAGATGAAAAATAACTTAAGAAAAGATTTCCTTGAATTGTTTTTTATTACGTCTTTATGGTTAAGTATCCACTGACTTGTTTTTTTCACTTATAAATTTTATTGTGCTTTTCTGTCGTCTGTATTACCATTTCATATAATAAGTTTTTTAAAATCGTCTTTACTTTAAATTACCTAGTAAAAATTTATTCGGAAGTAATTAATTTGGTTTCTCTATTGAATAATATTTTATATTTTTTTTTACATGGCAATTTCGACAAATAGTATAGTATATATATTTTCTTCAATACAAATTTATAAATTTGCACGCTGCGAAAAAAACATAGAAACATTGTGGCAAGTAAAAACTAGCGATAATAGGAATGTGAATGGACATTACTAAAGTTTGAATAACAAAGTCTGCGTTTTGTTATCTGGTATTAATCGCCTGACCTCTGAAATTTTTCAAAGTCTTCGTTCCAGTAGTTGTATTTTTTTTAAATACCTTGTCAAGTTGTACATAGAAGATGCCATCAGTGAAGTCCCCTCGTCGCATCTGTTGGTGTCCGTGCGAACGACCCACTTCCTGCTCAATGCGGTAGCCAAAGCGATAATTTGGTGGCTGCTGATATGATGAGAAAGAAATATTTCAATATAATTCTGATTCATTCGATACCATTATCTTGGCTCATGGCATGGCTTAGCGTTACATTCAAGAAAAATTACAAATGTTGGTTATATGGCTTTTGTGAGAGGTTATATAATGTAAGGTGACCAGGCGTCCCGCTTTTGGTGAGAAAATCCCGATTTTTACCAATTTGTCCCTCATCCCGCTGTATTTTAAAAAAGTCTCGATTTTTTGACTTAAAAAATCTCGATTTTTGGACTTAAAAAGTCTCGATTTTCGGCACAACAAACTAGGGAACGGCGAGAGAACGGGAAGGGAATATACGGATTTCGGCGGCCATGTGGC
The DNA here is from genome assembly GCA_039881145.1 of Druceiella hillmani. NCBI lineage: Eukaryota > Metazoa > Arthropoda > Insecta > Lepidoptera > Hepialidae > Druceiella > Druceiella hillmani. Next base: position 20,125,748 of record JAYKKI010000013.1, read on the forward strand.
CATTTCGCCAGGATATGAGTTTTATATTATTTTTGTTGATTTTATAATGTTAAACTATAATAATAACAAATAATTGTTGAGAACTGCTTATAAAAGTTCGCATTTTTGATCAGTTGTTAGAATCCAACCACATTGTTTGGACTTAATGAACAATGGCAATGAACGACAGTAATCTACTAAAAAAATTCACTCAAACGAGAAATATGCCAAAGAATAAAATAATACTATACATAATTTTTTTTAATATATATTATATTTGTTAATTGTACTTACATTGAAATTAAAAAAACATATATTACAATACTATTTTTGCGTTTTATGAAAATTTTTGTTGCTCCATATAAATCAAATATTTAATCAACCACCCCCCTCCCCCTCCTCCCCCGGTCAATTGTGTCCCGCTTTATCAATGTTGAAATTTGGTCACCTTGATATAATGGTGATTTTCAACTAAAATGCAAGGAATTTACCCTAAATATATTTGCCCTGAATAAGAGAAATTTAAAGATTATGAAACTTTATATCATATAACGTATATATAGATGATTACATAAAGATTGAACCTTTGAGGTTCCACTTGTATCAATGCGTAAACTCAGGCTGTGAAATATTTATTTATCTACTTTACTATATCTAATTGATACATATGGCGAACTTATTGCTACGAAAGCAATCTCTTACAGTCAACCATTTGTTCAATTAAAAATGAAATATGTCCAATTTAAAAAAATCGTAACTTTATTTTAACTACTTAATGATCATTACGTTAACTTACGAAGAAAAATATAGCATCTTGTATGCATCGTAACGTATATATATATATATATATGTATATATATGTACATATATATATATATATATATATATATATATATATATATATGTATATATATATGTACATATATATATATATATATATATATATATATATATATATATATAAATATATGTATATATATATATGTGTGTGTGTGTGTGTGTGTGTAAATATATAGAGGAAGATTTAATTTCAATGAATACAAATAGAGATACTAAAATATGAATACTGACATCCCCAGACCTAGAAGGAAACCTACACTAAGATCATCCTTGAAAAGAATTTAGAAATTCTTGGGATAAAAAACTGAAAGACTCCAACAAGTGATTCAAACTCCTTTAGGAGGCGAGAGGCCATCCCGAACTAAATTTCTGTTGAAAAAGAAGAAGCCTTATCCTTCACTCTGTGGCAAGCATTCAAAATACGTACTTTTTGGAAGATCTATGGTACTGATGTCTTTGTACTTGTTCACCATGCTTCCATCTTGTGCATGTTGCTTTTGCTATATAGCTCATTTTTCGTTTTTTGACTACACAAAGTCACTTCTCGTAGCTATTCACATATGCAGATTCATTTGATGGCATGGGCACTGGCACACTCTTCACTTCATCTAGTTACCTAATATTACACCTTTATTTCTCTCCTCATCATTGTCCCTTAAATTGCAGCCTGTACCCTTTTTGTGACTGACTTTAGTACAGAAATTAATTTATATAAGATATTTATTATTTTTACTTTTAACTTTAATTGTAAAATTCAGAAAATGATGGCTGATTACCAATGTTTTATAGAAAAGGGATCATTTTCTTCAAGAATAACATGAAGAACTATGTTTGAATGTAGATATTGAATGGAAGAAGGTTTAGGAATGGAAGTAGGATGGAAGAAGTTGTTAAACAAATATTAAACAAAATAAAAGATATTAAAAAGGAGCAAGGAGCATAAAACATTATTTTTATTTAAAAATTATTTTGTATGTCTGTTAATGGCAAATCAAAATAATTTTAGACAATTTGTTACTTTTATTAGATAATAGCATAAATTGATACTTTATTTCACTGTTTAAATGAAAATGTTGTCATATTATAAATATAATTAAAAACAATATTTATTATAAGTGATATGGTAAAGTAAATATTTACGAATAATTTACTTTTAACTAATTATTATAAGTGATATGGTAAAGTAAATATTTACGTAAAGTAAATATTTTATTATAAGTGATATGGTAAAGTAAATATTTACGAATAATTTACTTTTAACTAATTATTATAAGTGATATGGTAAAGTAAATATTTACGTAAAGTAAATATTTTATTATAAGTGATATGGTAAAGTAAATATTTACGAATAATTTACTTTTAACTAATTATTATAAGTGATATGGTAAAGTAAATATTTACGTAAAGTAAATATTTTATTATAAGTGATATGGTAAAGTAAATATTTACGTAAAGTAAATATTTTATTATAAGTGATATGGTAAAGTAAATATTTACGAATAATTTACTTTTAACTAATTATTATAAGTGATATGGTAAAGTAAATATTTACGTAAAGTAAATATTTTATTATAAGTGATATGGTAAAGTAAATATTTACGAATAATTTACTTTTAACTAATTATTATAAGTGATATGGTAAAGTAAATATTTACGTAAAGTAAATATTTTATTATAAGTGATATGGTAAAGTAAATATTTACGTAAAGTAAATATTTTATTATAAGTGATATGGTAAAGTAAATATTTACGTAAAGTAAATATTTTATTATAAGTGATATGGTAAAGTAAATATTTACAAATAATTTACTTTTAACTAATTATTATAAGTGATATGGTAAAGTAAATATTTACGTAAAGTAAATATTTTATTATAAGTGATATGGTAAAGTAAATATTTACGTAAAGTAAATATTTTATTATAAGTGATATGGTAAAGTAAATATTTACGAATAATTTACTTTTAACTAATTATTATAAGTGATATGGTAAAGTAAATATTTACGTAAAGTAAATATTTTATTATAAGTGATATGGCAAAGTAAATATTTACGAATAATTTACTTTTAACTAATTATTATAAGTGATATGGTAAAGTAAATATTTACGTAAAGTAAATATTTTATTATAAGTGATATGGTAAAGTAAATATTTACGAATAATTTACTTTTAACTAATTATTATAAGTGATATGGTAAAGTAAATATTTACGTAAAGTAAATATTTTATTATAAGTGATATGGTAAAGTAAATATTTACGAATAGTTTATTTTTAACTAATTATTCGAGACAATACTTTGGTTTGATAACTAATAACTTTTTACTATTATGCGTGTATGCATGTACATGCCTAAATATAGGTGGCAGAAATATTAGTAACAAAATAGGTCTAAAAATTATAAATTTGGGTATCCACCGAATCGTTGTTAAATATATTAAAAAAATAGGTTGCCCTACTAAAACAGTTCTTTTCAATGATTCTCCACAGGAAAATTTTCAGCAAAAAATTTACATGTTCTTTCCCTTTTCAATTTTGGACAACAGAAATACATATTATGGAAATAATTACAATCCACGTGTTTATCTCTTATTCCGTTTAGTATTTGAAAGCCTCTATCAGACAGATAGGTGGACAGACATATGATATTCTAATAATAGGGTTCCGAACCCGACAAATCAAACCATGACTGAATATTCTAGTGGTATTCAAACCTAAGACCAGCATTTTATTGGTCCAATGCACTACCTCCTCAGACACGTGACTGGTAGATCATAACTTTTTGTCTCTATTTATATAAAAATTCTTATTATGTAAGTAGAGACAAATTTTGGGATATGTTTCTTTGAAATTGTTACCGTTTATACATTAAAACTTACACATCAAATGTTCAGAACAAAAGTAATTTAACTTAGAAATCATAGCATTTTGTAAATAAAGTATGGGAGATGATCAGTGTGAGAGATCAATCAGTGCAAGAGATTTTATTACATTAATTCGGTTTTTAATTTTTGGATAAAAAGATCTTCTTTTTAATTCTGAAGGTGAGTATTCTATAATTTCCAGCAAAATACTTACAGGATCTGGAGTTTTAGGTATTTCAGTGTATGCTGCTTGCTTCGCGACCCCCGCCACCAAGTTGCCTGAAAACACGACCACTGCCACCAGTATGACACGCATCTGTAATTATTCAAAACATTTTATTATTACTTTATTATTATTTTAATTTATACAACTATATGTCAAAAGTAACCATTTTGGCTAAATAATAACTTTCATGGAGTTTTTGATATTATAATACATAGAAATTATAAATAATTATAAATAATATAGAAAATGTTTACAAGCTTAATATACACTCCTAACTAATTTTATTCCATTCAAAGATTAATGAATACTAATTTTAGGCCTTTCACAGAATGTTGGTGCTGTAAGTGTTTTGTTGTTTGCTGAGCACCTAAAGCTCTTTTTGCATATTTACAACAGCAAAGACTACTCAAAAAACGAGAAATAAAATGAAAAAAACAAAAACGTAAAGCATTTTGAGGTTTTCGCAGAAGTGAAATAATCTCGGTAGGGATGACAGGAGACAATTAAGTGTGAGTTGAAATCAGGGTACAGATTGCTGACAGCAACAAATATTAAAATTTCCAGAAACTCCTGAATCACGCTGTTTACGAAAGAACTTAAGTTGTTGATGTACATAATTGTGATAATGCTAGTTGTCGAGCATGGGTCTGAGGTCTGAGGTTCTTTTTTCGGGATATCTATAGTAGTACTGACTATATATGTACGAACTATATATGTAACTCAAGTGTTTCAGACATGTCCGAAGGATGGATTTCCAGCAAGTCACAAAGCAAGTCCTGTAATTCAAGCTAGAACGCTGACTGCCTTCTTTTCGAAAACCCAAGATATATAGATTGATGATGTGAAAGCCACACATTTCTAATCTTATACGCAACCACCCAGTTCTAGTCTCACACACTTTCTGGAGCAGGCCGAGTGAGATTAGAAGTGAATGGCGAAATCTATAGAAAAATTGAAACGGTTTTTAATCAATGAAATCAGTATGGCGAAAAAGTTTTCCATAATATTTTTCAAAAGGTTTCTCATCAACATTATCAAAGCACCCACTGCTAAATATTGACCTACTCTAAAGATTTCCAGAAAAATTCGATCCTGTGCCCCAGACGTTCAATGGCTTTCTGCGATCTTTACAACGTCACCTTCCGGTATGCGTCTTCCGGTATGGATTTGTCATTTCAGAACCTTTCTTCTTTGCGGCCTGTTCTTTAGCTGTTGTCAAAACCAAGAGCTATGATGATCTTATTTCTCTTGTGGGTCTCATCATTATGGGTCATATCTCCTTCAGAAACCTTGAGCATATCCCTTACCAGAGCTCGCTGATTGACTTGGGGTCTTTTTACGAAACCAAGGGTAGGAGAGCCATGTCTCGTTTTATATATCATCACTGGTAATGCAAACTGGTTGACGACTTTCGTCTTCAGATATTGAGGTATTTCTTAAGAAAAGATATGTTGAAAATTTTTGGACGCTGCCCAGACAAGTTGGATTCATCGATTGACCTCTTTCTCGAAATTGGATTTATTTAATCGGACAGTTTGTCTAGGATAATATACATAATTATTAGCAGCTTCGAAACTAGCATTCCAGACATGTACCAGTATAGATGCGTTATGGAGGTTAAACATGATTTTTGTCTTGTCTGTATTTACTATAGAATCTATATGTTGGGAAACTCTGCCTAGGCTCCTGAGCAGTGTGCCAATATCTTCCAGAGATAATGCATAACCACTTTATCGTGGTTGGAGTATTCTCCATTGATATTGGTATTATTCTACGTATGTATATATTTTATGGATGAGTATTAGAAGCAAAAATAAATTTATACGCATATACGCATAAAAATCAATTTATACGCATATATATAACTCGCACGCATACACAAAAGTGCAAACTCTTAAAATGTTTACACCTCCAACGTGCGGATTCGCAGTCGTACGGATTCGCACTTTAACGAGGTTCAAATAGATAACTTTGCGTAAAAGTATAACAACAATTAAATACGTATAATCCGTGACCGGAGAAAAATTATATGTGAGTCGCCTATATAATTTCCATAATATCAATAAAGCTCAGAAACGGTAAAGAGTGTTGAGACATATTTGTAATCTATAATCTCTCATCTATAAATTTCCACTTCTTGATATCGAAGTGATCCATGTTGCCTCCCATAGAATTAAATATGTAAGATGCTAACTATGTAACATAATATTGACACTAACTTTTTCAAAAAACTGCTTTTGCCACATAACTTCGCAGTCTTTGAATACATCTACCCTTATTGAATATATTTGGCGTTAATTTTGTAGAAATTCATTATTTACAATTATTTCTACTTTCTTTAATTTCTTTACCACGACCTAGGTTTCGTTGTATTACAACATATTCAGGTGGGATATTAGCAAAGATATCTTTGCTGTTGTAATACAATGAAACCTAGGTCGTGGTAAAGAAATTAAAGAAAGTAGAAATAATACTACATCACGTAGTTACATCTACCCTTCTTAACAACCCGGAATTATCAGTAACTCTTTGTTTAAAATCTTTTTTTGGCCGCATTTTGTACTTTATCATTTGTTGAACTATTGGTATTTTGTATTTAAGAGATAAAACCGCAAAATAAAATATAAACGTTTTTATAGAAAGGCAGGAATCGTCAAAGGTAATAATTCAATATATAAGTGGTAAAAAGATGAAAAAAGGTGTTGTTTATTATCCTAATAACAATATCTTATTATCACACCTTGTAATATTAAAATGTACACTTACGACCGCTTACAAATCTCGAACGGAATCAACACCAGCCAAATTTGAAATAACCGTCATGATTAGAAGTTTATTTATCGAATACATAAAGTTTAACTTTGTGAGTTTAATGTGTTCAAAGCTGACTTGGGACCGCGTGAACTACATATACGTATATCCGTTCAACATACTCTCCCCTTTCCAAGGAAAATGTTAAAATCGGTCAAAAATTAAAACCTGTCTAAGATTTTTGTTTGATCTTTCATTTCTTCAACAATGCCATTTTCCCAACAATAATATTATTTAGAAAAGCCTGGGTGACTACTAAAAAGCCTTTTTTCAACCAGCATAAAAAGCAATTCTAACAATATCAATCGGTCAATTTATTTGAATATCGAAAACTATATTTTTAAAGAAAGAACATTATTGTGAATAACAAAATTAGAACGTTATTATTTCATATGTAAACATCTTAAAACACAACGATCATTTGGGGTATTTTTTGGAAAAAAAATCATAAGCACTTGCATTCAATGCCCCATTTGAATTTTAGAAGAAGTGGAAATACAAAATGGCGGTTACCATTCGCCATATGAATAATTGGACCAACAGTCTGTCTCTCGCGCCTCTAAAAGGAATCGTTTTATATCTTTTAACGTTGGATTGAGCTGATTATTTGAAACTCGTCATTTAAATAGTACGTGAATTATAAATTACTCGAAAAAATCAATTCAGAAAGAACATTACCAATTACGTAAATATAAAAAATTAAAACAAGTGAAAAAATATGCGGTAAATATATTTTCATTTCATCATTTCTCTAAGTGAGTTATCAACGTGGTGGTAAAGTACTGGAATCTGAACTCGAAGTCTAGGTTCGAATTTCAGGAAGTACCTTTTTTCTAGCCTAAAACAAAATTTAAAAAAATTATGCGTGTCAGCTCCGAAGCGCGATTGGAGTTTACTTCTTGAGCACGATTGTCTGACGACAGAAAATTCTTTAATAAAAAAATGCTGACAATATAATTATTTTCAAGTAAAACACAAATGAACAAGATCAAATTTATACAACAACAGTATTAAAAACAATTAGTAACGTCAGACTAAGAAGTTAAAGTTAAAAGAGGCTTTTTAATTTTGTGGAATAGAAGACACCAAATATTCATACACAATGGCATTTAATGATTAGATCTTGATGTAAGCGAACGACAGTAAACTATGTGTGTCACACTCCGTCATTACGATTACGCCATAAGAAAATGCCAAATAAACATATTGATATCTCACTCTAAAGATGCGCAGAGAGGCCACCAAACGGTTACACTTTTTTTAACGCTCTGATTTTACTCCTCATAAAACTTCATCCGGGCGATCTATAGGAAAATCGATTCTTAAAGAGTAAATTCAAAAAACCCTTTAGTCTAAATTCTGATGTCAATCATAGCTATAAAAACCAAAAAATCTACTTTTTTTTAAATATATTTTCTTTAAACCAATTCGTGAATACATTTTAAATTCAGCGCCATTTTCAACGTTAACTATCGAGATCAAGGAGCTGAATTTTGTTATAAAAAGCTGATCAGATCTGCTACGTATCTAATTAAAAAAAAATAAAAGAAAATATAAAAGAATAGAAGAAAAAATAAAAAAAAACAAGAAAATAAAAGAAAACATAGTGATTATTTTTTAATTATAAGATTGATAATAATATATTAAATTTTTAAATATAATTTTATTCTTTATAAAAATTGAATCAGCTGATTTCGACCTATGACAAACAACCACTCTTCACTTGTACTGTGCCAGTGTACTAAAGACCCGTATTAAAATTTGTATTTAAAATAATAATTTTCACGTATTTCTACATTTCTACGAGAAACCACCTAAAAACGAAAAATACACAACAGACAGGAAAATAGTAATGACAGATCTCTCCTTTATTGTATTCGAATTAGTTTAGTTCGCTCGCCGACAATGGATATCGAATATCGCCTTTGATTGTATTAGACAAACCGAAGTCCGCATTTCCCGTCACTTTCCATTGTTATCTTACAATCGTCTGGTATATTGAGACGTCACAGAGTAGACTCGTACCTATGCGTGAGACATGTCATCGGTTGAAAATGAAAGATCGAACTGGATTTCTGACATAAAAGAAAGTCCCTTTCGCTAAACGGGCTGAAGTGCGTAAGTCCCGTTCTAAAGACGTCAAACGTCTACTCATGTCGCGTGTATCGAGCGAATGCTCGATTTGATTGGGAGATGTTGATAAACGATATGTTAAGCCTATCGATGTGTTAAGCCTATCTGCGCCAGTAATATCGATAACCCTGTGAGAAAGTATTTTTTCCTATTCAAGTTATTTTGCTGAAATGCTAGTCTCTAAGCATTTACTCTAGATTTGAGTAAATTTTAGTTTAAGTTGAACGAATTTGGTTAACAGAAAATAATTAAAAAAAAATAGTTACCTAAGTGGGGAAATAATTGGCTAAGTAGGGTTAAAATCGGCCAAGTAAGATGATAATTGGTCAAATAGGATAATAATTGGCTAAGTAGAATAATAATCGGTCAAATAAGATAATAATTGGTCAAATATGATAATAGTTGGATAAGTAGGATAACAATTGACCAAGTAAGATAATTGATCAAATAATATAATAATTGGCTAAGTAGGATAACAATTAGCCAAGCAAAATAATAATTGGTGAAATAGGATAATAATTGGTCGAATAGGATAATAATTGGCTAAGTAGGATAACAATTGGCCAAATAAGATAATAATTGGTCAAATAGGATAATAATTGGCTAAGTAGGATAATAACTGCCCAAGTAGGATAATAATTGGTCAAATAGGACAATAATTAGCTAAGTAGGATAACAATTGGCCAAGTAGGATAATATTGGTCAAATAGGACAATAATTAGCTAAGTAGGATAACAATTGACCAAGTAAGATAATAATTAGCCCAATAGGCCGAGTCGGAACTCGCTTTAACGAAATTGCATGTTATTTAAACTTTTAAAAGCAAACTTATGTAAATGCACGGATAAATTCTATACCAAAAGTGTATAGCGCGTGCGCCTTTGCGTTTACAATGTGTATCAACGTAGTTAACGGAAAAATGAAACAAAAAAATGACTTAAACATTTTTTTATGTATTTTCCTTTAAGTAATGCATATCAGCTATAACTTTTTAGCTGTCATTAATATTTCAATTGAAATTTTGATATGAATAATTAAATAATTTATTCCAAATATACATGGTTTCCGGGAATAAGTGTTGGACAAAGAAAGAGGTTATACGTTGACTTAAAAAAATAATTGATTGTCGTTAAAATAAAATTAAAAAAATTTTCAGAAAATTTACAATAGTATTCATAATTATTTGTCACCTTTTTTGTACACATGATACTTGCGTACATTATTTAGCGCCGCTCAGGGGAATAACCCGTGAACATCTGCGAAGACATCTAGCTATCCAGGTAAGCACCGCGCTCCAGGCAAGTATTGGATGTGTTAAAAAGAGTTATGTGTAATATTTTTTTGCACTCAATTGGAAAAAGGGCCTGTTTTACGTTTTGTTTCAAGAACAATTTATTCGTTTATAGTCAATGAATAACGTCTTTCTTTGTCCGACATCTATTCCTGGACACCGTGTATTGTGAATTTCAGAAGGTTGAAGTGTGGGAGTTTACCTCTAATGTTGACTTCAGCACTATGTATTTGCGAGATTTTTTATAGATTTTTCCGATTATTACAATGTTTTTGGTTCAAGTAATTTCGTGCCATTTTTGATGTTTTCGTTTAATATTTTCGATGTGAAACACCTAATGGCCGCGTTTGGATGGGAGTTAAAACGTCCTGATGGCACGTCGTCACAACGTGGCGATCGGCTAGCTTCACGTCATGTCGGCTCTTCGACTTAATTCAGCCAGTTTCGCGCTAACAGTATTATAAAATTTAAAAAATATTTGGAACATACTGTTAAGAAACTTTGTGTGATGAATATGAAAATAAATTAATAATATTAAATCAATATCTTATTATTAACAACTATCTGAATATTTGTCTTTTTAGTTTTGAATTCGTTCAAATAAAAATATTTCAATATAAAAATATTTAAAAAAATTTGATGTTTCCCATCGGCCCAGCGTCCCATGATGGTTCACAATTTTTGGTTTTTACTTTTTTAAGGTTCTCTATCCGAAGTTTTCCCTTATTTAGTCAAAGGAAAAGTTCTGAACGGAATCGTACTTTTGTGGGAACATTATCTGTCTATCTGTCAGTCGTAAAATAAATAGGATTAGAAAATCACACATAATATGGAGTTTCTTGGTCTAAAACAAAACCAGTATTTAATATGAGTTCCTTTGAAATATAATTTATATTTCGAGGGCGTTTTCAAAAATGTAAAAAATGTTAGGGCTGATGTTTGTTTGGGTAGAAATATGGGGTATCATTTAATGTTTGACTAGAGCGCAAATTTGTTTTATTTTTAAATTTTTGAACTAAAAGCAATTTGGTGGACCATTAAAATTGCCACTTTTAAAATCCACTTTTTGCCAAGTCTGTCTCAAAAATGATATTTCGTAGAAAGCTGTAGTTCCGTTCTAATGTTTCTCATATCCTGTATTTAAATACTAGCTCTGTCTCAAAAATTGTATTTCGTAGGAAGCTGTAGTTCCGTTCTAATGTTTCTCATATCCTGTATTTAAATAAAAAATACTAAAATGTGTTATATACATATTTGAAATGTGTTATACATAAAATCACAGTATTTTTGGGAAATTTACAATAATTTTACGCCTCCAAAAGGTTTACTACGCGATATTTACATAGTGAAAAAGAAATTCAATATTTGCGAATAGTTTAATAGAAAATACTGGAAACTCGCAGTGCGTATTGCTTATTTGTACTATTTAAGTATGTATCGAACAGTAGTAGATACTGTAAACTCGCAGTGCGTGTTGCTTAGGTGTACTATTTAAGTATATATGGAACTGTAGTAGATACTGGAAACTCGCAGTGCGTGTTGCTTATGTGTACTATTTAAGTATATATGGAACTGTAGTAGATACTGGAAACTCGCAGTGCGTGTTGCTTATGTGTACTATTTAAGTATATATGGAACTGTAGTAGATACTGGAAACTCGCAGTGCGTGTTGCTTATATGTACTATTTAAGTATATATGGAACTGTAGTAGATACTGGAAACTCGCAGTGCGTGTTGCTTATATGTACTATTTAAGTACGTATAGAACAGTAGTAGATACTGGAAACTCGCAGTGCGTGTTGCTTATGTGTACTATTTAAGTTTGTATAGAACAGTAGTAGATACTGGAAACTCGCAGTGCATGTTGCTTATATGTACTATTTAAATATGTATAGAACAATAGTAGATACTGAAAACTCGCAGTGCGTGTTGATTATGTGTACTATTTAAGTATGTATGGAACTGTAGTAGATACCGGAAACTCGCAGTGCGTTTTGCACTGGTTCTTAATAAATGCATCCCTATTAATATTATAAAATCGAAACAATGTCTGCTTGTTTGTTTTACTTAAATGAACAATTTGGGTATAGATAACATAGAATCTAGATTAAAACACAGGCTATATATAATTATGATGTTATTTACAGCAACAGAGTAGTGAACATAAACGCTGAAAAAAATATGCACGCGCGTGAAAACTGAATTCAAAGTTATAGGAAAAGATTGCTATGACATATACAAGGTGTCCGGAAATAGATGTCGGACAAAGAAAGACGCTATTCGTTGGCTATAAAGGAATAAATTGTCGTTAAAAACACGCCCTTTTTCTAATTGAGTGTAAAATAAAAAAAATTACTTATAACTCTTTTTAACACACCCAATACTTGCCCGGAGTGCGGTGTTTACCCGCAGTTAACGGGTTATTCCTTTGAGCGGCTCTAAGCCATGGGCGCAAGTATTGCGTACGAAAAAGTCGTCAGATAACTATGAAAAAAAAAATTAATTATGAATAAAAATGATAATTCAATATGAATAAAAATGATAATTATTAATAAAAATATTACTTTCTGAAAAAAGAAGTCATCTTTTAAATTTTATTTTAACTATTTTTCAGTCAAGGAATAACGTCTTTCTTTGTCCGATAATTATTCCCGGACACCGTTATTATCGCGAATATCGAAGACTTCTAAAAAAACTGTTGTTTTTTCCGTAATATTACTTTTAATCTTTTCTAAAGCAATGGGGGGCATATATTTTCAATATTTTTCGGTATATATTTTAAAATGTATTACTAAAATGATTCAAAAAGCCCTTTCGAACAATACCTCACACTGTACAGGAATTTACAAGAAACAATCGGGTACTTAATATGACCATAACATTTCTCTACAAATATTTTTGAGTGGTAGTTATTGAATTATATACACTTTAAGGTTTATTACAATGGTAGTTATTGAAGTATATGGACTTTAAGGTTTATTACAGTGGTAGTTATTGAAGTAGATGCACTTTAAGGTTTATTACAGTGGCAGTTATTGAAGTACATGTACTTTAAGGTTTATTACAGTGGCAGTTATTGAAGCATATGCACTTTAAAGTTTATTACAGTGGTAGTTATTGAAGTATATGCATTTTAAGGGTTTATTACAGTGGCAGTTATTAAATTATATACCTAAGTATATACACAGTAAGCACTTTAAGATTTATTACAGAGGTAGTTATTGAAGTATATGCACTTTAAGGTTTATTACAGTGGTAGTTATTGAAGTATATGCACTTTAAAGGTTTATTACAGTGGTGGTTATTGAAGTATATGCACTTTAAGAGTTTATTACAGTAGGAGTCATTGAAGTATATGCACTTTAAGGTTTGTTACATTTTCAAGTTTTTATATCAAGTAGTTTCTGTGAAAAACAGCTATTACAGACGAATAGACAAATTATTTGAAAGAGTTCCAGTTTTCATTTTGAGGCACGGAATCGTAAAAACATTAGATTGCAAAAAGTAAATATCTAAATCACATAAACACGGTTTTGTTATTTATTTTTGATTTTGGTGTTTTTTTCATTTATTACAATTTGTGAAACGATTAGTTTCACAAATAACTTGCTTAAGATATATGGATGGAGACAAAATGTTTGATTTCTGCAATTGTACATTTTGTATGAACAGTATAGGGCTTCGTCGTCGCTTATGCCATTTCTGTGAACAACAGAGTAGATGCATATCAGTCCAGTTGCTTTGTTTTGATATGATCTTTAGTACATTTCAATCCATTGGGAAGTTTATATATCGTAACCGGTGAGAAATAGCCTAGTTCTATAGAAATAAAATATTTTTGAAAAGTGGTATTTTTAGAAAATAAAACAACGAGTAATTTAGCGATTGTTAATCGAGAAAGAACAAAAAAAAGACCACAATTTGTAACCATAATATAAAAGTAAAGAGTCATCTTTGTAAATGTGCATGAATATATTTTAGTTTCAATATATGAAGAATTGTTAATAACAAACAAAAATAACAATCAAAATCTAATGAAATATGTAATAATTTTTAGGAACTGTTGCATAAAATATTTATTTAATTTGTCAAATTGCCTAATTAATTGAAAACAAACTGTTAAATGACATTGCCCATCAACATAAGATTACTTTTATTTATTGCCAACAAACCCATTTTAGGATTATTATAGGAGGATAGAATTTTTCATATTTATTTTCATGTTTATTTCTGTTTTTATGTTTGTTTGTATATTTGTATATACTTATTTTGTACTCTCTGTATATTATAATGTCATTTTCTTCTTTTTGTTTAATTGTTGCCAACTTCTTATTTAGTTTTTGTTTTATTGTATAGTTTGTTCTTTTGTTAACAAGCAACAATGACAAATATCCTAAATATGATTTATTCAGTGTTGTATAGCCATTTTTTCCATACTTGACATTGGCAAAGGTTCTCTCTGGAGAGAACGAACGCTATATAATCAAAGATAAAGATTTTTTGTTCCGTGGTATCTGTACTGGTATCTTTGTTGATATTCGTTCTGTCTTGTCCAAATGAACGTTTTCTACTCTTTTCGAGTTTCACGTGGCTTTTCTGATGACCCTGTCAGGTTTTCGAATTTCATTAGTTAGTACGGTACATTTATTTATGGAGAATACAAAGGGAAACAGTCTTCTTTGTTGGTTCAAAGAGTTCAGTAGAAATAATATAATTTTCATAATTGTAGATTTAGAAAATTATGAAAAATAATCTGAGTTTCATAAAAAATACAAAGTTTCTCATTTGTCTGATTTAAGGGGCTCATTTTATTTGTTTTTGAATATGAGAATGTCATCCCTATTTTCGTAACATCTATGTATATATAACAACTATGAACTTTTACCGATAATTTTTTCGGCAAATTTTATAGTAGACCCTGTAATAGGCTTGATTTATTTTGAAAACATGGTTAAAATATGTTCCTGTGTATTATATATTTACTCTTCTTAATTTATAAAATTTGCCAAAAAATGCAAGTTTTAAAAATATTTTCGTCTAATCAGCCGTTTTTCCAAAGTTTTAACTAGTAACTTTCGCTTATAAGAAAGTTACCAGAAGGCTTAAAGGTTAATACCCTTAGAAAGTTTTGGACCAAGTTCAGTTTAGGGAAAATGTGAATTTCCAATTGTTTTTATTTTAAATGAAAGAAAATAGGTAAAAAAGAAGTATAAACGAAAAGTACGTCTCGGCCGCGATTAATGTGATTTGAAAAAAGTTTCCATACAAAACTACTTTGTCAAGAACGTTTTAGTCGTAAGGTTTTCGAGTTAATTTCCATTATTAGTAATACTGAACAAAGAATTTGCAAATACGTTGAGGAATTGACATAAAAAAAACAAAACCAAAAAATAAAAATATGAAAATGCACAAAGTAGATCGCATAAACTGAGTATTATATTTGACAGCCGATTAACAACAGTTTCTTCATAGAAAGAGCATTTTTAAAATCAATTTTTTATAATGAAATAATCTGGTTCGAGACATAATTTTTCAAAATTCGTCATTTTTATATATATTATTTCATAATTGATAATTAAATGAAACAACTTGATGTAGTATTATTTCTACTTTCTTTAAGTTCTTTACCACTTATTTAAATTTGAGGTAAAGAACTTAAAGAAAGTAGAAAAATACTACATCACGTAGTTTCATTTAATTATCAATTATGAATTTCTACAAAATTAACGCCAAATATATTCAATATATCATTTCATTAACAAAAAACAGGAAGTTTACATTTTCGCTAAACCGAACTTATACCAAAGTTTTCACCTATTTTTTTCAATATCCTCACCCTGAGCTGTTATAAAAAGCGTTAGGGTGGATTTAGCCTCATATTCACTCACTAAGTTTGTCGGAGTTGTGGAATCGGAGGAATAATATTAAAAACATTAATGAAAATACTTAATATTTCATTTTCAGTAATAATGTGCTTTAAAGTTCCAACTTAAACGTAGTTTAATAAACTAGGAGTTAAACTGTTACTTTATTTAACTGACTCTAAGTTGAACTCTGATCATTTAAATAACGAAGGTAAAGTAAAAGGGAGAAGTACGTCAAAAGTGAAAGTTGTGGATGAAAAAGGTTCACATTTCGTGAGAATAGGAATTTTAAGCGTTTGTTTACATATACACCACTACTTACAATTAATTCAAACAAGTATAATAAAGAAAGCGATGTTAAATTTATTAAGATCATGTGCAGGTAGCTTATACGGATAATATAATATATCTTATTTACGCTTAATTATTTAAATATATTACAAAGAAAGGTTCCATTAATCATGCAGGTAGATTATACGGATAATATAATATATCTTATTTACGCTTAATTATTTAAATATATTACAAAGAAAGGTTCCATTAATCATGCAGGTAGATTATACGGATAATATAATATATCTTATTTACGCTTAATTATTTAAATATATTACAAAGAAAGGTTCCATTAATCATGCAAGTAGATTATACGGATAATATAATATATCTTATTTACGCTTAATTATTTAAATACGTTACAAAGAAAGACTTTATTATTCATAGAGGCAATTCTATGCACCAAACTGCCTGTAAATTCACAACCGTTTCTCAAAAAAGTCATTGGCAAAGATGCGATTCGAAGGATTTTTTTTATTTGCGATGGAAGTCCATTCTCAGATTGTGTTTAACTTTAATCGTAGAACGAATGAAACGCGATTTATTACTAAGTATGATATCTATATTAATATATAAAGCCGAAAAATTTGTTTTTATTTATTTGTTTGATGCATGACATTTTTTAGGAAAATATTTCATTTAATATGTAGCAAAATATTGAAAAAAAAGAAATATATGTAAATATATATATATATATATATATATATATATATATATATATATATATATATATATATATATATATATATATATACATGATATATAATGAACATTTTACTTTAAAAAACACAATTTTCAGAACTTTTCGTGCAAAAAAGTCTTAACTCCTGCCATATTAAATATTGATCATCCTAAAGTTATAAGAATAAAGTTTGTAGTGATTTTTCTCAAGTTACAATTTGTAGTAATTTTTCTCAAGTTACAATTTGTAGTGATTTTTCTCAAGTTACAATTTGTAGTGATTTTTCTCAAGTTACAATTTGTAGTGATTTTTCTCAAGTTACAATTTGTAGTGATTTTTCTCAAGTTACAATTTGTAGTGATTTTTCTCAAGTGACAATTTGTAGTGATTTTTCTCAAGTTACAATTTGTAGTGATTTTTCTCAAGTTACAATTTGTAGTGATTTTTCTCAAGTTACAAGGATCAAATTCCTCATGCAATAATTTTCTTAAGAATAGTTTAAAAATTGTTGATGTTTTTAAGTGAACCAAATTATACGTGCGTGCGTGCAAAATTATTCGTGTATTGACACAGGATGCTTCAACGTGTGAAAGCTCGTTGCACATCCTCGCAAAGACGGGGCGGTTGTCGCTTCAGAATAAAGATGAAACTCCATTCACCATGTTTAATTTTAAAAACCCCAGCAGTAGTAAATTAAGCTTCAAAAAGGCGTGACAATGCATATTAACTCATTCCCCCATGGGTTTAAAAAATTCTAGATACGATAATTTCCTTAAAACTTTCAATTAGCTGCATCAATTTACTTGCTTCAACAATTCCAGCCACGTAAATAGCCTCGGTATATTATGTCATGCGTTTTCCGACAAACACTTAGTCGGTTTGTTAATTTCTAATTCCATACAAGTGAAGCAGTACCAGCTAGTAACGTATCAGATGAATAATATGCTGAATTTGTGCATTTGTACTGTGCACATGGCTTACCGCTAACGTCAGTCATAATTAAGATCAAGCTTGGCTATTTATGCATTACATAAAACACTGGAATGAAGTTAGAGACGATGTTCTTTAGAAAGATTGAAGTCGTTGAAGATATGAAAGCAACGCGGAAGTATTCAATGCGGCAGTGTTTAGCGGAGAGTGACGGTTGATGGACGACAACGTCAGCGTAACGCATTGTGTGCAAGGGACTGTCGTGGATCGTGAGCAATATATAACAGTCGCCTAACTGAATGAGATATGCATATTTATAGCCATTTAACATGACGCCATATTCATCATAATCCACCGTTTGTCCAAAGACGGTAATGCGGTTGTGAGTGTATAAAAAATGGTGTCAGAGAGCGCATGACAGAAGTGAAACTTATTACAATTTTTATGCGTCGCACTTAGAAAGCAAATTAGAATAGAAATAAAATTAGAAAATCTTGGGAAATAAAATAATAAAGTTATATTATGAAAGAGTAGTTAAACAATTCATAACGTACGAATGACGTGTATTTTGAGTAGCGTTACATAATAAGGAAGAGGCGGAAACAATCGAAGACTCGCGGAGATGCCCGACCACTGACAGTTATCGAATCGCTCGACCCTATCACTTTCGTCAGTTTATTCTCATATATTTTTTGTTGAGGCGCGCTTAGAAGTTTCACTTCTATATATAAAAGGCATTTTCGGACAAAAGACTTCAGGATTATATAAGTACTCCATAGAAATAAACTATTATCTACGTATAAAACCTCCACTACGAGGGAAACCTGCATGCATATATACATACAACAGCTTAAACATGTAAGAGTGCATGGTATATATCAACATCTATCTTCTAGATTTAAAATCTATGTTTTTTGTATAGATATGGATTTAAGCGAAAAACGTCTTATCCCGAAAATCCATATGGGGCGAATTTACGTAAAGTAGGAAAGATGTTACGATTTCGTATATAATAAACAAATCTTTATAACTTAAAAGTATAAGGCGTATCTAAATAATAAATATACGGTTTAAAAAAGAAAGGATTAAAGAATGTTACGTGTTACGTGATATTTGTCTGTCTCACACCAGCACAGAATGTGCTGTCACAGACGACGACAATATGGTCATAAACTTAGAATAGAAAATGGCTTGTTCGCCACTCAGTAAGATTAGTATAACTTAGGTATAACACTTCAGATAAAGTTCTTTGTATACGCTTACCCATAGAAATTTATGAGAGGTGTTGTATAACATATTTCGATAACTACTATAACATAAAACAATTATAGTAACAATAATTAAATAATATAAGATATACAGTGACAAAATGTTAAATTTAGACAAATTTTCATATTTTAAAACTTCATGCATCCTGGAAAGAAGAAGTTAAACATATATTGTAGATACGTATAATATGAAACAAGAACAGATTTACAACCCAAACAGGTTGTTATAATAAAGAAATAATTCATGTGGAACATGTGGAGGTTCAGAAAATTTGAGGCTCCGAAAATTGGATGGTGACCGTGAGGTAGAACCCGTATTTATATTCATTCTAGTATTAGCCCATATTTATCTGCGACAAAACTCAACTGTATCGAGATTAATCTCTTCAAATATTGTTTTTGGTGCACAGAGATTGTCAGAATAATAATTAGAGGCTGGCTCTGTGATCCAAACGAATAATTTCCACATCCGATCGTTCCGCCCAAAAAGCAAGTAGTGACTGACATTTTTGGAAAACACTTATGTGTTAATGTAATCCATTTCCTTCATCACTTTTGATTTTAGCAGTTATTGAAATGTGGGTGTGAATATTTTTTTGTGGTATTTTCAGCAATGTTTCTGAAACGATTTCACATAAAATTCCGGAAAAAATAGTTATACCATGCACCCTTATAAATCGCCATTTCAACTGATACACTGCATGACCAAAAACGAAAAAAACATTTTTTTATACCGAACTTGCATGTCCAATATTTTTCTATAAATATTTTTAGGTTCTTACTGTTGCCGGTCATTAAGCTACAGTACTTTCCAAGTTTTTACATCAAACGATTTCTAGAATTAACGACTCTGACGAACGTGGACATACGTTACAGATTATATAGAGGTTCATTTTTTGTGATAAAGAACCCTAAAAAGTAGAACGTTTTTGAAATATAGTTTGTATGTTTGTACGTGCAATATTCAAAATCCTTTGTGTTTGTTCTTACCGTTCTTCAGAAGAAGATTAGAGGCTAAATAAGGTACAGATAATCTAAATGTCCAAAAATTTAAAAATAATATCTATTTGTTTCTTTGAAATCGGGTACCCGCCATGCGCCGCACCGTTAAGCGTGTGGTCAACGCAACGTATCAAGGCAACCACAATGCTTGATCACGTTAATAAAATTCACCTTTAAGATCAAACAAACAAAATGCCATGTACTCACTCGGAAAGCTCGTACGTCGGAAGTATAACTTTTTTATTCCTTACTATTCACGACGCCGTTCGCGTGGGCTACTGTAACTTAGAGTACGTTACATTACAGTAGTCCACGTGAACGATGTACTTACTGAGCTTTACGGTAATAGTGTCAAGATACGATCGAACTTATTTCGGCTTGACCACGAATGGAGTCTTCTATCGAACCGTATCCGCTCGTGTAGAGAGTAATCTGTCGACTAGAATTATATTAGTTCGATCGTCTGCACTAGTGTAATTAAAATAGAAAAAATATATCAGAAAAAAACAATAACTAAAATTTCAAATCAAGTTATTGCAAAGAGATTTAATATTTCATGTCAACAAAAAAAAATATTTTTTAACATAAAGACAAACTTCCTCTTTACTAAAATATACATTACATATAAAAAAATTAAATAAAAATTGTGCGTGTCAGCTTCGACGTGCGACTGGAGTTTACTCCTTAAGTACGATTGTCTTGGAATGTATAAAATAGGTAACATTGTACATAAATGTAAATATAGTTAGACGTAAATAGAAAATTCTTTATATGACAATATAATTATTTTCAAGTAAAACACAAAGGAACAAGATTAAATTTACGCAACAAAATTAAAGACTTATTAACGTCAGACTAAGAAGATAAAATTAAAAGAGACTTCTTAATTTTGTAGAATAGAAGACACTAAATATTCACACATAATGACATTTAATGACTACATCTTTATATAAGCGAACCATAGTAAACTATGTGTGTCGCACTCCGTTATTTTTTATTACACCATAAGAAAATGCTAATATGTGTGTCACACTCCGTCATTGTGATTACGCCATAAGAAAATATCAAAAAACATATTGATATCTCATTCTAAAGATGCGCGGAGAAACCACCTAACGGTTACACTTTTTTAACACTCTGAAGTCGTATAATCAGGACCTAACGGTTACACTTCTTTTAACGCTCTGAACTTCTCATTTTACTTCTCATAAAACTTCATACGGGTGCTATGCTATGAATATAACATTAATTAAATATTTAAAATTATCAACTTTTCACAATAAAAACAAACAGTATTTTAAACATAAATGCAATATTTCTTCTAATAAAGTAAATAATGACCTTTTAAAGTATTACGTATTTTATTAATTGAAACAAAAATGAAATGTTTATCAGTTAATAATCGAATAGTAACAGCAGAACTTAAAATTTCAGAAATATAAGCTTCGATGCCTTTTCTCTTTGCAGTATGTTTTGCTAATGTATGCAAAGAAGACACCAATTCTACTAAATATTCGTTTGGTGGAAATACTCGTGTTGTTGTAGTCAAACGCCATCAGATTTAAAAAGATGGTGTTCACTTTCGCGAATATCGGTTTCGAATATTCGCGAAAGTGAAAAATTCTGTATTGTTAACGTCACTAGTCTGCAGGTTTCTGCACGCTATTTAATATGTTTCGAACCAAATCTACGCTGTTATTTCTATTAGTACGCTGTGGAGGAAGGTCGTGCGTAATAGGGTATTCCATGGGATTCATCCATATTTTCGTGGGATTCATTCAATGATTTACATTTCAATAAAGACGCTCGCAATCAAGGTCTATAAAGCTTCGAGAGCGTTACTCAAAATTAGAAAGAAACGATGTGAATCCAGTGGTTTAGGAATAGATGGCCTTTATATACCAATCTTATGGTATTAGCCTTATTTCCTTTTTTAGAGTTTTGTACCTCAAACTAAAAAACTTACGTGTCTGTCAGTTTGCCGTCACAGCCGATTCAGAAGCCATTCGACTTGGAATTTAACACAGTAATTAATTTTTTCAACCCACATATTTTTCATTATGTATTTTATTAAAATGTTAATATGAGAGTTAAAAAATCAATTTTTTTTAGTTATGGAGTTTACTTCTTAAAAGTCCATTTTCATATATGCGCCCGCTATAAAGTTTCATGAGGAGTAAAATCCAAGCGTTAGAAAAAGTGTAACCGTTAGACGGCCTTTTTGCGCAACATTTCTGCGTATATTTAGAGTGAGATATCAATATGTTTATTTGGCATTTTCTTATGGCGTAACTGCAATGACAGAGTGTGACACATAGCTTACTATCGTTCGCTTATATCAAGATGTAATCATTAAATGTCATTACGTGTGAATATTTAGTGTCTTATATCTTACAAAATTAAAAAGTCTCTTTTCATTGTAACTTCTTAGTCTGACGTTACTAAATGTTTTTATATTTGTTGTATAAATTTGATCTTGTTCATTTGTGTTTTACTTGAAAATAATTATACGTTCAGCATTTGTTTATTAAAGAATCTTCCATTTACATTTAATAATACCGGAATTTATATTTATAAACAGTATTACCTATTTTATACATTCCAAGACCGCGCGGCAGAGCTGAGGCGCACATTTGTTTTTCATTTTATAGATTACGAGGGGGTATCATTTGAAAAGGGATCTTGTGATGAATACAAAAATATTTCGTTCGAAACGTTAAATTGCATATTTTAAAATATATTTATTGAGATATGCGAAAATAAAGCATTAAAGTACACACGCATGTATGCAATTAAATTTTGCTTATTCCTTTTTTTCGTAGTGGCATTAACGTCGCAGCTATGGTTGTTGTAATTTTTATACCTTTTTATGAAACCGGGAGCATGACGTCCGTACACACTGAGTGTTGTACAGCTACTAGAGGTGGGGCGTATTTATTGTCACCGGTAAAAATATTTGATATATCAGATCAAAATACGTACTTGGTATGCTATTACTTGTACTCGTCGTACTCAGTATCTCAAAATACTCAAGTCTACTACTGATGCATAATACTGATAGATCTTGTGCCAAACGGATTTAATCAGGGGATTTAGTCATTCGGATCAAACTTGATCGTTTGTTAACGCTATAATAAGATATAACGGTATGGAAGAGCACGAGTCCTACTCTCACTTCACGATATTCCACAATAGTGCAGGTGGAGAATTTATACAAAAATCATTGTCACCTTTTGTATTCTCCAGTACTTTAGGAGTCACAATCGCCCAGGACGTGCAAGTGCTCGTATATTTGATTGGAATGACGCCACGTGCGTGCGCATGACGTGAGCTTATCCAATCATTTCGCTTACTCCGTCAGATAGTTTTCATTAATTACGAGTAACAACGCAACAGTTACACAGACGTATGTACCTACGTACGTAATTATCGGCAAGTAAAAGTATGTGCTTTTGCACGACATCGTTAATTATATCTATTATCAGATTATTTTCCGTCTAATCCTCGTTCTAAGTTATGCCATGAGTTGACTATTATTGCATGCGTCTTTGTTAGCAATTTAACTTCCTAGTGGTTATGTCATTTATACACGGAATATCTACATTCACAAAACTTATATTAGCGTTACAAATAAGCCACTTGTAGAAGCCGTCATTTAGTGTTAATCAGATTATTTTCCGTCTAATCCTCGTTCTAAGTTATGCCACGAGTTGACTATTATTGCATGCGTCTTTGTTAGCAATTTAAGTTCCTAGTGGTTATGTCATTTATACACGGAATATCTACATTCATAAAACTTATATTAGCGTTACAAATAAGCCACTTGTAGAAGCCGTCATTTAGTATGAATCAGATTATTTTCCGGCTAATCCTTGTTCTAAGTTATGCCACGAGTTAACTATTATTGCATGCGTCTTTGTTAGCGAGTTAACTTCCAAGTGGTTATGTCATTTATACACGGAATATCTACATTCATAAAACTTATATTAGCGTTACAAATAAGCCACTTGTAAAAGCCATCATTTAGTATTAAAGAAATATTTTATTGTATTTAATTTTTTTACAATCTTAACAATTGTATATATTGTTTCTGATTTCCTCTCTGAACTGCAAGATTGTTGGTTTATTGAATAAATTGTGCAAGTCTCTCAAGAGGGTTAAATTAGAGAAATTTCATTATGATGACTTACTGAAATGGTGTAATGCTTTTTAATAGTAATAACAAGAATTTGACTGAATGAAGAAAACTACACAGAGTGGAAATTAAGAGAATATCTATATGTAAAACAATTTTTTTCCAAAATAGTTATTAAAAAAAAGAACTAAAGGTTGACATTAAAAAACATTAATTTTTGAATCGGAATAATTTAAAGCACATTTTAGATGCATTGTATGATGTTCAACATAAATTACATGATATTACATGATGCTTAACAAACATTACGTGATGTTACATGATTTTTAACACACGTTACATGATATTTAACATAGATTATATGATGTTTAACATGCATTACATATTTGAAAATTTTCAAGAAGTTAAAGCATTCTTAGATCGTTCTTAGATCATTTACAGTATTCAATACTTACTTTCTCGTTATCGCGATACGACAAACTTTACGATAAACTTTATTGGCGCTATTTTTCTATGGTATATTTCAGACATTCGCAATATGTTAAAGGGTTTTGAAAAAGAGTGCGACAGTTTAGTTATTTACCTTTGTTTTTGTACGTTCTAATTAACAAAATTATACCGCAAATAGCTGTACATAGTGTACTAGACACTTGCACTTTGTTGCATATGTATAAATTTATGACGACTGTTTGGTTATCTATGTTTCTTTTTAAATTTTATAAACAACATATAAAGTTAAAATAATTATTGATTTTGGTATAAAGCGCACTTATGTACAATTGTACAAAGTCATGCACAACTGTAAAAATAAAAAAAAATCGTCGGGCTTTTTCGTATACAAAACTTGTAACAAAGAACATAACTCTTATTCATAGAGGTAATTGTGTACATCAAGCTAAGTAGAAAACGTTAATGAACTATAAAAAAATTCTTAAATGTTTCTGAAAAAAATACTACCAAAGTTGCGATATAGATGAAAAAAATTACATATTTGTACAGAAATACGCTTCAAATATACTACATATAATGTACAATAAATATAATAAATCGATCATTTATATGAAAAATGGATACGTCTTTTGTCACAACCTATATACAAAAAAAAAAGAAATGAGCTGTCACGGGACGCCTGGCAGATGTGAAACATCGTGTTCGTACAAGTAATATGCATAAAAGACAAGATTATTACAGGAACTAAATATAGGATAATGAAAAAATAAAGTATTACGAATTTATTACAGAAAATGGTGACTTTATTTAATAACATTTATTTACAATTAATACAAAAATAATAAAGCACAGGTTATGTGTACCGTAGTAAACAACAGCGTCGAACTGAGTGAGGAGGGGGTCGCGTAGTCGGTTGCGCATGGCGACACGTCGCCATACGGTACACTCTACTACATACAGACTATATATATATATATATATATATATATATATATATATATATTTATATATATATATATATATATATTTATATATATATATATATATACCTTAGTATAGCGTGGTGACCCGTCGCCACGGCAAGCGTCGTCACGCCAAAGATCCGGTTTATACCTGCGCCTATAGATGTTTCACATCAAAACGTTGCGCATGTCAGTTCCGACGCGCCATTGGAGTTTACTCCTTAATTACGATTGTTGTTAGTGACTGTACTGTACTATTGAGTACGATGTTGGAGTTTACTCCTTAATTACGATAAAATAGTTAACGCTATATATAAATACAAATATCAATATCATCTATCAACATATCTCTTACGTGTTAAGGCAGCGTTGATAAGAAACGCATTCGCTCGACTGTTTTTTAATTGACATAAGTTGCAAAACCGGACTCCATGAAAATGTTTTTTTAACGGGACCTATGTCCATCCTGAAGGTTCTTTCTAAATATTGGTGGAAGGATTTTTGAAATAGGATGAGTAGTTTTGGAAATTAATTACCTCCGACATCCAAACTTAAAAAAATTAACTTTTTTATGTAATATAATTTTTTAACGGGATATTATACGATTTATGTCTATCCTGAAGGTCCTTTCTAAGTATTGGTGAACAAATTTTTGATATCGGATGAATAGTTTTGGAGATTACCTCCTACATTCAAACTTACAAAATTTAACTTTTTTATAATGTATGAAAACAATTTAACGGGATAATATACAATCTATGTTCATCCTGAAGATCTTTTCTAAATATTGGTGAAAGAATTTTTGAAATCGGATGAGTAGTTTTAGAGATTACCTCCCACATCTAAACTTACAAACTGTTACACTTCTTAACGCTCTGAACTTCTGATTTTATTCCTCATAAAACTTCAAGCCGGGCGCTATATACGAAAACCGATTATTAAGGAGTAAACTTCAATATACAGGTTGTAAACAGCGTATTTAATTATTCATATATGTAATTCCGTAAAACAATCTGAGCAGAAAATGTTAAGCAACTACTTGGCAATCCTCAACTCTCGCCGAAAAAAAAATCACTGTCACAGTTGCCATTCCGATGATAAAAAATTACATTCTTGTACAGAAATACGCTTCAAATATAATATAAATACTACGCTATAAATGTTACAAATCAATCACCTATATGAACAATGGACACGTCTTTTGTCACAATCTCTATACAAATAAACAGGTTGAAAATAGCGTATCTATTATTTATATAAGTGATTCTGTAAATCAAATTGAGCAGAAAATGTTAAGGAACTACTTGGTAATTCTCAGCTATCTCCGAAAAAAAAATCACTGTCAAAGTTGCGATTCCGATGAAAATAATTACATTCTTGTACAGAAATATGCTTCAAATATACTATAAATAATACACAATAAATATAACAAATCAGTCACCTATAAGAACAATGGACACGTCTTTTGTCACAATCTCTATACAAATAAACAGTTGTAAATAGCGTATTATTCAAATAATTCATTGTGTAGAAAATGAGCAGAAAATGTTAAGGAACTAAATGGCAATCCTCAACCATGTCTGAGTAAAATCACTGTCAAAGTTGCGATTCCGATGAAAAAAATTACATTGTTTTACAGAAACATGCCTTAGTATAATAAGCAAAACCACCAATACAAAGAATCATTGTCATCAATTATCAACAATTTTGCGCCCCTTATAAACCATGTCACTATGAGAATTAACAACATTAATCAATCAATTATTTAAATTGAGCAATTTAAAAAAAAATCAATAGCTTTATTTTCAATGTCGAATAGTTCAATGTCGAATAGTTTCAATGTCGTTCTCTAACAACTTAATTTAAAAATTTAATGCTCACCTACATACATATCGCGACGCACAATTCCGAAGTTACAGAATAATTTTATATCATTTGATAAAAATAAAAAATATAATCAAACATGAAAATCCATCGTTTTAAACATTATAATTATGACATGTGGATTTGACCGTTCGACATTAAATAAATCCCCATAAGTCATATGGTGTTCCTCAACCGTACCACACCCCCGACACTCCATACTAGCGAAAAGATTTAATTGCCTTACACTATTGCGTATGTACTCGCCTATCCGTATCCGTATGTTTGTGTGCGAAACTAATGTAGGGCCACACCACCGACACTCCATACTAGCGAACAGATTTAATTGCCTACACTATTACATACGTACTCGTCTATCGGTATCTGTATGTGTGTGTGCGAAACTAATGTAGGGCCACCCGACACAACATACTAGTGAACAGATTTAATTGCCTACACTATTGCATACGTACTCGTCTATCCGTATCCGTATGTGTGTGTGCGAAACTAATGTAGGGATACACCCCCGACACAACATACTAGCGAACAGATTTAATTGCCTACACTATTACATACGTACTCGTCTATCCGTATCCGTATGTGTGTGTGTGCGTAAATTAATGGAAGGGCTGTCAGAAGCGTGCAAATAAAGAATGCCATTACTACATATCGGTCTCGACCGTTACGGGCAATCGCGTATATAAACAAGTTGACGCTATACGTTAGCAACATAGCTGTTTCTCTTTCTAACCAATAGCGTCGATCGAATGACTGTCTCGATGGCACGCTAGTGCAGTAACTTTGTACTGGGACACACGTCTTTATTATTACGATTATAAATTATGTAAATCAATATTTTATACAATACATTTA
Source organism: Druceiella hillmani (assembly GCA_039881145.1). Taxonomy (NCBI): domain Eukaryota; kingdom Metazoa; phylum Arthropoda; class Insecta; order Lepidoptera; family Hepialidae; genus Druceiella; species Druceiella hillmani. Next base: position 20,154,252 of record JAYKKI010000013.1, read on the forward strand.
ATTGAGTGAAAGTGATTTGATAATAATAATATTAAAATAGAATTTGAAAAAAGGTACTTAGTGTGGATCCTAAAAACGAGATAAAATTTTAAATAAAAATAAATTTTGTTGAGTTACAAATGTGATATACTGGAATAAGGTCTCGTTGTACTTTTGACTCTTAATAAATCATATAAACAGCCTAAGACAGACACTACAAGGATACGTTTTTCAACCACATCGCGTTCAAACAAAACATTGACTTTTAAGAACAGTTTGTACTTTAAAACTACTTAGTGACATGTTTGTAGACATAAAATTATAGGTACTCATCAAATCAAATTGGTGATACAAAACAAAATTGTTTACAACAAACAAAAAAGGAAGACAAAATAATCTCCTATCCATATTGATATTATTGCGTTCTAAGAAATCGTACACAGCGCAATAACGGACCGTTATGTTGTATTATTATAAATATTTATCAATTAAGACTGAATTAAATAAGTTAAACTCAACCAAAACATCGTAAAATCATATATATATATATATATATATATATATATATATAAATAAGACGCGCTCGCAATAAGCGGCAACCTGGGATCGCGTACTCTTGATCGTACTCCTTATCTGAGAGTGACGTTAAAGTGGCGGGGGGAGGTGATTGTCGCTTCTTTACGCAGTAATAGTTAATATTCTTTGATCGTACACCAAAAATCAATTAACAAAATTCAGTAGTTTAGTCACAAGAATAGTTTTAAGTGTTTGTCATTGCAAACACGATGTATTTACCGGTGCCGACAAAGGGAACCACTAAAAAAACTGCGCGCCGTTGCCCGTTTGCTAAGGTCAGTGACATAAATAAATGGTGTTTACATTTTGTTTATGTTAAAATGCCGTTTAGTTTATTTGAAAAAGAAGTCTTTATTCTTGGCGTATTTGTTTATTTCACTATCATAAAATATTTATGACATCTAGTACTTTCTGGGTTTCATTGTTAATTTAATGACGATCAAATCTATATTATATTTCGTATGAATTAATTACAATATAAAAATATGTGGCCGAAGCAGCGGGTAATAGTTGTTATTATAAAGTTAATATTACGTTTTGGGCTGTATGCGTGTACTTGAGTACAAACATAAACAAAATTAAGCTGGCCATTGACTGACATGCTATTTAGCGCAGCTCCAATTGGATGTACGGATAATATCGAGTACACTCACAATCGCTCCACCGCGCCATTGGTCTCTTATCACCCGAATCATCTGTAGGATTTAATCTTTCTTTTTGATTGGGTGGAAGCCCTCAATACCTTTAGCCTGGCTTTAAGAAAAATTATCTCGTTGTTTCTAAGACGGTAAAGACCTCAATATTTTCAACAAAAATACGTTATGTTCACTTGTTGCACGTATCGCCTCTATAAGAAGTGAAAATGATAATAAATAAGGCATGAAATACTTAAAATTGTTAACTACTAAACGAAGTTAACTGTGTTCTCTGTCGTCAACGCGGTAGAAGTGAAACTTCTATATTTTGTTTTTTTAAACGTATTTGAAATCATTACATGTAATAAAACATATTGCACGTCTATTGATAATGGTCACATTTTTGCCTGACCAATGTCGCAATGACATTATTATGGCCGTATATTCGAGTTTATTAACTTAAATAATTATATTGTAACGTAAAAGTGCCTGGACGACAAATAATGTTTGACGCATTTGTGTGATGCAACGTAAAAGTGTCTTGACGACAAATAATGTTTGACGCTATTGTGTGACGCAACGTAAAAGTGTCTTGACGACAAATAATGTTTGAAGCTATTGTGTGGCGCAACGTAAATGTGTCTTGACGACAAATAATGTTTGACGCATTTGTGTGATGCAACGTAAAAGTGTCTTGACGACAAATAATGTTTGACGCATTTGTGTGATGCAACGTAAAAGTGTCTTGACGACAAATAATGTTTGACGCTATTGTGTGACGCAACGTAAAAGTGTCTACAACAAATAATTTAGTTTCAGGAATAATTTTTGCACTAGTGGTGCCGCTTTGTGTACGGCTACTTAGTGGAAGGTACTAAGATATGAATTACAATCTATATCTAGACATATTTTATTCATTATGAGAAGGCTGTCGATACCACACGAAAAACTCATCAAGATCCTCATTTCAAAGTGTTTGGGTTCGAATGACATCGCGTGATATCAGAGAACCCGCAAAAATACTACAAGGAATAAGACGGGACCATATCTTGTCGCCAGTTTTATTAAATTTATATGCCGAAGAAATATTTAGTAACATAACATTTGACAATATCGTTGGTGTATTCGTTAATGGCACATCGATCAAGAACATCCGGTATGCTGATGATACTACTTTTATCTTTGATGATTAACTTCGTTTCGAAGTCTACTAACTCGAATAAATGAATAAAGCATCAACATGTCTCAAAATAAATCCAATAAAAATAAAGCACATTTTGATCTCCAAGTCATCTTTTCATTAGAATGACAGCTGATAGTCACAAAATTTCAATATCTGGACATCATGATCAATGAAATTAAAGTTCACATCGACATTACCTTTTGCATATTATTCAAAATAAGCTAAATGATATGCTAAAAAAATAAGTTTGAGCCTGAAAATGCGGATTATACACTGCTGTGTATTATCAATTGCTATTGTACGGCGTAGAGACCTATATTCTGACAAACATATATTGCCCTATTTTAAAAACATCCTGGCGTGATCGTATGACAAACGAAGGAATAAAAACAGAAGCTCGAAAAATAAATAGAGCTAAATAAAACCATTAAGCGTAGAAAACTGATTTAATTTAGTCAAGTCAAGCAAAACGAGAAATAAGAAGTCCTCCAATTAGTTATCTAAGGAAATATTGCAGGAAAAAAGTAATAGATCGGCGGCAGTACTTCTAGTTAAAGAACCTGGTTTGGTTGTAGTATCGCATCTCTATTTACGTCAGCATTTTCATAAATTAGGATAGCTAGATATTGTCCAAACTCTGAAAGGAGCGAAGATACAAAAAGAAGACAGTTATTTAAATAATATTCTCATTAATTGTACATACAGCCTTTTTTCTTCATGTTGATAGTACCACAAGTTATGTTATTTAAATAATATTGCTCATTAATTGTACATACAGCCTTTTTTCTTCATGTTGATAGTACCACAAGTTATGTTATTTAAATAATATTGCTCAATAGTTGTACATACAGCCTTTCTTTCTGCATGTTGAAAGTGCCACAAGTTACCGCTATCGTCTAAGGTGATTAAGAGCAGAATAAACGTTAGTATACCTGATAAAATTAATGCTTTGGAAAAAATGTGCTTAAAACTTATACATACAGATCGATAGATGACTCTAGATTAGCATTAAATACCAGCAAAAATGCTGGGGACGCCGTCAATATTACATCTAAAAAACTTTTGCCTCAAAAATGTTCGTAACTTTATCCGTGTTTTTTTAGAGAAAAGGCTTAGAAGCTCAGCTAAAAAATAGTTATATCCATAACCACACCGTAACACTGAAATAAATATTCAATAGTGCCTCCTTAGGGTTCCGAAATCAAAGACGGAATTCATATAATTTCGTCATGTCTGTGTGTGTCCATCTGTTTGATGCATGCTCACAATTTCGACAATTTTAGACCTATGCGTATGAAATTATGAAGTATATGCTTGAAACAAGATTCAGTACATGTCATTTTTTTCCTATTTTTGAAGGCACCTTCTCTTATTAAGAAGTAGAGATGAAAAAAAATTACTACACATTGGATTGAGTATCGCTAGAAAGGTTTTTTAACATGATGTTTAGTTTCCATTTACAATCTTTAAGTTTTTATCCCCGTTCACGAAATAATAAGCTTCAAAATAACCTGCAATGGGTTTCCATCCCTTAAGCTATGAGCTGCGTTAATTCCTAGATTTGTGTTATATTTCCTGAGTATATTGTATTTATTTACTATATACTGTACTAACATATCATGGTTTTCAAATATACTCGCCCGCTTCATTGTTGATTTATGTTTTTCTTTTATCAATCAATTAGATGTGCCACGCGACGTTATCCGCGTAGTATTATTGTAATTATGCTACTTTTTCCCAAGCCATATTATTTAAACCAAACGTGCACTTACAGAAATTAGCGAGAATAAAAAAAGTACAGAAAGAAATTTTTTCGCTTCATCACTGCTCTGTTTTTATAAATCACAGCGTAATAAGATATACAGTCCATAATTTTTTAAACCAAACGTGTATTTCCAGAAATTAAAAAGAACAAACAAATATAGTCATAAAAGAATTTTTTCCGCTTTATAACTGCTCTGCCCTTATGAAACTCAGCGAGGTAGGATTTATAATCCATAAGTGTTTAAACCAAACGTGCACATACAGAAATTAGGGAGAAAAAACAAAAAAAGCAAAGAAAGACATCTTTACCCTTTATCACTGCTCTGTTCTTATGAATCACAGCGTGATAAGATGTACAGTCCATATTTTTTTAAACCGAACGTGCACTTTAAGAATTTAGTGGGAACAAAGAAATAAAGCAAAGAAATAATTTTTTCAGCTTTACTATTGCCCTGCCCTTATTAATTACATCGTCAGGATATAGAGTCCATATTTGTTTAAATCGAATGTGTACCTCCAGATATTAACATGAACAAACAAATAGAGCAAAGAAAGAAATTTTCCGCTTTATCACTGCTCTATTCTTATGGAATCACAGCGTGATGAAACACAGTCCATAATCTTCTTGAAAAATTATTTTTGTGTCAGAAAGCCCACAGGGCTTTTCAACACAAAAATATTTTTTTTAAATAAAACGTGTGCGTCTAGACATTAAGGCGAACAAACAAATAAAGCAAAAAAAGAAATTTTTCCCGTTTATCACTGCTCAGTCTTAGAATCACAGCGTGATAAGATATACAGTATATAAACTCCCTCAAAAATTCTTTTTGTGCTAAAAAGTCTATACGACTTTCTAATATAAACAGAAATCGGCGTATGGTTCCAAAGATTAGTGCTTAGAGGACGCTATGAAATCGGACAATATTCTCCCTTTCAAACTAATGTAATAATTGCAGTAGTATTGACTGAACTAGCTGTAGGGCAAATCTTGGATCAATATGATACCGAATGACTTACATCATGTTTTCAAAATAACCCAATTCTTAATAAATATGTCCTTTGCTTTCAGCATGTTGGAATCGATATAAGAGAAAAATGTTTTTCCCAGTGCTAACTTTATTTTGCTTTGTTTACATCTTAATATATCCTTTGCCATGAGCATCTTGGAGTCGATATAAGAGAAAAATGTTTTTCCCAGTGCCGACTTTATTTTTCTTTGTTTATATCTTAATCTTAATACATCCTTTGCCATCAGCGTGTTGGAGTCGATATAGGAAAAAAAATGTTTTTCCCAGTGCCAACTTTATGTTGCTTTGTTTACATTTTGATATATCCTTTGCCATCAGCGTATTGAGGTCGATATAAGAGAAAAATGTTTTTCCCAGTGCCAACTTTATGTCGCTTTGTTTATATCTTAATATATCCGTTGCCATAAGCGTGTTGGAGTCGATATACGAGAAAAATGTTTTTCCTAGTGTCAACTTCAGGAAGTGGTGAAAACAAATTCATATTTTTACCCGTGGAATATTAAATGAATACTGCAATATATTTCAATGCACTACAAGGAACAGACTGTGTACAGTCTTTCAGAATATCTGATTTAAAAATAATTGGATACGTAATTAAAATATTTCCACATTACAGCACGCACAGCTAGCTGATAAATGAAATGCGATTTGTGATGGTTGAAAAATCACGCAAACGAAGCAGTAACCGTTGTCTTTTCAATACTAATTTTTTAGCCTAATTATTTTGATAGTGTTGTAGAAATAATTATAATACTCTGTCAAGTATGAGAAGTCATAACCCGAAGGTTTTGCATGTGCTAAAGTACACACAAAAGTTGGAATACTTGATGGTACGACATGTTTATATTAAACTGTGCAAATATAAATATTATCTGTCACCCTATTAATATACAGCCTAGCACATCTTTCACGGAACCAAAAATGTGGTGAATTCTCCAAAACTCATAAGACCTAGGAGAATATACAGTAATCTGTTAGTCAAATTCTACCAACTCTGTTTATTCACGTTTTTTAGTTCAGTAGTTCTGGAAATGATAGAGTGAAGATGTTAGTGGTTAGAGTTAAGTGTAAGTTATTTCAAAATATGTAAGTTAATGTAAGCTATAAAAGCCAAAATTTAAGTTGATATGTCAAACTGTTTGTGAGAATGTACTGTGACAGAAATATATGTGGGGAAGTTATCGTATAAGGGTGCCGTTTTTTCTTTTGAGGTATGGAGACCTTAAATACAGAATTCCTGCTAAGTAAGTATCGTTTCTTAAGCATTACCATTATCGTAATAGTTACTTGTAGCAAGAGTGGTGGTGGAGAAGAGGGGGAAAAGGGGGAAGTGCCAATGCGTCAAGAAATTATATGGGCAATGCTTAGGCCTGGCTCAGTATTATTAATACGTTCGATTTAATAACAGCAATGGAACTACTTCATCAGTTTCATCGCAGTATCTTAGTTTTTTTTGAAAAATTAAATTTAATAATGAAGGCATCGGGTTCGGAAAAATGTGGGCAACATTTTTTTTTTAAACTCCTTACTTATGGCAAATAAAAACTTTGGCTTTAACTTGAATCAAATTTATCATATGAACATTTTGAAAGAAAACGTTTTTATATGGTTTATACGAAAATAAAAACCAGCAAACAAATTAATTAACCACAACAGATTATGGAAGTTAAAAAACAATAGTCAAAATTTTTTGACTTATAATATTTTTATGTAATTACGCCAAAGATCTAACTCCGCGTGTCCTGGTTTTGTTTTGTGAATGGTTAATGCATGTGGTAAAAATACTAGAAGGCATTTTTGATCGCTTTGACTGAAAATATTGGCAATATTAATTTCAAGAATCTCACCTCTACACGAACCGCCAGTTTGCGTAAGACTGAATTAAACAAAACATAACTAGGTCCATTGGACCTGGTTTTCACGGATCGCGTTCCGTATCTTCCCTTTTTTGTTTTACTCTAAGAATTTGAAACAAATTTTATTGGTTTTTGATTAATCGATAAAGTCAATCAGTAAAAGATTGTGTTAGCAGTAGTAGTAGGGCCTTAATGAAAGTTAGGGTGTTTTCAAAGGAAATCTTGGTGGATTAGCATGGTTTCCGCACACCGATCATGGATGTATGCGTGTAGGTACAAATGTATATGCGCTTCCAAAGGCGTTTAAAATCTGAAGAAAAAATGACTACCGACTTTATTATTTAATAGAAAGAAGTAAAACGATAATTTGCCGAATAATTCCCTCCCGAGTTGTGACAGCAAGAAGTTTGTCAATGTTCAACAAAATGACTGAATCGTGACAAAATGACTCAATCGTGACAAAATGTTCAACAAAATGACTGAATCGTGACAAAATGACTGAGTTGTGACAGCAAAAAGTTTGTCAATGTTCAACAAAATGACTGAATCGTGACAAACTATCTCAGAAAGCTGATATTGTATAGACGACAACGGAATACAACATTTGTTGTTTTAATTCATTTATCTTTAAATTTTTTTCATTATTCTTTAAAATATTTGTTGCTCTAATTCTTTCTCCTCTCCACTATCTTTAAAATAATACGGCATTATATATTATTTCTTAATAAAACGGATACTTCTTTCAAAAGTGTTCATACCAACTTTGAAGAAATCAGTTCGAAACCAATTAGTTTTTCCTCAAGTCATTTTGTTGAATGACAATGAATGTTTCGAACGGGCAAACTGCAGGTTCTGCGTATTGATACATAGATGGTTCTTATTATTTTTGGTTATAATCGAAAAACTATTTCTGGAGGTAAAGGCAAAACATTACATCTTTTGTGTATACTTAAAAGTTACTGGCAGGTCGCGCGTAGAAGAAAAAGAGGACTGCGATATTCATTGTTGTATCATGCTTTGGTTATCATAAGCCAATTTTAGGATTTTTAGTAATAAATAACTTTAATAAAATTTTGAATTTAAAAAGATATACTATTCGACAATAAATCCAAAATCGTGTCCGCAAAAAATATATTTTTCTTTCATTTTAATATTTACGTCCTATTTAGAAAGTTACTGGCTAGATGCACGATCTACCCTACCTTTAACCAGATATAAAGGACAAGTGCGAGTATCTAGTAGTACCTAGACCTAAAAATTAAAAAAATAATCATAAAAATATCGCGAATTTCTTAAGAATACTTTCAGTTTATTACTTAAAACTTTTTTAATATTTTTTATATAGCTCTTTTTAATTTGTTGTTTAAATATTCGAGAAACACTAACATCTTGGTAATCAAATGAGGTTAAAAATGACTAAATGGTTAAAATTATTTTCAATTGAAAATAAAAACTCAAAAAACAAAGAGATATTTTCAACACTTCTAATCAAAGAGATATTTTCAACAATCCTAATCAAAGAGCTATTTTCAACACTACTAATCAGAGAGCTATTTCCAACACTACTAATCGAAGAGATATTTTCAACACTCCTAATTGAAGAGCTATTTTCAACACTAATAATCAAAGAGCTATTTTCAACACTATTAATCAAAGAGACATTCTCAACACTCCTAATCAAAGAGCTACTTTCAACACTACTAATCAAAGAGCTATGTTCAACACTAATAATCAAAGAGATACTTTCAACACTACTAATCAAAGAAATGTTTTCAACATTCCTAATCAAAGAGCTATTCTCAACACTCTTAAATTAAGGAGATATTTTTGAATCTCCCATGCAGAAGTTGGTCACTGATAATGAAAATAATTTTGTAATAATTATTTTCATTAAAATTGATTATTTCAGAATTTAAATTGAGAGTGGATAATAAAATTGAGAAACATTTTGATTGTTTATGCAATTTATTAAATAATTTTTTTAATGAAATTAGTATAGTTCTTTACAAATTATACTAATTTTATAAAGACAAATATTTTGCCTGTTTGTTGTTTCTTTTGGTTTAAGAGTTTGACACGAAAATGGTTCATCCAATTGACTTTAATTTAATTTATTCAAATGGACCAAGGGTATATAGTCTCTCTTTAAAACCTGTTGATAATGAGCCATAACGATTTAAGTTAAGGAATTTAAAATATGTCTGGTGAATTTTGAGTTGAATTATTAAACCACCTTAAAATCATTTACGAAGACACTGCAAACAACGTACAGATCTAAAAGAAAGTTTAACAGTGTAGATAGTAACTATTACACATTGCCTGTTACGACTCCTTCTTTTACAAAATTGGAATATAAAAATATTTTTGAATCAGCTGACTAAACTGTTTGAATTAAATCAAAATAAGTTTTAAAATAATTATACACGATAATAAAATATACAAACAGTTGGTTAAAACAAATGTGAACACAAAGCGTTTTTTTTAATTGCGGGAAAAATTTAAAAACAAAAATAAAGCTTAAGCATAGAGCTGAGAGAAGGAACAAAAAAATCTGCTGGTCGAAAACAGTCGCCGAGTACGAGGAGTTTTTGTATAAACATATTTATAAAAATCAAGCTATTTAACAAATCACTAAAAATCAGCATTTAAAAATCAACGGATAAAAAAATCACCAAAATCGGTCAAAAATTGCAACCTATAGCGTGTCCTTATACGTGTACAGACCAAGACACGCAGACGCTTGTCAATTTCCAAAAGCACATTTAGATCATAATAAACATTTCAAACAATTAAAAAATTATATTTTTTTAGAAAAAAATCTTCCTATTCAAAAAGGCTATATTAAAAGATAATCACTTGAAACATTACCCGAGTTTTTGTTACTTCTAACAATAAAGCACACATCCACAGGGTATACAAAAGTTCCAAGATGTGTTTATGTTAATTATTATACTGTTTATATGTTTGCTATAAGCTTTTTTTCTAACAAAACTGGGCCACACAGTTCTAACCTCGATCAAACACAAAATAAGCAACTAAATCATTAGGAAAATCATTAATAATATAAGCGAAAATAATTATTACGTTTGTTTTACAAACGATTAAAAAATAACAAAACAAACGATATAAAAACAAAATACAAAACAAACGATATAAAAACAAAACACAAAACAAACGATTAAAAAATAACAAAACAAACGATATAAAAACAAAACATAAAACAAACGATTAAAAAATAACAATTAAAACAAAATACATTCATGATCCCTTTTTTGGTCAGATAAAGCTGAAAAAAGCAACTAATACATTTTTGGTTTGTTAATAAATTAGATAAGAAAAACCTAATAAAAAACAATTTTGGTTAGTTTTATGAGATTAATTTAAATACAATTCCTTTCGTTTTTGAAAATACAATAGTAAACAAATTTTGAGTTAACTGATTTGATTTTAATATAATCTAAGCTTCGATAATATAAATATGCCTGTGTTTTTTTTCTCAACGATTTTAGTTTTCTAGAATTTATTATGATAACACAAAGTACGTACCTTTTTCTTCAACTGTCACCACTTGTAAGATTCAATTTTGATTACGTCACGATTTAACTGTACATTTAAAACACTGTTAGCGATCAAGTTTTCAAAATTAAAAATATTTCAATGTTCTATCACTTAACACGCACTGTTACCCAAAATATTCATCACACGTAAATGGCTAAATATTCCAAAACATCAATTAAATAACGTATCGATTTATAAATATTTCATTCATGCTAACAAACACATTTTCTCTATTAAGTTTTTTTTCTTTTTCTAGTTTTTTTTCTTTTTTTCCGAATTTTACTTCCTATCTCTACTTTTATACATAATAAATTACCCCTACGACTACTATTAAAACATGACTAGAGTTCTAACTGTACCTTTCAGTATATTCCAAAACAATTTCATTTTCATACATCTATTAGTTTAATTAATACATGAGAAATATCCTGACTTAATAAAAAGACAATCATTTTTATTTAACTACGTTTTAAATGATCATATAGAAAATGTTTCTAAGTTTATATTTTACAAAAATTAACCATACACGGTCGTTCACAACCATAAATAATTTAACAAAACGATACAAATTTGTTAATTTGTTTGAAATATCCTCGATCAGTCATCGGCAAACAGATATTATACCGAAAACGTTACTATACGCAAATAAATTTAAATATCGAATGGATTTAACATTTAAGCCTATTAAAATAAAGTTATTAATACAATTTTTACATTGAATTAATAAATTGTTATGTTAATTAAAGTTAACTACACATTACAGCAAAGTTTATTTCGCGTTCGATGTAAGTTTGTTATCGCGGAGAAAGTGTAACTTTGAATGAAGTGCGGTTGGCAAGTTGTGTCGTTGGGCTCGGGCGTCCGACTGCATGGCCGGTCGCGCTGCTCCCACCCCGGTAGGTTGCTCTGTTGCTTTTGCTTTTAATGCATCTCGTCGATTCTACGGCAGATTGATATGACACTCTCATTGCGAGAAATGTACCTTCACGAGCCACACCCAATTGCTGGAGGTAAAAGTGTACTTTAGCAAAAGTGAAGATTTATTTTTGATGTGAATCATCTATAAGCGCAGGTATAAACCGGATCGTTGGCGTGGCGACGCTTGCCGTGGCGACGGGTCGCCACGCTATACTAAGGTAAATATATATAGTCTATGTGTAGGAGAGTGTACGGTATGGCGACGTGTCGCCATGCGCAACCGACTACGCGACCCCCTCCTCACTCAGTTCGACGCTGTTGTTTACTTACGGTACACATAACCTGTGCTTTATTATTTTTGTATTAATTGTAAATAAATGTTATTAAATGAAGTCACCATTTTCTGTAAGAAATTCGTAATACTCTATTTTTTCATTATGCTATATTTAGTTCCTGTAATAATCTTGTCTTTTATGCATATTACTTGTACGAACACGATGTTTCACATCTGCCAGGCGTCCCGTGACGGCTCACTTTTTTTTGGAGTTTACACATTAAGAATCAATTTTTTATGAAAAGTTCAGAGCGTTAAAAAAGTGTAACCGTTAGGTGGCCTCTCCGCGCAATATTTCTGCGCATCTTTAGATGGAGATATCAATATGTCTATTTGGCATTTTCTTATGGCGTAGTCGCAAAGACGAAGCGTAACACACATAGTTTGCTGTCGTTCACTTATATCAAGATGTAATCATAAATATCATTGTTGTGGTGTTTTTTGTCCCACAAAATTAAAAAGACTCTTTTAATTTTAACTTCTTAGTCTGACCTTACTAAATGTTTTTAATTTTGTTGTTTAAATTTGATCTTGTTCATTTGAGTTTTACTTGAAAATAATTAAATGGTCAGCATTTTTTTATTAAAGATATATATATTATATTTAATGATATTTATATTTATATACAGTGTTACCTATTTTATACATTCCAAGATATTCGTACTTAAGGAGTAAACTCCAGTCGCGCGTCGGAAGCGTAAGCGTAATATTTACTGTAGGCAATTTTTACGAAAATTATATATCAGGGGTTCCGTACCTGGTTTAAAATGAAGTTACTTTATTCATCAAAAGTCATCACTATTACGGACATTTTAGCACAATAAATATTAAATAAGACCTTTATATATATATATATATATATATATATATAAATATATATATATATATATATATATATATATGTATATATATATATATATATATATATATATATAAATATATATATATATATGTATATATATATATATATATATATATATATAAATATATATATATATATATATATATATATATATATATATATATATATACTATATTATTGTCAATATGCGAAAAACTGTGAGATCTAGAATCATTATTTAATTTATTTATTTACGTACTTTAATGTATCTAATTGATACATATGCCGGACTAATTGCTGCAAGACCAATCTCTTACAGCCAACCAGAATACCAATTTAGCTCCTCTCGATGAGCGCCCGGGACTCGAACCCGGGTACTTTCGATGTGCCGCGCCGCCAAAAGCCGTATTGCTTGTGGTCAACTCAACACACCACGGTGACGACGATTGTTTTTTCTACAATCTTTGTTTAGTCTTCGAAAAACTCTGTTTTTTATATAATTTTAAGTTTAGTAGTTTTCGAAATAAGGGATTTAATTTTTTTCATTTAAAAAAAACATTTTGAAACCCTTATAACTAACCCTCTCAAAATATGTACGAAATTTTATAGGTTTTTTTGAGTAGGTACTTAATTTGTTTCTAACATTCATACCAATCCCTCTTAAAATTAATAATATTTTTGAGTATTTGCTTGAGATGCGTACAGTATAATACGCTTCATCAGTATGTCATATTTCAAGTTTCTACATTAAGCAGTTTCTGAGATGAACAGGTGTGAAAACAGATGGACAGACTGATACAGGGATGATTTTCAAAATTAAAACCGAAACTTGATAAAAGTTTCGGTTTTCATTTTGAGGTACGGAATCCCAAAAAAAAAAATAAAAAAAGGAAAACTTCGAAGAATTCACTTTTTCTGAACGATACTAATATCCATGAGATACATAAATTTATGCTTCCATTGAGAGTATTAAAGATGAATACTGGAAGAACAGTTAAGGTCACGTTTCAATACGGTAGTTGACTCATTCTAAATTTTGATATTTTTCGTACAATATTGTGAAATATAAGTTAATTAAAAACCAGTCTTGAAAAAAATTTAAAAATTTATTGAAAAATAAGCCAGTTGTAGGCTTCGATACGGATATAGTTGGGTATATCCCTGTCTCTTTCCCTCTCGTAGAACATAATGTGCGATATTAAAAATGACATCACAACACAGTATTGCCGTCCTTCTCTAATGGTTAAATTTAAACTTTTATAACTCGGTCAATTGTTAAGATTATTAAAACATTTTCTCACTCTTCATCAGCTTGTACCTTGAAATTATGATTAATGAAATAAAAAAAAAACTAGTCAAATACCCAAATTATAATGGACATGTGGCATCGAAATCATTTTTTATTGTTCAATGCTCTTAAACTAAAAAACCGTACCGTGTCAACATTGAGTTACTTATTTTAATCACCACTCTGAAGGTGTTATAAACCCTGTATAAAGATTTCTTCTGAATAAATTTGTTACTAAAAGCGTTGAAATTTTTTTACTGAAACTATTAAAATACATTACTGAAAGTCCTAAAAATCCACTATCATCATATCATCATCATCATATATATTAATACGCTAAGGTTAAGATGTTACACTCCCTTTTTAGAAAAAACCTCACAACTAATCCACATAAATTATATATCATTTTATAGATAATTGCTTGCTCTACCGGCATCCACAACTAAAAAATTTATTATTGCTATTGTTTTTGCAAATTAATTAATTATTAAAATTATATACACAAAACAGCAATGCTGCCATCTAACGGCTCAACGTCAATATGATTGACGGTCGGTAAAATTTTTGTTTAATTTCAAATCCACTCATGTATAAATAAAGTGGCGCTTTAGCTCAATGCTTTTGATACTTGCGCCTCTATATGTCAATTTTAGTAAAATATTTGTTTGATCTGTCATCTGAGCTTCATAATGGAATAAATAATGCGAAGACTTCGCACGAGTCACGCTAGTTGAAGGTATTAAAAATGCCTTATTTTCGGTACGAAAACCACTTAATTAAAGTTCTAAAATATTTTAAGAAAATTCCTTAATGAGGGTACTAAAAATTCCTTAATAAAATTACAAGAAATCTCTTAATGCGGGAACAAAAAATAACTTTTTACCCATTACGTCTTGTTTAAGAATTTTGAAATAGGTACATTGTTATATACATCTACTGTTAATTATATTGACAAAAATGTTTATTGAAAAATACGCAATATTTAGAAGTTCTTTCTAAAAATAAAGCGAACTGCATTTTGATTTTTTGCGGGAAGTATATATAGCACTAAAGAGAAATAACAAAAAGTACAGGGTTCTTACTCGTATATGCCCGTCGAAAGTGTTCAACCCAATTACGATTCCGGCAATTACCAGTCACTAACCCGGGACTAACGTAGTTGTGACGAGGTAAGTTTGAAAAACATATTGCTATGAATATTTTCCATCAAATAAGGATTCGGAGAAGTTTTAACATACAAGGATTTCCCACACAGATTCACAGTTCGTGAAAGAAAACACAGATAAATCCTAAAACAATTAAATATATCATGCATCTAGCACGACTAACAGAGAGAGACGCTGCTATTTGAGAAAGCGAAATAGATATAGCGTTGAGCCTGTCCTTTTTGTTTTTTTTTCTTATCTCTGCCTGTCACGCAAGATGAATGTTGCGTAAAGGCTTTACATGTTTTCGAAAGGCCAGTACATGTGTAAATATTATGAAATTGCAACTTTCGACAACAGAGAATTTCTCAATTAAAATCTTAGCTTAATTTTCCAAAAAGAATCCTAAATGTTTATTAGATAGGAGGACAATAGGAAAACATTAAATCTGCCAACTCCAGTAATATGAGTGACACGAGAATGAGATTTCATTAAACTTGAATTTGACAGTACGGATGCAAATTTATTGTATACCTAATGTCATATCGGCAAAGCATTATGGCGAGTATTGTACTTTTCACAAGGACATCAATGTTCTAATTCGTAGCTAAGTAATGTTTATTAGATAGGAGGACAATAGGAAAACATTAAATCTGCCAACTCCAGTAATATGAGTGACACGAGAATAAGATTTTCATTAAACTTGAATTTGACAGTACCGATGCAAACTTATTGTATACCTAATGTCATAGCGGCAAAACATTATGGCTAGTATTGTACTTTTCACAAGGACATCAATGTTCTAATTCGTAGCTAAGTAATGTTTATTAGATAGGAGGACAATAGGAAAACATTAAATCTGCCAACTCCAGTAATATGAGTGACACGAGAATAAGATTTTCATTAAACTTGAATTTGACAGTACGGATGCAAATTTATTGTATACCTAATGTCATATCGGCAAAGCATTATGGCGAGTATTGTACTTTTCACAAGAACATCAATGTTCTAATTCGTAGCTAAGTTTTAGAAATTCATTAAGGGTGTTATTTCAGTATAGATACGTTTAAGTGGTGTCTTCTCAATATTATTGCCCAATTAAGTTCTTTTTAGTAATATTTTATTTTCAATCCACCAGAGGTTTAACGCTTCTGGTGATTTTGGAATACCTGAAAAGAAAATTTGTGACCCAAGTACTAGATTCAATATTAATTAATAACTAGCTTTATAACATTCGGAGAGCAAGGGTCTGCCCGTAAATGCCAATACACTTCTCAACTCTTTCATAAAATTCTGCAAAATAGGGGAAACAGCGAGTTGCCAGAAAAATGATTTTAGTGCCAATTATATTTAAATCAATTAATAAATAATATTAATTCTGTTAGAAAAAATTTAAAAGATAACATTTAAATTGGACTATGCTTTTAAAAGATAACATTTAAATTGGACTATGCTTTTAAGAAATTTCTTACTTTTTTTTCATTCGGTAAGGCAGTACGTTGCAATCCCAAACTGTATTAAATAAAAAGTTCCATTAGATGAAAAAAAAATCAAATAATAAATAATGTTAATTCTGTTAGAAAAAATTTAAAAGATAACATTTAAATTGGACTATGCTTTTAAAAGATAACATTTAAATTGGACTATGCTTTTAAGAAATTTCTTACTTTTTTTTCATTCGGTAAGGCAGTACGTTGCAATCCCAAACTGTATTAAATAAAAAGTTCCATTAGATGAAAAAAAAAATCAAATAATAAACAATGTTAATTCTGTTAGAAAAAATTTAAAAGATAACATTTAAATTGGACTATGCTTTTAAAAGATAACATTTAAATTGGACTATGCTTTTAAGAAATTTTTTACTTTTTTTTCATTCGGTAAGGCAGTACGTTGCAATCCCAAACTGTATTTAATAAAAAGTTCCATTAGATGAAAATTTTATCAAATTGAAGGTTGAAGGCACCAAAAAAGAGCAATTTCCTGAATCTCACCTGCATATTGAAACATTTTCAAATGCGAATATTCTTTACATCACTAACATATATGTATGTATACACACACGCAAAAACACACACACACACACACACACACACATATATATATATATACCTATGTAAATTATTGACGTGGTACATGTGTAGTTGATGTAAGCACGCGTGGAAGTTTACTCATAGTAATCACATTGAGCATATTTATAATAATATAACACTATTTGTATCATTCAATATTATTACAGGTGGTGTTTAGTTTATAGCCATGCAATGTTTAATTAAACTAAATAATATAATGAAGAAACATAGTTTTACATTGTAAAACGTGAAAAATAATGTACATAATATTTAACATTATAGAAAAAAAGAATTGTTATAAGGCGAAAATGTTAATTGCAACAAAAAATGGCGCATGGGGCCAATTGTTAAACAAGAAAAATAATATATAATGCTTATCATTGTAGAAAAAATAATCGTGATAAGGTGAAAATCTTAACTTCAACAAGGAAAGGCGCATGGGGCCAATTGTCAAACAAGAAAAATAATATATAATGTTTATCATTGTAGAAAAAAAGAATCGTGATAAGGCGAAAATGTTAATTTCAACAAAGAATGGCACATGGGGCCAATTGTCAAACAAGAAAAATAATGTATAATGCTTATCATTGTAGAAAAAAAGAATCGTGATAAGGTGAAAATCTGAACTTCAACAAGGAAAGGCGCATGGGGCCAATTGTCAAACAAGAAAAATAATGTATAATGTTTATCATTGTTGAAAAAAAGAATCGTGATAAGGTGAAAATCGTAACTTCAACAAGGAAAGGCGCATGGGGCCAATTGTAAAACAAGAAAAATAATGTATAATGTTTATCATTGTAGAAAAAAAGAATCGTGATAAGGTGAAAATCTGAACTTCAACAAGGAAAGGCGCATGGGGCCAATTGTCAAACAAAAAAAATTATGTATGATGTTTATCATTGTAGAAAAAAAGAATCGTGATAAGGTGAAAATCGTAACTTCAACAAGGAAAGGCGCATGGGGCCAATTGTCAAACAAGAAAAATAATATATAATGTTTATCATTGTATAAAAAAAGAATCGTGATAAGGTGAACATCTGAACTTCAACAAGGAAAGGCGCATGGGGCTAATTGTCAAACAAGAAAAATAATATATAATGCTTATCATTGTGGAAAAACAGAATCGCGATGAGGGGAAAACGTTAACT
Organism: Druceiella hillmani; assembly: GCA_039881145.1. Classification (NCBI taxonomy): domain Eukaryota; kingdom Metazoa; phylum Arthropoda; class Insecta; order Lepidoptera; family Hepialidae; genus Druceiella; species Druceiella hillmani. The sequence continues at coordinate 20,172,574 of JAYKKI010000013.1, forward strand.
TCTACAAGGAAGGACACAGTGGGCCAGTGCGTGAATATATATTACTCGTATTTCTAATATTTTAATAGAAGAATTGGAATTCTCTTTTAGAATAATTTTGCCGCAAAAAAAAGAGTTGCTATCAAAACGCATTATTGATTTAAATTATTTTGATCAAGGAGTTGTGAAAAAAATTCTTTCTTAATATGAACATCGTCACCAAACGATCACTCATGGTTAACAAAATTGTAATGAAACTATTCAATAATAGAGTATAGAAAGTAAAAAGGTTTTTGGGAGAAATTTGCAAAGACATAGCAGAAAAATTCTTATTTAAAACCCATATTTAGGTATAAAACCTATTGTAGATCTCAAATTAATAAATAGATATCGTCAGGAAGACATTGGAAAGATCGTTGTGTTATAGATCTTAAACACTATTGTATAGACCAGGAATGCGATGGATATATTTAACATATATCAAAACAAAGCGTAGGTATCTGAAAAAGATCTAAAACAGCAAAGATCCAAAGACCATTCTATGTTGCTTGTTCGCGCCGCGCTGGATCAGAGAGTGGTTTTGAGCCCGATGTCTTCTTGACATTCAAGTGAGATACGAAATCTGGTGTTATACTAATGCCATGAATTATAGAAAATCTCTCCAAACAAAAGTTTCTTGTAGTTTTTGATGACGTACTCTTCCATAATAAACAATTTGAAATAGCACCTACATCAAATCCGAAAAAAATTAAAAATGAAAATCGCTCAAGAAGTGCAATGTTATTTCCAGGACTGTTTAAGCTATTTAAAATCATTCTGCATTATAAGTCAAAACTGTAGAATGCCTGTTTTTTTCGATGAATTGAAGTTATTTCTCGGATTAAGGAACTGATGTATTTGTGATATACTTCAAAGAGACGTCTACTCAGTCTATCAATGACTTAAAAAACATATTTAATTTAGATATACTTTCCAGTGGTAATCTATTCTTGTTCCTGAACCTTGATCACGTATATCTAAGAATTATCGGGCTCTTGTGTCTAACATGTGTTTCCTATGTTTGGGACCTTGGTGTTCTTGTGGACAGTCATGGTGTTGTGGACAGTCATGTTGCGGACAGTCATGTTGTGGACAGTCATGGTGTTATGGACAGTCATGTTGTGGACAGTCACAGTGGTGTTGTTGTGGCATTTCATTTCATAATCACTTTATTGATACTGCATTTAAGTACTCAGATCTGTCATACGGCACTACTCTCATTACTCTCGTCCGTAGTAAATCAGAAACGAATTCTGTAATCTAGTTTTATATTTAGTTCTGTTTGGACCTAAACATCAAATCGAAAACGAATTCTCCGTAGTAATTCGGAAACGAATTCTTTAATCTAGCCTTATATTTAGTTTAGCTATTTGGACCTAAACATAAGACTAGATTACAGAGTTCGTTTCCAATTCGCTATGGATGAAAGTAATTCCCGGGAAAAAAGAAAGTAATTCCTAGACCGTAATCTAGTCTTATATTTAGTTTTGTTTGAACCTAAACATAAGACTAGCTTACAGAGTTCGTTTCCAATTCGCTGCGGATGAAAGTAGTTCTCGGGAAAAAAGCAAGTAATTCCTAGACCATAATCTAGCCTTATATTTAGTTTTGTTTGAACCTAAACATAAGACTAGATTACAGAGTTTGTTTCCAATTCGCTACGGATGAAAGTAATTCCCGGGAAAGAAGAAAGTAATTCCTAGACCGCAATCTAGTCTTATATTTAGTTCTGTTTAGACCTAAACATAAGACTATATTACAGAGTTTGTTTCCAATTCGCTACGGATGAGAGTAATTCCCTGGTAAAAAGAAAGTAAATCCTAGACCGTAATCTAGTCTTATGTTTAGTTCTGTATTTAATTTTTACATTATTTTCTTCAACATAAGTTATATTCTTGTGAGAAAATAAAGCAAATATTTATTCCATTCATAACATATTTTAAAGGTTATGGATACAACTCTCGAACCCACTCCCTGCTAAAACGAACCCACTCCCTGCTAAAACGAACCCACTCCCTGCTAAAACGAACCCACTCCCTGCTAAAACGAACCCACTCCCTGCTAAAACGAACCCACTCCCTGTTAAAACGAACCCACTCCCTGCTAAAACGAACCCACTCCCTGCTAAAACGCGTGGAGTCACTTTCCATTTTGGTTACGGATGGATATAAGTCTTTGTATGCAAGAAGAGAGTTGCATCTAGCTCTGAATTTGTTCATATCATTAACACATTCCTTTAACAGCCCTTCAGTTTCATAGTTGGTATCATTTTTTACTGGAGTACGGAAATATCCCCCGTTTCATATTCCACACATTCGTACCAGCACCCGTTTGCGCTGCGCATTTAATTTGCTTGTCATTATTAGAAGCAATACGTAACTCGATTTCTGCCCTTGTTTGATATACGACTTTAGAGTAAAGATCGGGGAATATGTGAGTGGTTCACGACCGGTTCGTCATTTTCATTATTTTTAATTGATTTTCATATTCATTGTATTTCAATATAAAACTTGTGTATTGGTTTGATTTATAAAAAAATACATAGGTATATTCTTTTATTGCATTTAACTTGCTCAATACATTGGTAATAAGCTGTAAATTGAGCAAGGATTCAGTAAGGAAATAACTAAATAATTCAAAATAAACTGCTATATGAACGTATATCAATATGCAGTTTTTCGCACAACATTTTTGTTTTTAATTCCTGCATATAAAGTGACAATTTCATTTTTATATTTATTGTGATATAATGTACTAATAAAGTTAACTGTGAAGTTACAGACTTCACAGTTAACTTTAAGTTAAAGACTTCACAGTTAACTTTATTAATGTGGAGTGTTGTAAAAATGTCTAAAGGTGCGTTTACATTGGCAAATTGCGCAATAAACTATACTCTTTTGCGGTCACATGTTATCCAGGCTTGCCAACTTCACGCTTGCAGTTCACACACCGTTCGTGTGCTGAAATAAATGCGTAAATTAATTTATTTAAGTTGAATATTATTAAAATGTTTACTCTCATAAAAGTGTAAATTTTTATAAGTTTCGTTAAACCTAAACTCGTCTCCTCGTTCCGTTCTATTATTACAAAAAATGCGTCCGTCCTTCACTACCGATAATAGCGATCTATTTACTCCGATAATCGCAGTGCAAATAGAGCGAGCGAGCGGCGCATGTGCAACGAAAAACTTGCGCGCGAGCGGCGCATGTGCAACGCAAAACTTGCGGGCGCGCAATAAATGTGTAGAAATGTTTGCGCAAGAGGTATGCGTTCGTTGCGCCAATGTATATGAATCTTATCAAAAGTGAAATAAAATAGTTACAGAGTATAACCTCAATAAGAAAGCATAAATGTAAAGCTATTGGATATTCGAGGACAACTTGTTGTTATTTTGAATTTGACAGTGTAATTTTGTTTTATTGCTAACGTCATACAGGAAAATAATTTTGGAGATACGCTATCCGCTGGAGTAAGATGGAATCAAGAAAAATTGGGACCTTTTCAGGTGACCTCTGGATTCAATTAATCTAAAAGTTTCATAGCTTGCACAAATAGGGAATTTTCTTGAAAGGTGGCTGTATGTTTGAGAAAAAGGAGGCTGAGCTGGTTTTCAAAGCGTAGTTCTAGACCGTGAGCAGACATGTAACCGCTAAATCTGTTTCTAACATATGTTCGATAGTTTTGATTATTAAAAATATTATGTAGAAGTATCAGGTGATCATTAGATGCTCAATGAAATTGATGAAACACTGACGGACTGATAAAAGGTTGATTAATTGAAATAGTTGACAGACCATTGAAGAAATGTTTACAATTAGACGATCAATCTTCCGTCAATCCATTAGTATTTCTTCAACGTAATTGAACAATAATGGAACGTAGATTGCGTCAGTCATAGATTTTCTTCAAATTAAGTTACGCTCTGAGTTAAGAAATAGTTCGTATTTTCTGAAACAAAAATAAAAAAAAAAAATTTTACTAGCTTTTCAATGTTTTAAGACGATGCTCATTAAGATTTGAGTTATATACATCTCCGTAGTCAAGTAGAGGTAGTTTAATTTATAAATGCACGACTTATGGCCTACAACTGTGGGGAACCGCGGCAAAATCAAATATTGAAATACTACAAAGGTTTCAATCAAAAACGCTTAGAATGATAGCTGGTGCACCCTGGTATGTCACAAACAACAGACTCCATTTGGAGCTTGGCATAAAATTGGTCCAAGAAGAAATCTCAGAGATGATAGAGACATACAGAGATCGAATCGCTAATCATCCCAATCCACTGGCTATAAACCTGATGAACCCAATAACGGCACCCAGAAGGCTTAAGAAAAAAATTCCCCAAGACCTTATATAGGGGCAAAATAAAATGAGTTCAAAACGACGAACTCAGTACAAGACATGCTAACATACGCACCAATTGCTGAATGTCTCAAATGACAGATTGCAATAAAAAAAATGTAGAGGTAGTAAGATTGTTTAGCAGAGACAGCAAGAGTAGTAAGAGTAATTGGCTGTGGTAATAAGAGTGTATAACATACATATCCGTACTCAAGCGGATGTATTAAGAGTGTGTAACATACACATCCGTTATTAAGCAAAGGTAGTAAGAGTATTTGGCAGAGGGAATAAGAGTGTATAACATACATATCCGTACTCAAGCAGAGGTAGTAAGAGTGTGTAATATACATTTCCGTTGTCAAGCAGAGGTAGTAAGAGTGTGTAACATACATATCCGTTATTAAGCTAAGGTAGTAAGAGTATTTGGCAGAGGTAGTAAGAGTGTATAACATACATATCCGTACTCAAGCAGAGGTAGTAAGAGTGTATAATATACATTTCCGTTGTCAAGCAGAGGTAGTAAGAGTGTGTAACATACATATCCGTTGTGAAGCAGAGGTAGTAAGAGTATTTGGCAGAGGTAGTAAGAGCTTATAACATTCATATCCGTACTCGAGTAGATGTAGTAAGAGTGTGTAACGTACGTATCCGTTGTCAAGCAGAGGTAGTAAAAGTATTTGGCAGAAGTAGTAAGAGTGTATAACATATATATCTGTAGTCAAGCAGAGGTAGTAATAGTTTTTGGCATAGGTGGTCAGTCAGTATGTAACATACATATCCGTATTCAAGCAGAAGTAGTAAGAATATTTGGCAGAGGTAGTAAGAGTGTACGATATACATATCCGTATGTTGTACACTCTTACTCCGGCAGAGGGCAGCCCCGGTTTGAATGGTAAGAAAATTTTAAAAACGCATGAAGACATACATTCTGCTAAAGATACCACGACTACCATCATTTCCTTGAGCTTGCCAGCTGATAATTCGGTTGGTGGACGCAATTGAAGTTGAAAATTGATTCTCAGACATGATATTAGATGCAGTAGATGAGATATTCTAATTTTGGAAAATAGACTTTGGCTGATCAATTTATGATCCCGCTGACCGATCGAAGCGAGGTCCACATTAGATGTGTTGATGTCTTTTGTAAATACATTAAACTTTTAAAACATCTGAATTACATAGTTTTGGAAGATCAATAACAGGTTTGTTAGCACATTTATTACATTTATTTTAATATTCTAAATATGGGAGGAGATAACAGTTATATTGTATAATATTATAAAGTACAACCTAGTCTTTGGCTGATCAATTTATGATCCCGCTGACCGATCGGAGCGAGGTCCACATTAAAGGGGTTGATGTCTTTTATAAGTACATAAAACTTTTAAAATATTCGTATCACACAGTTCAATTTTGGAAGTTAAATAACAGGGTTGTTAGCACATTTAATTTATTTATTTTAATATTCTAAATATGGGAGGTGATAACAGTTATATTGTGTAATATTATAAAGTACAACCTAGTATTTGGCTGATCAATTCAAGAAGCGAGGTCCACATTAAGAGTGTTGATGTCTTTTATACGTATATCAAACTTTTAAAACATTAGTATGACATAGTTCAATTTTGCAATTTCAAAAATAGGGTTATCAGCACATTTATTTCGTTAATTTTAATATTCTAAATATGGGAGGTGATAACAGTTATATTGTGTAATATTATAACGTACAACCGCTAACCCTGTATCTAGAGGGTTAGCGGTCGTCAAATTAAGCTTAGTTTACTAATATTTCACAAGTAAATGTTAATTTTTGTTGCGACTTTGTATGTATTACCTAGTATATAGATAGTTTCTTCGTTCAATGAAAATATAAGATCAAAATTAATATGAAATGAAAAATTGATCGAAATGATTTCATCACCGTTTTCGTATACGCCAATGATCTATTTAGTGGGGAATGGAATGGTTAAATTGTATAACTTTTTATTATAAGTTTTTGTTTCAGGTGAATCATAAAACACAGTACAAAAATGTACTCAGCGGGCCGAGTGAAATGTCGAAATACTAGAAAAAATATTCCACGATCGCATAAAAATTGAAGTCGAACGTTTTATGGAAACTGACAATAAAGTTTTTCATTAAATTTTTTTTTGTATCAGCTGAATCATAAAACACAGTACAAAAATGTAATCGATATATAATCAGTGGGCCGAGTGAAATGTCGAAATACTAGGGAAATAATTTCATGACCACATAAAAATTTAAGTCGAATGTTTTATAGAAACTGACAATAAAGTTTTTCATTAATTTTTTTTTTGTATCAGCTGAATCATAAAACACAGTACAAAAATGTAATCGATATATAATCAGCGGGCCGAGTGAAATGTCGAAATACTAGGGAAATAATTTCATGACCACATAAAAATTTAAGTCGAATGTTTTATAGAAACTGACAATAAAGTTTTTCATTAATTTTTTTTTTGTATCAGCTGAATCAAAAACACAGTACAAAAATGTAATCGATATATAATCAGCGGGCCGAGTGAAATGTCGAAATATTAGAAAAAATATTTCACGATCGCTTAAAAATTGAAGTCGAACGTTTTATGGAAACTGACAATATTGCATGAACATAGAATCAAAAAAAGGAATTTAAAAAATAGGTTTCTTGTTTATATTTAACAATAACAGTTACATACAGTAACAAAACATTTTATTATGTTCACAATTAATTCACAGTCAACCTCCTAATAAAAACATTCTCCAAATAGCCAATTTTTCAAACTGTTTCATCAAAGTTGACTATTATAATGAACTTATTGAATTTCGATAAACCTAATAAAAAGATCTTATTTTTAATATAACTTTTATTTTCGAAAAACTAACACCTTCGGCAAATCAAAACTGCATATTCCGCGTTTTTTTATTGTTTATTAAAAAAAATAAAAGTATCAAGAAGTTATATATATAGTTAAGTCACAACCGGAAGCAGTGAGCGGGCAAGAAAATCTGTACAACGCGGAGGCAGAGAACAGTTGCCAAACACGAAAAAAGGTAATTTTGTAGGGAATTGTTAATAAAAAATAAACTACTTAAAAACAAACCATTCTGAAAATTTAAAGGCTTCTCTTCAGATACCTAGTCAATCGATATAAAAAGAATCATAGGTCAATAATTGTGACCGGGTGCGTGTCCTCGTACCTAAATTCATACGTACCTAGGTACCAAAACTTACGAACACAGAGACCAAAACAAACGTACACAAAGACCAAAGAGACAAAGATGCGTATTATTTTTGAAAGGCAAAGTTGATCATAATAAATATTATAAAAATTAAAAAAACTTATCTTTTTCACAGGATCTCTTGCTTCCGAAAGCTATTAAAAGATTATTTGAATATATTGGGCGTTAATTTTGTAGAAATTCATTATTCACAATTAAATGAAACTACGTGACGTAGTATTATTTCCACTTTCTTTAATTTCTTTACCAGGACCTAGGTATCGTTGTATTACAACATTTTCAGGTGGGCTATTAGCAAAGATGTTTGCTAATATAGATATAGATCTTTGCTAATAGCCCACCTGAAGATGTTGTAATACAACTAAACCTAGGTCGTAGTAAAGAACTTAAAGAAAGTAGAAATAATACTACATCACGTAGTTTCATTTAATTGTGAAAAGATTATTTGTAAAGTTACCTAAGTTACAATTACTTATATCGTCAAAACTCTAGTCGATAATAAAGTACATATCCGCAGGCTGTTTAATGATAAGAGTGTTTTGGCTACTTGTATTTACAACCAATCGCATCGTATGTTTTATCGTCAATAAACAGTTTAAGCAATACCTCGCATTTACTTAAACTTGTATATCTTTCGCAATATTTCAAATATTCTAATTATTTTTTACGATTCGTCGAGAGAAATTGCTACAGAAATTTCTTTAATACTTTGTAGAAATGTTTACACCGATATATATTATTAATTGCCTCGAAGTAAAGTAGCAAGTTTGGGTAAAAGTGTTTTATCGGCGGCGGGTCGCAAGTCGAACAGCGCGCCGCTGTAAACAGGTTCGTTGTTCGGCTGTTGCGAGAGGTTACACAACGCGGTCCATCGTTTCACTTTTCATCACGAACGAATCAAAACACCGTGCGACCTGCGCATACGCACATGGCTCAGGTCGATGCGGTAATGATTTTGATCTGTTTATTTTTTGTTGAAATGATATGTGACATCTTCCTTTATATTAAACATAAGGGAAATTATACACGTTATAAATATATATTTGTTCGCTAAATGGAAAGCTCTTTCTCTATTATATATACACGGTGTCCGGGAGTAGATGTCGGACAAAGAAAGATGCTATTTGTTGGCTGTAAAGGATAAATTGTCGTTGAAATAAAACGTAAAACAGGCCCTTTTTCTAATTGAGTGAAAAAAAAATAAAATACACGTAACTATTTAACACATTACTTGCCTGGAGTGCAAAGGTTTACCTTCAGTGGTTATGTCTTCGCAGCCGTTCGCGGGTTATTCCCCCGAACGGCGTTGAAAAGGTGCACGAAAAGCAAGTAGCAAAGCAAGTGAATGAGAGAAAAGCATGAATTATTCATATTTAGAAATATTAATACTTTCGTAACTTTCGCTGTCCTTATTCATTATTCCATGCATACATTATTCTCACCTTTCCACCCTGGTTGTCTCAGGGCCTCTCCACGGACCCGTAGCATACAACTGTCAATCCATGGATGCAACTAACTTCTACTACGACTACGAAGAAAATTGTTTTGAAAACAACGACGTAATCACAGTCAACATGCCCTTTGAATCCCCATCTCCCACCAATGAACCCCAATCGTCCCGTCGAATCGACACGACATTCCACATTTGCAGCTATCGTTAGTAAGTATACGTGTAATCAACAGTTCAAATCGACACGCCATCACGCAGTCGCGAAGCGTGCAAATTTAAAGATTGGTGACGCTCGATCAGAGGCGCAGAAGAGCCGAGCGGACTACAAACAAACAATTTTATTATTTTCTCTTTCTATTTACTTATTATGATCTCTTTTTCGGTTAAACAATTTTTACATAAAGAGACACAATTTTGTTAATAATATCGATCCCCATTCTATTCATCGAAACGAAGTTTTACTCTACTAAAGCCCTTCTTTATGTCTTTCTATCGTTGGGCTCGTTGAGCATCTCGCTGTACAAATACGAGCAATTCACTTAAGTTTTGTTCCAGAGATGTCTGTGTCAGATTTTTTCCGGAATAATAGCTAATAAATTATTAAGTTTATAAAAAATAATAACGGGACAAAATTAAAGAAAATATTAAGTCAATTTTTGAAAACATTCAGTTTTAAACATTTTTTTTCTATTTAAAGTACATTAAATTTTGAGGTTGAAAGAAATTTAAAAAACTGTTTGGAGATACTTATAAAAAGTTGCTAAATATTAAATTTTATCAAGATTGGTCCATTAATTTAGGCTCAAGGCAGTCAGGCGCACATACATATACACAAGAAATCTTATAGGCTAACGAATAAAAAGAGAAAAAATCTGCCGAGTACGATTCTGGGCCGCGCATCGAGGAATCCATATTTCGTTTGAACTGAAATTACTTATCATTAATCAGTGCTGATTTCTGGACTTTCTAGGGCAATAAATATTTAGTAATACCTAATAGGAGGGTTGTAGATTTTATCGTGAATACCTCAAAAACTGAATAAAATTACTTTTAAAAAATAAATGGGAGAAAAAGTTTACTCCTTAAGAATCGGTTTTCATACATAGCGCCTTGTATGAAGTTTTATGAGGAGTAAAATCAGAAGTTCAGAGTCTACAAAATTCAGAGCGTTAAAAAATTGTGTGACCGTTAGGTGGCCTCTCCGCGCAACATTTCTGTGCAACTTTAGAAATAATTATAAATATTATTTTCAATTTTTTGAAGAAAGATCATTTTTTAAATATTATGTTATCTAACATCTCTTTGTTCGACATTTATTCCCAGACAAATGTCTATATATATATATTTATATTTATATATATATATATATATATATATATACATATATATATATATATATATATATAATATATATATAATATATAATATATATATATGAAGGAAATATCAATGTGTTTATTTGGCATTTTCTTGTGGCGTAATTGCAATGACGGAGTGTAACACACATATTGGCATTTTCTTATGGCGTAATCGTATTCACGGAATATGTCACACATAGTTTATTCTCGTTAGCTTATATTAAGATGTAATCATTAAATATCATTACGTGTGTATATTTGGTGTCTTCTATCCTACAAAATCAAAAAGACTCTATTAATTTTAACTTCTTAGTCTGACGTTACTAAATGTTTTTAATTTTGTTGTATAAATCTTGTTCATTTTGTTTTATTTGAAAATGATTGTGTACAAACAAACCCGACCCAACCGACAAATAACTTGTTGTCTTTACAACGAGATATAGTTTAACGATAATGAATGTGGCGCCGTACAAACGCACTCTCGGTACGACGCAGCACCTGTTCTTAAGATTCGCAGATGATGGTGAAACGAATACCGCAGAGACAGGGTTACCATATATGATGAAACTAATATCGAGTCGAGAATTTTATTATCGATCTGCCGTCCATAAAATATATTATAAAAAAAAACATTGCACTTGTCAGCTCGCGACTGAAGTTTACTCCTTAATTACGATTATCTTGGAATGCATAAAATAGGTAACACTTTATGTAAAAACAAATATTAACATCATCTATGGATATAACTCTTAGGTAGGGCAACGTTCATAAGAAACGCATTCGCTCGACTGTTTTTTCGTTGACTTACGTTGCAAAACTGGTCTCCGTGAATAATTTTTTAAACGGGATAATATATAACCTATGAGAGAAATTTGGAAATCGGATAAGTAGTTTCGAAGATTATCTCCTACATCCAAATTTACAAAATTTAATTTTTTGTGATATATGAAATTTTTTTAATGGGGTAATAAACAATCTATGTCCATCAAATCTATGTGAAAGAATTTTTGGAATCGGATGAGTAGTTTCGGACATTACCTCCTGTATCCAAACTTACAACATTTAAATTTTTTGTAATATATGAAAACTTTTTTAACGGAATAATATACAATTTATGTCTACACCGAAGGTCCTTTATAAATATTGATGAAAGATTTTTTGAAATCTGATTGTTAGTTTCAGAGATTACCACCTACATTTTTGCCTTGCCTTATCAGAAACCCAACACACTACGTCGTTGCCGTGCTGTGATGGGTTGATCACAAGGCATACGGTCTTTGACGATGCGACGCACCGCGGTGACCTGGGTTCGATTCCCGGCCGTTCGGTGAACGGGGATGGACTGGTGTTGTGGCTGGCTGTAAAATATTGCTCTCGTAGCAATAAGTCCGCCATATATATCAATTAGATACATTAAAGTAGATAAATAAATAAAATAATAAATACATCCAAACATACAAACTGTTACACTTTTTTTAACGCACTGAACTTCTGATTTTACTCCTCATAAAACTTTATACCGGATGCTATTTATGAAAATTGATTCGTAAGGAGTTAATTCCAAAAACTATTATAAAAAAACGTGGGTTGTATGATTACCGTAGTGTGTTGGGTTGATCACAGACTACGTACGGCTGCGAAGTCCGGATTTCTAATCCCTGCGCTGGTCGAACAGGACTGGAGTGATGTTTGTATCTAAAATATCACAGACAAACTGGCTGGTATGATAAGCTTCGCACTGCGATCACTAAGTTCTGGCCAGCGTGGTGATTTTGGGCTTATTATGTGAAGTGATACGCGCATCTAGAGAGATATATGTCGAGTAGCTGTTGATTGATATGTAGATCATGTTATACACGAACTAATGGAAGTATATAAACTAATAAAAGCTAACGACACTTAATTTTAACTTAACTTTAACTTGTTATAATGCAACGTCAACCCACAAATGAGTTAACAATCAAATTTTTCAAAATGAGTTAACAATCAGCGTCCTCGTTGATCTCTAAACTATGTTATTCAATAAAATGTTAACTGAACTAATTTATAAAAAACCGAAAAGTTTCACAGTTTCCGTTTGATTGCAAAATTTCAATAGTCATTCTTCCAAAATGATAGCCATTTGACACTGTATTTCTTGTTAACATCCGTTATTGTAGTATTTATCTAATTTCGCAAATGGAATACTCCATTATTCGACACTTAGTTGAGTATTATTACAGTAAACATCTTAATACAGTCTGTATCTTCTAATATATGCTACCGTTAACTGAGCAATTGCGTTAAAGTTAATATTCCCTGGGAAATATTAAATTTAACGAGTGATTAAATGGATAATTTAAAATTCCTCTCCAACTTTAATTGGTTAAACTTAAATATAACTAAATAACGCGCAGTGCAGACGAACAACTTTTGTAGGTTGTTCCTTAGTGGCCGGTAACTACCGGTTTTTGTAGGACAAAGTCGGTTGCCGATTCTCACCGATTTATCGCACAAGTCAATGCAATTGTGCCATCTACTATACGTATACCGTTTCCGTTTGCTTATATTTTATTCTTTTCTTTAAATATCGTATATTTTGTTTTGAACGACCAACCAGTGTTGTTTGTGTTGCGCGTAATGGTTACATTAAACAGTTGTGTTTATTTCAAGTTGAAAATCATACAAAGACACGGAGATATCTTTAGGTAGTATCTTAAAAAAGCTCCTCAAAAATAAAAAAAAATATTTAACGGTAGAAGAATACATTTGTTGAAATGCGAAAACACCGTTGGCTTCACAACTAAGTTTTTATTTTACTTTGCTTTTTCTTTTCGCGTGCTTCGCCTAAATTCAAAAATCGTGTTATTCGAGTCTGCATGATGCTTGTGAAATATTTACATCATTCATTTAACAAGCAGACTCATCCTCCATGTCCCATGTATATATCGAACTGTTTTTTCCTCTGGATTTTTTAATTACCTTTTATAGAAAGGGCGTTCAAATAACGCACAACACTAACGACTGGAAATAATCGAGGAGAATAGAATATATATATTTAATATTTTAATAATGTCCTAGAAAAACAATCAGAGCAATTCTGACCGACTCTCGCCGATCGGAACGTTACAAGTTATAACGCTCTAAGGGGGAAAAGGATAGAACATTCGACTGAATACAAGCATACAGAGATGGGAGATATTTAGTCGGTGAAGCGTGCCTGTTAACGTCCGCATTGAGTCAATCGAAAGTCGATCTCTGATCTCCTCCGACATAAATCGACAGTTATCGTCTGCCGACTCACCACCTACAAAAATTAGTTAAGTTAATACGTTTTATTTTTTCACTAACTTACACAGATAATTAAAGAAATAGTTAAGTTCTTGTCTTGATCATCGGTTATTATAATCAATTTAATTAAATATAATAATCAACAACTGTAATAGTTGATAAATAATAATTAATAAAAATATTAATTTACAAACAAAATTGTGTGGCTTTTCGATCAGCACGCTTATCTTAAACAATATTAATCACAAAACAGCTCCTTGGCTCAATAATAATATTCGTAAGTACATGGTTAAACAAAACAAAGCGAAAGTCAAGTACAAATTCAAATATTTTCCTGAGCTCTGTGAAACTTTCACCATGTTAAACATTCTTAGTTTCTAGTTCAATTATACAATATCAATTTACTAACATTTAGAATTTCTGGGCACTCTTGGACCAGAAAAATCGATGGAATCATGCCAGCTGGATACAAACTTGTTAAATTCCTGGATGAACATTGCCAGCTGGATACAAACTTGTTAAATTCCTGCTTTACCACACTGTCAACAATCCTTAATCAAGCTGCAATGTTGGCGACTATGAATAGAACGATCCTTTCAGTGGTTAGTAGTGACTAATTTTTAATTTATAAAACTTATAAATTTTAAATTAGGGTAAATATCCTTTCAATAAAATTTAAAGCAGTTGGATAAACATTGATCTTCTCAAACTCCTAATAGACCTTTTAGCATCCGCCCTTAAAAATCTAACACGACGATTACAACTACTTCGTTTCCTTCTAAGTGGAAAAAGGCCAATATTATTTCCACTGCCCAAAATGTGTACCCGACTCAGCTCAAAGGCTTTCGTATAACATCCATTTTACCATTTTAAAATAAAGTTTTCGGGCATGTCATACTTGGCTAATTAGTGATTTTCTTAATGACCATATGCTTCTTAATATTTTCCGGTCTGGTTTCAAATCAAATCGCAGCCTTAATAAATATAACTAATCATATGATTCTAGCCTTGAATGGCCTAGCATTCCACTATTCTCATTTTCATTCTACTTGAGTACGGCAGCGCATTTAGTTCTGTAGATTTTGATGCTTATCAGCTTATTGGAATCAAATTATTGGTATCTTCTTTACAGTGATTTATATGTTATGTACAAGGCCATAAGCAAGCCATCAAGCATCGAATATCTGGTCTGAGAAAATTCTTTTCGTAACTGGTGGTGTGGTTTCATCGCTCCTTTTTTCAGTTTTTACTGAAAATGTTGTCGAAATATTTATAACACTCACCACTTATATGCGGATGATTTTCAAATCTGTACACATATGAATTTTAGTAATATTCATTCTGCAATTAATTTTCTAAATAGATATCAGAATGATCCGTCAATGGATTCAAAACATTGGTTTGTTAGTATATCCTGTAAAGTTTCAGGCAAATGTTGTCGGTGATAAAAGGCTTGTTTCCAAAACCAATAAAAATTATTTAACAAAGCGTTCGTTAAACAATTCTGTAATCTATTTTCTAACAGAGTAAAAGACCTGGGTTTATTGATCAATCAAAATTTTAGCTGGAATCCCTAGCTAAACGACGTTAGTCGTTCATTCTTCTACTACATTATCTAGTACTACATTATCTTTAAAAAGTCTCCGAAGGATCATTCCCTTCAAAACTAAAATCTTATAATGTTTACCTTTTTCTATACCTCTACTTGACTATGGAGAACGCTATACAGTCTTACTAACTAAGTATTAAAAAAAACTAGAAAAACTTCAAAATATATGAGTCCAGTAAATATTCGGCTTCAAAAAATGTGATGACTTTGGAGAACGCTATACAGTCTTACTGACTAATTATTAAAAAAGACTAGAAAAACTTCAAAATATATGAGTCCAGTAAGTATTCGGTTTCAAAAAATGTGATCACATTTCTGAGTTTAAATCTGGGTTCAAATGGATGGCGTTTCCTGACCCGCGCAATTTTAATATATTTCTTTACATTATAATGTCTTAAACAATCCACATGAAAATGATATGCCTTTGATGATAGATTCGTGAAATTATGTGCCTTTTGAAAATTTACCCGTGCTCCTCATTCCTGAATATATTTCGTCCTTTTATGAACTTCCTTTAGTGCTCATGCTACAAACCCATGGCATTCATTGGACCCTAACATTGGAAATTCACATTCCATATACGCCTTAAAAAGTCGTCTGCAAAAATTATATATATATATATATATATCTTATTCCATACCATTGTCAACATGTTCACTTGTTTTTCTTTCCTTGCACGTTTTTATTTTTTTTATTTTACTTGCTTCAGAGCTCCGATAAACGCTTGAGATCGCGGCAAATATACCATAGGGTGACGCGCGGCCTGCGAAGCCCTATTTATAGGCACGCTCCGTCCGTGCACGACCTCGGCATCGCGAATACTGATTTTTGGTAATTTTAAAACTGTGACACCTTCTAAAACATTAATGATAATGATAAATATTTGCTATAAAGTGCAAATTTTATCTATATTAAATGCCCAACGTAACCAACTTAAGTATAACCCACAAAAAAATAAATATCAATCGCATAAATTTATCACTGTGGGTTATCCGTAGGATATAAATATATGCCATCCCTAACTTTTCTGTAGATATTTTTAAAATACACAATTATATAGTACAGCATTTTGATATACCTCGTAAAGTTTAGTCAGCATTAGCAATGAAAGCCTACAAAATTCTATTTTTTTACGAAACATTGACTTTTTATATTTTCTGTAAATATAACATACATGTATTACACCTATAAACCATCAGGAAGAAATTATCTGAATGATAGTGAAAACCGCATCATCCGTCTTGCTATACAAGTTTTAAATATTTTCCATTTTCTGATACCAATTTTACAACTCTTCATTTTAAATTTCTTAAATTTTTTTCATAATTTAATCGAACATTTGATTACACGCAAGTAACATACCATATGCAAATATGTACATTAATATATGGTTACCCTAAGTACATTAATCTATTCTCAATTTAATGATACCAATTTTACAACTCTTAATTTGAAATTTTTAAAATTTTTCTCATAATTTAATCGAACATTCGATCACTCGCAGGTAACAACATATGCAAATAGGCACATTAATATATGATCAATTTAATAGTACCAATTTTACAACTCTAATTTTAAATTTCTTAAATTTTTCTCATAATTTAATCGAACATTTGATTACACGCAGGTAACGCAACATATGCAAATAGGTACATTAACATATGGTCACCCTAAGTACATTAATATATGGTCAATTTAATGGTACCAATTTTACAATTCTTAATTTCAAATTTCTTAAATTCTTCTCATAATTTAATCGAACATTCGATCACTCGCAGGTAACAACATATGCAAATAGGTAGATTAATATATAGTCAATTCAATAGTACCAATTTTACAACTCCAATTTTAAATATCTTAAATTTTTCTCATAATTTAATCGAACATTTGATTACACGCAGGTAACGCAACATATGCAAATAGGTACATTAATATATGGTCACCCTAAGTACATTAATATATGGTCAATTTAATGGTACCAATTTTACAATTCTTAATTTAAAATTTCTTAAATTTATCTCATAATTTAATCGAACATTCGATCACTCGCAGGTAACACAATATATGCAAATAGGTACATTAATGTATGGTCACCCTACAAAGGAAGTGCGTTCGACGGTCGAAACGTAACGAAAATATTTCACTTAAAGCTCCGTTCACTTTCACGCGGGTCGATGATATACGACGCTCGCCGGTGAAATGAACCGGATTTTTGTTAGACGTAATGCGAAGTACCAATTAGTATCAATCTTACGTTATAGTTGACCGTCACGTCAAACATTGGCGTATGCGATATAATCGTTATCCACTAATGTGTACAACGCCTTACACTCAATTACTTTACAATTGTGCGGAATGAAGTCTAGTGATGGCCAATTGACTCTTATTCGCGAACGTATTATTTCGAAGCATAACACGATAATTCGAATTAGTCAGTTTAATTTGGTATTTTTTTTGAATTGAACAAAGGATAATGATTGGCTTGTCGACATGAATACATTAATTAGTATGAGGTATTGCGAAATTAATATTTATTCATGTTATTTTATTCGATGTTGTTTACAATTTTTATGAATGTCACTTTTATCTAGCTGTAACGGTTTAAGTATTATAACTCAATAATTAATTCGATTCGCTTCGATGCATTTCGTTTAAACCATTATTGCACTATATCGACATAATATATATATATATATATATATATATATATATATATATATATATATATATATATATATATATACCCGGTGTTCGGGAGTAAGTGTCGGGCAAAGAAAGACGCTATTCGTTGACTAATAAATTGTCGTTGAAATAAAACGTAAAGCACTCTCTTTCTAATTGAGTGCAAAAAATATTCTCTTTTTAACACCCCTGATAGTTGCTAGGAGCGCGGTGCTTACCCGGACAGCTAGATGTCTTCATTGTTTTTTGCTGGTTATTGAATAAAGCACGCTAGTATCATGTGTATTAAAAAGATGACAAATAATTATGGATAATTTTTAAAAATTTTCTAAAAAAAGTCATTTTTTCAATTTTATCTTTCAGTCAAGGAATAACGTCTTTCTTTGTCCTAAACTTATTCCCGGATACCGTGTGTATATATATATATATATATATATATATATATATATATATATATATATATATATATATACATAAATACATATATATATATATATATATATATATATAAATAAACACTCCGTTCTGCAGGACACTATAAATAATACAATTACGAAATGTTCATGAGAATAAATCGTTTTGCATTAAAATATAAAATACAAAGGGTATTCTGGAATAAACCTCTGGAAAACACTTTGGTAATTGTCTACACCTAAATTTGTTGTTTTTAACAAAATGTCATAAAAATTAATGATAATGTCATTAATTATCAACAGAGCGCATTTTCTAAAGCGTTTTCAACATTTTATCTTCACTAAAACTAAAATTCACCTTTATTAAACACTCTTGTCGTCTTTGCTTGACTATGGAAACTATTTGTCAACAACTTCGGTTTTTGTATACTCGGTACACTTTCGACCTAAAGTCAAAAAAAAACAATTAAAATAATCACAAGACACAATGATAAATATTAATAACACAGCGTATGCGTGGTACCTTAGCTGTTCATATGTAGCGTCTGAGGAGTACATCTACAACGCACGCATGCGCGATACCATCTTATTGAATCGCTTTATATCGTTGTGTATATGTCACTCTCTTTTGCTCCACTTCCATGGCGTCAGAATATATAGCTCTCTTTCTCTCTACGTCATAACTCTCTTCTCTCTCATGTAACCAAATGTGCCTAAACGTGACGTGACCTTAAAATTTTACTCTTACTTCTCGTCCACTTATCGATTATTGAATCGCCGCCTAAGAAGTTTTACTTCAAAAACTTGCACTCAAATATATCCAGTATTTTTTAAGGTAATTTAAAAGTTTTGTCAAGCTCTCCCATAAAATCTCATAAAGTGAGTTAGAAGATTTTTCTTTGGGCATGTCTATTTTTAACTAGCGAAGTTATTAAATATGTTTAACGCTTATAAAGCACTAACGTTTTCAACAAAAGTAATAATTATATAAGTAGAATACATTAATTTATAAAAATTACAATATTCTTAGGTACCGAAAACGGATATTACGGCTTACCTTTTAACACAAACAAGTGGTGAATAGTGAGCTACTACCGAGGACACGCTCCTATCAAACAGGAATATGCAGTCAGCGGAACCCTACTGCCTCGTTTAGATGCAGCCTTTGATTTGGGAGTCAGCGAAAAACATTGTTTTAAAAAGGATTTTCAATGCTTACCATCAATTGGCTGGTTGTAAACTTACTTTATTAGTGCAAAGCTGATTACATTACAGCTCCACTATTTGGAGCCCACACGAAGCCAAGTACAGCTTTTTAAAACATACAAAAGATGTTTTTGCTATACCTTTATATGCTAGACAGTGTCATTAATTTCCCCTTCTATTTCTATGCTAGACAGTGTCATTAATTTCCCCTTTATATGCTAGACAGTGTCATTAATGTCCCCTTTATATGCTAGACAGTGTCATTAATGTCCCCTTTATATGCTAGACAGTGTCACTAATTTCCCCTTCTATTTCTTATTTATTATCACCTGATATGCTTGGTTTCCATTCTTTGTAACTTAGAAGAGATGTCACACTTATGAAATTTATCTTGCAATTCAAAAGGAAAAATCCTATGCCTCGTAACCAACTTCATTCTTTGTACCAGATAGTTTCTGGCGCTCACGCAACCACCACCTTTTAGCTATACCACCCTCTAGAAACGAAATATTCCGGTACTTCCAGTTGCCCGCTGTATTAAACTGCTCAACCACCTGACCGCGGTCGCACCAGAGTGTTATTTGTTTACGATCAGTGAAAGTAAGTTCGTAGAAAGATATCGTCGTTATATTTTGCAATTATTATATAATTATGTGTTTACGTTTGATGTACAAATTTATATTGAATATATTTGGCGTTAGTTTTGTAGAAATTTATTATTCACAATTAAATGAAACTACGTGATGTAGTATTATTTCTACTTTATTTAAATTCTTTAAAACGACCTAGGTTTCGTTTTATGACAACATCTTCAGGTGGGCTATTAGCAAAGATTATATCTTATAAGTCGTGGTAAAAAATACAAATTTATATTAGATAAAGTCATTGATTCTTTAACGCTGCGAATAGGTTACTTGTAATGTATCGATAAATGTTTGTGATAAAGAAATAAATGTTCCCAGTGCCTCCTGTTCCTTAGTTCCAGTCACTATTTTCCCGTGAATCACCAATTACTTAACCATTGAGTTCGTGTGCATTATCCTTTTTAAGAGTAAAATAATGATTCGATGCATTACTTAGCTGAGCCATGTGATTCCACATGCATATTAAATCAATTATCTTAATCATTTCAATTTTGTTACTTTCACATTAACGGATTCTTCCTAAAAGACCATAAGCAGATAAATCTTTAAATCTGCCAACGAGAAACTTTGTGCATTGAGAATTTTTTAGCCTATCAAGTAGAAGCGTAAGAGTATGAAGTTGCTGTCGATGGGTAACTGCAAACATTTGAGACCTTGACTTTGTTAAGAAATATAATTATATTTACTGAAACCTTTGATGGACTATATACATACATTTTGAAGGGATTCTAACTTGCTTAAATATTCTTCATTAAGAACACATCTTCATAATCAATTAGTGGTAATAAGAGTGTTTGACAAAGGTAGATTTTTGCTATAAATAAATCTGCTCTCCCTCCTAAACCCCGTTCGCTAAACGACATCGGTCATTGGAGCCATGGGTATATTGGAGAAAATATTCAAGCTTTAGCCATTAATAAACTAGTATCTCTCAACCTTGACACCCATTCCAAATTTTATCACTGCTCAATCGTAATTGTATATCGCCTATAATTTTCTTTAAGTATGAATTTTCTTACGAAAAATCGGCAAAGTTAAGCTGTAGTTTGCATAATTGATGTTTCTTGTCATCAGCTTAGCTTAAATATTAATAATAATGCTCGTGTCGCGTCGTGCTTAATAGGGGCCTATTTACCGCGTTATCTGCCGCTGACCGCACCAATGCCGCATAACATAGTATATGCGTGGAGCTGAATAGGGACCATTTAGACTGCGCCATATAATATAGACTACGCCATATAACATTGACTGCGCCATATAACATAGACTGCGCCATATAACATAGACTGCGCCATTATAGTATAGTATATGCGTGGAGCTGAATAGGGACCATTTAGACTGCGCCAAATGCAAAATTTTGATGAGCCTGTGAACAAGAGTTATTCTGGAATTGTTTTTCAGCGAAAAACGTTTTCCCCGAAACATTTGGTCTAGTAGTTTTAAAGAAATAAACAATTATGTTGTTTATCAAAATTTTTCACACTGGAATTTTACAATCCTGATCATTTTCATTCAATCTGTACTTAATTCCCAATGTTCATGATTTTTCACAATTTTCTGCGCAATCCTTTTGATGGTAAGAGCGTGGGATTTAAGGGTTTACCCGAAAAATATTTAAAGAAAATCCTAAAAGGTACAGTAGATACAGTAGATTATATAAAGTGTCGAATTCGTGCTTTAACAAGTTTTGCTTTGACTCAGCACACACGATGGCCTCGAAAGAATGTTTTATTTCCCAAGTTTTTCCTGAAACTAAACCCAGAATGAAAACTGAACTATTTACACTTCACGTCTATAATTGGGCCACCATACTCTATTTCTGGGCTAAATTTAAATATTTTTACATAGAATAGTTTCCGAGGAAATCGCCTCTGACTTACAAACGGAAGTACGGACATCGAAGTGATTCCAGCAGTGACCCGTTTTGGCAATTTTGTCATGAAACAATAAAAAAGAATTGAAAACAGATGTGAGGTTCCAGAGGTTAAGGCGAAAAAACAGCAAACAAACTTTTCCATTTTATATGTTAGCATGTATTTTAATGCATGCTTATTCTACGATTTAAACAGCGGAAGCTGGAAGAGTTTAGCGGAAGCTGGTTTTATTTTCAGCGGAAGTCAGAAAAAGCTTTTTCTTTTGTTTTGTCTTTTTTGGATTCATATTCGCAATTCTTTTGGTGGTATGGCATAGCAATTTCGAGGGATAGCCATTTTTAAGGGTTTTCCTGAAATGTATTTAAAAAACTCCCAAAAATACATTACATATAATTTTGAATTCGTGCTTTATTTAATTTTGACACAATATAAAATTATATAAAATTTACCCCCCTAAAATTAACCCTCGGAATTAAAAATGAATCTACTTCACCTCTATAATTGGACAACCATACTCTGTTTATATGCTAAATTTTAATTTTTTAAATCGACCATTTTTTGTTTTTGTAATTTTGTCACGGAACATTAAAAAATAATTGAGAGAGAGCAGATGTATGGTTCCAGAGTTTGACGAAAAATTGCCAATAAACTTTTCCGTCTTATTTGTTAGTATAGATTTGAATGTGTAATTATTGTACGATTTGAAAAGGGGAAGCTAAATAAAAAACCGATCAAATACGTGTCACGCTCTTGTATGATTTCCATAGTACCAAACAATATTAAAGTTATAAGTTTGTATTTCTCAGACACTGAAAAACAAAGTTATTGCTGCGATCGGTACCGAAAAAATTCCATATTTCTAAAAGTACACAACATATCTTATTCAAACAAAATTTCACCAAATGTCTATTACTACTTGCCTATTTTTGTTACAATTTTACACGCGTTAGTTGGAAAGTTAGAAGGGTGGGGGGCGCATACTTTTTAAGACTTTAGAAGCGCATATTTTCCAAACTATTGACTTAAATAAAAAAGCTTTTTGGAACCTCCGTATCATTTATATTAAACCTGTATAACGCTACCCCACATACCTATGTGCATTTGATTTTTTTTCATACCTCAGCTACATGTTTGGAATGTCATCCCCAATAATTTTTTTTCATAATTCCATCATTTCATTTTAAAGCGATTCATAGAAGACATCTATAATCGAATTTCATAGAGAAAATTGTTAGAGAATTTAATTATATTTGTTAGAGAATATCGTTATACTCGTTATTCATTACTCTAATAAGTACAATTCAGTTACCTAATTAATAATTTGCATTATATTCGTTAGAGAATTTCATTATACTTGTTATTCATTATACTCTAACAAGTACACTTCGGTTACCTAATTAATCATTTTTATTATATTATACTCTAATAAGTATAATTCAGTTACCTAATTAATAATTTTCATTATATTTGTTAGAGAATTTCATTATACTTGTTATTCACTATACTCTAATAAGTATAATTCAGTTACCTAATTAATAATTTTCATTATATTTGTAAGAGAATTTCATTATACTTGTTATTCATTATAGTCTAACAAGTACACTTCAATTACCTAATTAATCATTTTTATTATATAATACTCTAACAAGTATAATACGGTAGTTGACTAATTCTAAATTTTGATATCTTTCATACAATATTGTGAAATATAAGTTAATTAAAAACCAGTCTTGAAAAAAATTCAAAAATTGGTTGAAAAATAAGCCAGTTATGGGCTTCTAAATTTGAACATACGGATAGAATTGGGTATATTACTGTCTCTTTTCCTCTTGTAGAATATAATTTGTAATCTTAAAAATGACCTCACAACACAGTATTGCCGTCCTCATCTCAAAGTTAAATTTAAACTTTTATAACTCGATCAAGTTTTAAGATTATTAAAAAAAATTTTCACTCTTCATCAGCTTGTACCTTGAAATTATGATTAATAAAATTAAAAAAATTAGTCAAATACCCAATTCAGTAACCTAATTAATAATTTTTTTGTTTGTTAGAGAATTTTATTATACTTGTTATTCATTATACTCTAATAAGTACAATTCAGTTACCTAATTAATAATTGTCATTATACTTGTTATTCATTATACTCTAATAAGTACAATTCAGTTACCTAATTAATAATTTACATTATACTTGTTATTCATTATATACTAATAAGTACAATTCAGTTACCTAATTAATAATTTTCATTATACTTGTTATTCATTATATTCTAATAAGTACAATTCAGTTACCTAATTAATAATTTTCATTATACTTGTTATTCATCATACTCTAATAAGTACAATTCAGTGACCTAATTAATAATTTTCATTATACTTGTTATTCATTATACTCTAATAAGTACAATTCAGTTACCTAATTAATAATTTTCATTATACTTGTTATTCATTATACTCTAATAAGTACAATTCAGTTATCTAATTAATAATTTTCATTATACTTGTCAGATAATTTCTTTAAACTTGTTATTTATTATACTTGTCAGAGACAAGTATAATACAGTTACCTAATTAATAATTTTCATTATACTTGCTAAAGAATTTTGTTTTACTTGTTATTCATTATACTTTAACAAGTAAAATTCAGTTACCTAATTAATAATTTTCATTGTATTTATTAAATAATTGCATTATACTCGTTATTCATTATACTATATAATTATACATTATACATACTGTATAAGACAAATAAATAAACAAATGTCTATGTTTATATCATTTTGTAGATTATTAAAAAATAGTTACTCTATTAGAAGAATAATGTGGCAAAATTCTATGACCTTATATAGATATGTCATTAGCGCTCTAAGAGTCAATGACATGTCTGTACAATATAAGGTCATTGACTTTCGCAGATGCATTTGCTTTCTGACTCATTGCTAGTAAACTATGTCACGATCGAAGTCTTTATCTTGTTGTTTGTTTCCTCACTTCTTTTACCTTAATTTATAACTAAAGACAGTACGAAGATTTAATTTCAGGTGGAGGAAACAATCGACGAGGCATTGAACCCGTATTGGTTCTGCTTGTAAAAAATTGATTAACATAAATATAATAGACGGGGCACCGAACGAAATTACACTTGCTGGTGAAAGTTTACAATGCGCGAATACTTAGCGTGCGTCTGTCGTTGCATACTAAGTACATTGACACACCACCGCGAAGTGAACATGCAAAAATTGTTGGTAATCGTTGCATAACAATTGACCTTAACAGTAACCTTCATGATTAATTAGCTCTGCGTTTACTGAATATTTAAAGGATGTCTTATGTATTTTAATATGTAATAAAATACATCGTAATATAAACTGCTTAATGCGAGTCTAGACCGCGTATCCGCACTTTGAAAGTTCCATATCTCGTTATAAGTGCAATTATTATATACATCAATAATACACAATTTTTATTAGAATAAAAATTTAATACTAAGTACTATTAGGTTGGCGACTTATAAACTCGCCATCTCTGCAAACAAACTTTTCAACTTTATATCTGTAGTCAATAAAATCAATCGTTAATTATATAAGCACCGTCGGTATAAATCAACCGTTAATTATATAAGCACCGTTGGCCGACGTGTAGGCAGAGCTAAAGTTTCGTCCTTGTAGAAATCTTTTGGCCTTCGACTGAAAAACTCATGAAGTTCGATTTGAATATGACTTTCGTCTTTAAATTTTCGATCACATAAATTATTGATATAATTATGACAGAGAGCGAAACAGATGATATTTGATGGAAAGATCTGGAGAATACGGTGGATAGTAGTAATCTATTCAAATAAAAGTAGTTTTTCACTTTGCTACGTGGGGTCAATCATTGTCATGTAAAAAATAAACTTTGCTTTGATTCGAAAGAAGTTTAACAGTCACTTTGCTCAATTGTTAACAATTAATATTAGCTGAAATTGTACTGCTAGCTTAAAATAGTTCTGAATTAATAACTCCATTTATACCGCACCATGCACTCGAAAGTATATTTTGTCCAATATTGTGTGTTTGTCTAGGTATACCTTTTTTCTCCAGCTCCTAGACTGGCGTTTACGCTAAAAATTAACATAAGCTACGCTTTTTTATCTCCTATAACCGAATACTTTAGGCTCTCTTTGGTACGATAGGAACTCAGTAACTCCGAATACACGTTAGCTTTTTTCTGAAGTTGAAAGTTAGCTCATGTCAAAACGGAATATTTCCAATTCTTTCTCAAAGCATGAGGTTGTTCTTCCATTGCAGTTTAAGAGCATGAAAATAGCTCTGCCAAACAACGCGAACTTAATCTCGGATCTGTTAAGCTTTTAGTTTTTTCTAAATCAGTTGTAGAAGGTCGCTTTGGATGAGGTCAAAATTCCCTTCGTTGAATCTTTGGAACCAGCGCTTGGCTATGTCGTAAGAGGACATACCTTCACCCATCGTGGCGTATACATTGCGTGATGCTTCGCTGGTTTTTCGCCCTGAATGACATTCATGAAGAAAAAGTCCTCTAACTTCACTTCGAAATACTTCCATTTTTAATTTATTCTTTACTCGTCGATTACTCAACTGCAAACTGAACAGAAGATCGATTGCCGCAGTTTTTATATACCCTACAAGAAATATTCTAAATGGTTCTATAAAATTCCAGAAATTGGTGGAAAAAAGTGGCGCGTATAATTATGTAAAACATATATATTATAGCGAGTATCTCAAAGACTACATCTTGAATTATCCTTATAGTATTATTATAGTTTTTCAATCATTTTAGTTTCAGTAGTTCCGGAAATAAAGTTAAATGGAACATAATTTTATGCAGTTTTTTTATTATATTTCTGCACGTATATGAAAATTTTTTGAAAAAAAACCATACTTCCACTGTGAATTGAAATTTAAAAAAATCACAACTCTGCGTAACCTTATAAGGAAAACCGGATGTGACCAAATACATTTGGTCTTAAAAAGTACTTGAAGTGACCAATAGAAAAACAAAGATTGTGATTTACAAAAGCTTAACTAAACCCATTCTTACAAAATCTGCTGGGACATGGACAATGACAGAAAAAGTTAAACATACCATCTCTGTTTTCGAAAGAAAGATTTTAAGAAGTATTTTTGGTGGTCTAAAATGTAACAACATCTGGAGTAGAAGAACTTACTCTGAACTTTACAAATTATTTAAAAATAACAATTCAGAGAATAAAATGGGCAGGGCACTTGAGCAGAATGGAAGACAGTTGGGCAACAAAAAAGACCTTCTCAGACCGTTGGGCTCTCGAAAAAGAGGAGGACCTAAACTTAGGTGGCTCGACTGCCTGGAAAAAGACTTTAAAATCCAAAGTGTAACGAACTGGATGTCTCTGGCCAAGAACAGGAACGCTTGGGAGTTGATTCTACGCATCTCATAAAAAAAATAAAAATTATTTGATCAATACTAAAAACATAAAATATTGGTGCAAGAATATAAATAATCTTACGCTAAAGCCACTAAAAAAATAAATCGATTTAAACCAAGCTTGTTTGCTTGCTGATTTTAGATTCGATATTTATATATTAGATTCGATTAAAATTAAAGCTATCCAAATATCTAATATATTTAACAGACCCTATTCATACATTAAGCGCACAAAAAACTTCAACAGGTTATGTGCAGGCATACATATTAGCGTCAATTGCTTACGTGTACCTTAGCAAGCGGTTGTGCGCTAACAGATATTTTTTATATGAGACATAATTCGTAGGAGCCAATATGATATAGTGCTAATTCTGGAAGTGCAACAATGGGATCAAAGGGTAACAACATTCCAAGCATAAGTTCAAAATATTACATAAATCGTAATAATTTAGTAAATTGAATGTTTTTAAAGTTTTCAAAATGCTGTCCATACTAAGAATTAGAAACAATATGACATGTTCGGGGTGTAAGAGAGGAACTCTTAGAACTTTTAGAAACTATGTAATACAAAAATTGTATAAGGGAAATGGAGAGATAAATATTTTAATACACGCACTTATGTTCTAGTGTGGGTGATGAGACACACACAGTTTTATGTATTCTGGATTGATTATTTAAATTCAACGAACTGCCATTTGTCCCTTCAGGATACTATTGGAGCTCACGCCAGAATACTCTTGATTCTTTAAGGCTGTCGTAGTGATTCAACTTAAAGCTCAAATGAAGATATAAGTTACATTTATCGCGATTAAGAACTTGGGATGGAAACTAAAATTAATCTGTTTCGAAATGTCTCGTTGCCATTTTGAAAATGTGTTGTATCTGTATCTTACCAAAGATTGCTTAAATAAATCAGTAGGACTTAAAAATTTGTGCATTCGCTACATTTCTTGCCTCGTAAAATTTAGCCATGTTTCTGACTGCAAGGTGCAACTTAACTAGAAATCCAATTCCGAAGCAATCTGTACTTTCTCTGCCTTCTCTTTAACGTTTTGAAGTATTCCCTATAATTATAAAATTAACCTGTCTTGGAATTTCTCGCTACTTTTGCTTAGCTTTAAAATGTGTGGTATCTGCATCTTACCAAGGATCGCTTAAATAAATCAGAACCACTTCAAAATTTATGCATTTAGTTATATTTCCGATTGCAGGGCGCAGCTTAACTAGTTATAGGTCAGATTCCGGAGCAATATGTACTTTCTCTGCCTTCTCTTTAATGTTTTGAAGTATTCCCGTAGTTCAGATTATCTTAAATCAAGATTCTTTGCTCTAGGTGACGCGTGGCTTGGACTCTGCTCTGAAAATCTCCACACTTCATTCTTATCTATGATACCTCCTTCTTTGACTATTCTTTCACATTTAACGCTGCTAAAATGTGAAAATAAGTTGAACCCTGATAATCGGAATGCGCGTCAATTCACGCATTCCAATGTTATCTTAGAAAATCTTGTCGCAAGTCCTCGTTACTTATCCCTCGATTTTTTCTTTTAAATCTTGTCCATCTCTTTTATTCTTGTCTTTTATTTGTGTTGTCAATCACTCATTATTCTTTTTTTTTAGGTTGCCATTTCATTTGTTATTGTTTGAACTGTGTTTTTAACGAATATATTCACAACCTGTGGTAGTTTACCACGAGATTATATTATATTTTTTATTTGGTGCTTTGGTTTATTGGTAGTACTGAAAAAGATTGCTCATGTAGCAACAAGTACGTCTTACGTATATGTATATTAAAGACAAAATAAATAAATGAAAAATTATCACTTGAATAATATTACCGCATTTAAAAAAAACGACTGCTTTAGACCACACGACTGAAGTAAAACTTCAAATTCACAAAATATGAACTTTAAAATGAATTTACAACTTTATTCACTTTAAACGTAGAATATTTAATGTATTGAACAAAATAATAATTTATAAAATTGTCCAAGAACGAAATGAAATTACAAAATAATCAAAAAATTACCGTTCGCGTAACGCTAGCAAACTTGCATATATATATATATATATATATATACACACACACACATATATATATATATATGTATATCATGCACTGGCTATGAGAGGAAAAGAGAAAGAAAATGTGTGCTCGCACCTCTCTCTCTTGTCCCTACAGTAATATACGAAACGTAACTCTCTCTCTCTTTCTGTCTTCACTAACTTATATCTCCTTCTCAACTTCCATTCGCCTCGCCCGATCACACTTTTCGTAACGCTCTCCCTTACTCCCCAAGTCAAGCGTGCCTAAAGAAGTTTTACTTCAAAAATCTAAACGACTGATGTCATGGGTAAAAGTTGTATACTATTACTTCTCGTGTTCTAGAGATGACAACACGATGCTTTATAATATAATTTTATAAGTATTATAAAACTATGTTGATACAATTAAAAAATTGTGATTTCTTAATAGTCAGAAGTATATTACCGTATTTTAAAAAAATATAAACGACTGATATCGTGGGTGAAAGTTGTATACTATTACTTCTCGTATTCTGCATAAATTTTAATTTAAGTTGAATTAACACGCATCTACATAATAAAGTATAGACGGAAGTAGATTTTGACAAATATGTACTTTGGTTTGAAATGGAAGAAAATTTTAAAACCATTTGCGGGAGTGTATTTTTAAGATAATTTTACGATTAACGTAATTTAACGGAGAATACCATGTGAAGTGTTGGTCACTCAGTAAGCCAACATTTTTTTCTATCGACGTTGAAGGGATAACACAGAATAGCTATGGTAAAGCAGCTATGCTACCTATGACTGTCAATAATCATAGCTTGTTATTTAATAGTATTATTCAAAAGACCCTGTTCACTAGCTCACTAATCGATTGGATATAGACCTGCATTGAGTATATGAACGCAGGAAGAAATTTCATATATATTTCAGCGAGAGTATATTTGAAGATTATCAGCATTTAAATCACAGCTAGAAGATAGGTATTTAACTACGGGATAAATAAATATAGAAAAGTGGCGAGAGAACACCACCTAAGTGGCGAGAGAACACCGCCTAAGTGGCGAGAGAACACCGCCTTGAGGTAGGCCAGCAATGAGATTAGTATAATTTGTATAATTTTCAATTTTGATTGCAAAATATTTGGCACTAATTGGTTATGGTTCTTATGTAGTTGTTATGGCATTGGCTCACCAGGGGGCGTTGCAACATTTTGTTACAAACAAATGTTCCCATTTATCCCCAAAATGGTTTGAACGATTTAGACACAGTTTTCTGCAAAATATTTGGAACTAATCGGCGATGGTTCTTAGATATGTATTATGGTGTTAGCTCACCAGGGGGTGCAGCAACAATTTGCTACAAACGAATATTCCCATTTATCTCCAAAAAGTATAAAATAAAAAGTAAAAATGGAGTGAGGCTGTGTCATGAACACGGCCGTGTATTGTACGTGAATACGTCTATGTAACGCATAATTTCAACCGCCCCAACTGCAGATGTACTGGCACCGTCGTTGATCCGCTCGGCCGCATTCATTCTTATACGTTCCCGGCACTGCTTGACTCGGTCATATGGTGTGTTATTATTACCATTCGATTGTTTTTGAGAAGCCCTTTCCAGCCGTATACGATCTCTGTATTTGGTTTTGGCTTTTCGACGCGTATAAACCGACATTATATATTTTTGATAATATTTTTTAATTCTAACACCTTATTATATTCACTGTCACTATTTTAAACTAATGTTTTACATACGATCGATAGATTTTGACGACAGCTGACGATTAAAACTTAAACGAACATCGTAGCTTTTCCGAATCCAAAGTTATACTAATTTCAAATCTCGATACGCAGCAAAATAACCTCAAAATGGCGGCGCTTCCCCCTCCACCGCGCGCGATGCGTGGCTGTTCTCTCTTATCGTAAAGAATTCTTTGATCCTTTAGCTATCCAGTGGTATAAATTAATTTATAAAAATTATTTTTCATGTAGAGGATAGACTCGAAACTGCAACGCCAAACTGTATCCCCCGATTTTGTTATCATTAGGTTTTTTGTTTTGCCCCCGTATGGTAGCAAATTTAAAGACGTATTCACGTCAAAATTAAAAATTTTGAAAAACCCACGACGAATACAATCGTTGTTATTAAAAAATAATTAAATAACTGTTTCAAAAACCCCACGACTAAAAGAAAATAAGAACCTATTAATATAATTTAATTATTAAGTTAACAGACATTTAGGCGTTGTTCATGACTAGGCACAAATTTAAAGCCAGATTGCGGGGGTCGAATAATTGTCAGTATTTAAAAAACTAACAAATTGAGGATTGATTTCTTGAATTGATTTCTACAATCTGTTCAAAAAAGTTTGACAATAGTGATAGTACAGATATAGGTCGAAAACATTTTGAAACCATATTGAAATATTGTAGACCTAAATGATGTACACGTCATAAGGCCATAAATGATAGTACACGGAAAAACGAAAACACTACAACATTGTGCAAAAATAGAAATAACCTGTTATTAATGTTACTAATAAAAACCAAACTTAATTCGTACAATGTTTTTTAAACTAAAAGATAATATCCCTCTTGTCATAAGGCCATAAATGACAGTACAAGGAAAAACGAAAACACTAGAACATTGTGCAAAAATAGAAATAACCTGTTATTAATGTTACTAATAAAAACCAAACTTAATTCGTACAATGTTTTTTAAACTAAAAGGTAATATCCCTATTGTCATAAGGCCATAGATGATAGTACACGAAAAAACGAAAACACTACAACATTGTGCAAAAATAGAAATAACCTGTTACTAATGTTACTAATAAAAACCAAACTCAATCCCTACAATGTTTTTTATACTATCACAAACGAAATTGCACAAGTTGGTTTTGTGAAAGTTGAACAACATGCACTTTCGTTAATACTAAAAATCTATAATTGCGTACTTTAGTACGAAACGTTAATCGCCCTAGTTACAACGTACATAATTTGCATCAAGTAACTTAACGAAAATTAAAACGGGTTTCTGAACTTTTATTTATTTATTTAATAGTTATCTAAAATACCATTTGCCTCTGGAAACTTAATGAAGATTAAAAGGAATACCTGAACTTTCTTTTATACACTTACTTCACTGCTTTTATAGATTTGTTTATTTGATTAATAATCTTCTAATACATAAAATGCAACTTAACAAAAATTAAAACGGGTTTCTGAACTTTTATTTATTTATTTAATAGCCTTCTAAAATACCATTTGCCTCTAAAAACTTAATGAAGATTAAAAGGAATACCTGAATTTTCTTTTATACACTTACTTCACTGCTTTTATAGATTTGTTTATTTGATTAATAATCTGCTAATACATAAAATGCAACTTAACAAAAATTAAAACGGGTTTCTGAACTTTTATTTATTTATTTAATAGCCTTCTAAAATACCATTTGCCTCTAGAAACTTAATGAAGATTAAAAGGAATACCTGAACTTTCTTTTATACACTTACTTCACTGCTTTTATAGATTTGTTTATTTGATTAATAATCTTCTAATACATAAAATGCAACTTAACAAAAATTAAAACGGGTTTCTGAACTTTTATTTATTTATTTAATAGCCTTCTAAAATACCATTTGCCTCTAAAAACTTAATGAAGATTAAAAGGAATACCTGAATTTTCTTTTATACACTTACTTCACTGCTTTTATAGATTTGTTTATTTGATTAATAATCTGCTAATACATAAAATGCAACTTAACAAAAATTAAAACGGGTTTCTGAACTTTTATTTATTTATTTAATAGCCTTCTAAAATACCATTTGCCTCTAGAAACTTAATGAAGATTAAAAGGAATACCTGAACTTTCTTTTATACACTTACTTCACTGCTTTTATAGATTTGTTTATTTGATTAATAATCTGCTAATACATAAAATGCAACTTAACAAAAATTAAAACGGGTTTCTGAACTTTTATTTATTTATTTAATAGCTATCTAAAATACCATTTGCCTCTCAAAACTTAATGAAGATTAAAAGGAATACCTGAACTTTCTTTTATACACTTACTTCACTGTTTTTATAGATTTGTTTATTTGATTAATAATCTGCTAATACATAAAATGCAACTTAACAAAAATTAAAAGGAAACGGGAAATTTTCATTTGCGTACTTATTTCACCGCTTTTATAGATTTGTTTATTTGATTAATAATCTGCTAATACATAAAATGCAACTTAAGAAAACTTAAAAGGAAACGCGAAATTTCCATTTGCGTACTTATTTCGTCTTATTGCGTACTTATTTAAATAAAAACATTCGTTTGCAACAAAATGTTTATTGCGGCGACCTCTAGTGAGTAATCACCGTAACAACTATCCGAGAATCATTGGAAATGAATCACAAACATTTTATGGAAAACCGTATCTAAATCGGTCAAACCGTTTTGGAGATAAATGTGCATATTGAAAGGTATGATTTTGATTAGCAGTCAGATGATTTTTGAAAGTGTATATGGATAGTGAATTTCCGACCTTAGGATGAAATAATTTTGAGAAAAAAATCATAAAATATAGTAGCCTGATACCAATATTTATAAGCATGCAACTCTGAGAGTATTTTTACCGCCAGTACATAGGAAACCGGTATCTATACGAAAAGGAGGACTCAACATCACCTAAGCGGGGAGACACAACATTCATCACCCAAACTGTTACCTTTGGCATAGAATATGTTTTTAAACTAGATTTGGAAAATAAAGATCTTATGATAACAGGCACATTTTTAAATAATTTCAAAACCAGTAGCTCTGCTACCTTAAATATTGACGATACCATGCTCGAGCGTGTAGATAAGCATGTATACTTGGGCAAAAAACTACATATAGGTAAAAAGAACCAGATCAATGAAGTGGACATACGAATAAGACTGTATTGGATAGACTTCTCAAAATATGAGTACATCTTCGAAATCAATAACAAGAACCACTTAAGTACAGGTTCGCATCATCAATCAGTGTGTACTATCAATCTTCACTTATGGAACCATAATTTTGGTAACAACAAAAACTGCACTGCAAAAGCAGATTGTTACTCAAAGGACGATGTAAATGAAGTTTGAACGGATCTCCTTGAAAACAGCAAAACAAATACATGGCTTCGAAGAAAACGCAAAGTTACTGACAACATCAAGAGAGAGTGGCAAAATTTAAATGGCAGTAGGTTCGTTACGTTACTCGAAAGCCCAATTCGTGATGCAAAGTTTTAATGAAATGACGACCCCAAGAGGGCAAGAGATAACTTAGACGGCCGCAAATGCGATAGAAAGATGATATAAACAGAGTGGAGGGCACAAAGTGGATTCAGACAGCCCAAAATAGAATGAAATGATGCACGTTGGTTGATGCCCACACAAAAGTTATTGAAGATGGCTTAAGATGATGAGGATAATGAGGATAAAATTAATTCCATGACATAGTTCATGAAAGCACCAACAATGTTGAAGAATGAGAACTATGGATAGGTTTCCGAACGGAAACCAAAGTCATGGTCAGAAAAGTTTACGAACCTGATACTGAGGTAGGAAGCCCTTTGAGGTTTGTTTAAAGTATTATAAAATAACGAAAGAATATGGAAATTCCTTCGATCACGTGTCGCCACTCTCTTGAGCCGCTTTCCAAGCTCAGAAATGTGTTTATATCTTTTAATGTTATTTCATTTATTAAATACAGAAAAATATTTGTTTTTTATTTAATGATATTCTTATGTAATGTAGGTATAATTGCTTTTGGGCAAAAATGTAAAAAAAACTTTATTCCACTTTCCAATTTGAACCAGAGAGAAAAGTCCAGAAACGTCAAAGTTTACCTTTATTATTAAATTAATCTCAATGCCATCCATTTTCACAAATCCAGCCGTGGCAAATTATTAGAACGACTTTATTTAATGTATCATAGAAACGC
This sequence comes from Druceiella hillmani, assembly GCA_039881145.1. Classification (NCBI taxonomy): domain Eukaryota; kingdom Metazoa; phylum Arthropoda; class Insecta; order Lepidoptera; family Hepialidae; genus Druceiella; species Druceiella hillmani. Next base: position 20,208,105 of record JAYKKI010000013.1, read on the forward strand.
AGTTACTTCATTAACCATTTAATATAATAGGAATTCTAAGAAAAATGAAAATAAAATAAAAGGAAATATGCTATTATGACGTGAAAATGCACAGTTATAAGTTAAATGGAACGGCACTATCATCAATTCGTTTGCTGCACACTTCATTAGGGTAAAGCCAATTAGAATCCGGTTTCATCATTTGAATCCCACACAATAAAAATTGCAACTTGACGATAGAACAGTACAAAAGACGTTCTTACAATGTCTGTACTGATGGCTACTTTCCTTTTCGATTTCCTACTGGGTATGCTAATTATCCTTTGTAACCATGAAGAGACATTACGTTTACGAAATTTGTTATCCAAGTATTGAGAGTAGACATTTTACGCCTTGTATTATTGAGTATACTTTAATTCTTCGCATCCTATAATTTCCTTCTATCACGCAATCAACATATTTTTGCTATACCATCCTATAGAACTGAATTATACCCATATAATTGTCATATAGATCACTTCATTTTCAAATTCCGCACCACCTAATCATATGTTTTGTATGTGCGTAAATTTAGTATAGTATAAGTTTAGTGGTGTTCATCTTATCGATAAGGATATCGATAACTTTTGGATACATGTTAAATAATATGAGTAGATGACTCATTTGATGATGCGATAGTCGGAAGCAATAAGGCGTTCTCAGTTGATGTCAAATATATGGAAAATTTGTTAGTTCGATTTTTTATTAAAGTTATGTTAACACTCAATAATTTGGCTAATTATTAATTGTTGGACAATTAGTATTTAAATGCATGTTACAATTTTTAAATTTTTACTTGTTTAAAAAATTAACACGAAAAAATCTAAATTAAATTCTGTCAGGGTTTTTTGCTTCATGAAAATTGGTCAGATGGAGTCGTAAATTAAGTTGATTCATGAAAAACTGATCAGATGAGATATACGATGGCATCGGTATTAAAGTACTGCCAAACATAGGTCAATATATAACCAACAATCTATGTGAAGTGGATGTTATGAAGTGAAGATAAAATTTGTTCCAAGGCGATTTTGATAAATATGACCCATATTGTTGAAAGAGTTGAGGTGTCCCATTCTTGAATCAATAAAAGAATTAAAACAACAACAATCGACTTCAGCTATTACTTTGTAGGTTAATGATAGGAAATCTGCGATATAAAATAAATAAATAAATACTTTGAAAAAAAGGTAAACGATAAAAAAACATCGTGCTATTAATTATGTTATTAAAGTAGGCTTTGACTTCGACTTCGTTCGCGTGGACGTAGGAAAACGACATTGTTTCCTATAATTATCCCACATGAATGTACTCTGGGGATAAACTCTAGAACGTCTTTAAACTGATCCAGGTTATGTCTACTACTACTGTCGGTCTAATTATCAAAATATTCCGGGATAAAAAGCTTCCCATTTTCACATTTGTGACGTCTGCTCTCACGCGTCTGCCCGAGGTCGGATTGTGCATTTGGCGATGGCCCGCCCCTCGACCCTCCGCTACATGCGCCACCCGCTTCGCCGACTCATGGCAGCATATTTTAATGGCGATCTGCTCAAGTCATTCATATCATGATAACTTTTAAACTATTAGTCCATATTAAAATAATCGTATATATTGCTGACTATTTTGGTTACAAAGGCTTCCACATAAAAGGTATATATATGCAGTTGCGGACTTTTAGTTAGAACTATTTAAGATAAACGGTCCCACTATGCATTATCGTCTTGCAACTTTAACGGTTTAGGTAGCGGACGCTAATATAGCTGTCAGAGGACTGGTATTTTGTCGACTTATTTGATTCTTATCTTTATATAATAGCCAAATCCCACAATATTTTTATAAATTGCTATATTAGTGTAAACTTTACACAAACTTTCATCAAAATCCATTAAGTAGTTTTTTGCGTAAAAGAGCTACAAAGATCCATCCATATATCCTCTCAAACTTTCGCGTTTATAATAATAGTAGAATTATCATTATGATTAATAAAAAGTACTTTCGAACTTTAAAACCTTGAAACTTAACACTAAAAATAAAAAAGGCCTGATGCACATTGATATAAGGTTGTTATCAGATACAATACAGAAAGTTAAATTGTTAATAATTCTAAGATCTTATAAATTTGTCGATATAATTAAACAAAAACAATTTTAAATTGGAGGATTTATCTTTTAAACTATGTGTGTTATGATTTTATGTCAAATTTTAAATGCACAATTAAAAAAAAGGAAAGGCGAGAACGCGCGGGAATAATGGAAGTAACTAAAAATATTACATGACATTTTTAACTGAATTTCAAATTACCTATTCACTGATATAACATTGATAAGGAATATTTCCGCCTACTCCAGGCCTATCTTATTTCAATTTTATTTTTTATTTTTAAATCTATCTTATATCTACACAGTGTCCGGGAATAAGTGTCGGACAAAGAAAGACGTTATTCCTTGACTTTCCTAACAGTTGATTGTCGTTAGAATAAAATTTAAAAGTTGACATTTTTTTCAGAAAATTGAGAATAATATTCATAATCATTTGTCATCTTTTTCGTACACACGATACTTGCGCACATTATTCAGTGCCACTTGGGGGAATAATGAACTAACAGCTGCGTATACATCGCCACTGCGGATTAACATCCGCTGATTGTCATTAAAATAAAGTTTAAAACACGACTTTTATCAGAAAATTTAAAAAAAATATTGATAACTATTTGTCATCCTTTTCGTACACAGGATACTTGCGCACATCTTTCAGCGCTCGGGGGAATAACCAGCAAAAAACAACGAAGACATCTAGCTGCCCGGGTAAACACCGCATTTCGGGCAAGTATTGGGTGAGTAAAAAAAGGCATGTGTAATATTTTTTTGAACTCAATTAGAAAAAATGTTTTACGTTTTATTTCAACAACAATTAACATATTGTTATCTCACATCAGGAACTAATGGTTACACTTTTTAGCGCTCTAAAGTTCGTACGATTAGAACCGAACAGTTACAGTTTTTTTAACGCTCTGAACTGAATATATGAAAATCGATTCTTAAGGAGAAAACTCCAAAAAATTGAAATGTTTTCTCTTCTCTTACCATTTTCTTAATTCTTTATTGAAATCGGTAGTTTCATTAAAGCATACAAATTGGACTCAACTTCCTTACAATAATTAAAAATATACGTACCTGATCAGATTTTTATGTCTTTATCCTTAGTGATATATTAATAACTATCCAAAGTGATTAATTTTGCTACCAATTGCAAATTGTTTTTCAACAAATTCAAAGTCACTCTGTATCACATTTTTTTTCACCATTTTGACATTTTAATTGCATTATCCATTATTTCTATCCATACATTTATACTGTAAGCTCGACAATTATATATGTTTTTTTCACCAATCACTATCACGTTGATCACCTGTAGTTCGCGCAGCGACACATACGTACACAATTATGGCCACAATGCATACTGATTGTAGGGTGTCCTTCGGTAACGGGGAATGAGACAGGTGCGAGGCGTGGTTCCTTTATACACGCCGCGCCGCATGTTTTTCGTATTCGTGCTTTCTTTTCGTTACTATGGAACAGTTGAAAAAAATTATAAAAAAAAATGATATTAATGATTTAAATATTTGATTTAAAAAAAATTAGAACTAATAAAACCTAAGCATTTTTAAGCAATTTACAATATTTTACACCCACGTGATATATGTTAGGCAATATATTTATATAGTCAAAAAATATTATTCCTGTTTCCGAATAATTTGACGGAAACAATATGTACCTCTAAATATATAATTTATTATGTGTACCTAAATGTGTGCGGAAATGTCGTAGTTCACGTTCTCCTAGTTCTGAACAAGTTTATTATAAGCTATGATCGCTTCGTTTCCGTACTCATATGGACACTTGGTGTCAAAAAGAAGTTTATAATTTACATTAGCAATAGGATATTTGACTGACGTCGATATTTTTTTGTAAAAATATTTTAAAACTGCAGAATAGGTTTAAAGAACCCTAGTGACAAAAAAAGAACGCCTACAACAAACAATTAACCAAAACTTTTAAATAAGAAAAAGTGTCCATTTTTGTTCATTAAATTGAGTTATTATGAATTTAGTTTTCACACAAAAAATTAGAAAATTCTAATACGCAAAATGTAGCTTAAACGAAATATTTAACGAGATACTAAAGATATTTCATAAACTTCCTTATAATGAATGCTAAATACTGGCCAGTGACGTCATAAGCCAGTTGTGTTTTATATGTGACGTTTTCAGGCGAATCGTAGTTCGTCAGTTTTTAAATCGGTATAACTTTGTAAAGAAAAGTCCTAGGTACTGTATATTTATTTAAGTCGTTTTTAATGGTATAACAATAACTTAGTTTAATTGCTTTAAAAGTTGTTTTTATCGTTAGTATTTTTATATTACGCCAATACTTGTAGGCTGAAAGCTATTTCTCAAAATTTGATTAATTCCTCAAGAAAACAAAAAGATTTTACTGACATTGACAGATAATAAATCAAATAATACTACTTTATTTCAGTTTGAGGAACCGCACAAGGAACGTAGAGGTCGCCAAAAATGATATATATAGGGCGTATATGTATGTATGTACATATATATATATATATATATATATATATATATATATATATATATATATATATATATATATATATATATATATATATATATATATAGAAAGTATACTTTTTATTATGTCTGTCAATAAAAAGTTTTGGAGTTTACTTCTTAATAATCGATTTTCATATGTAGCACCTGGTATGAAGTTTTATGAGGAGTAAATTCAAAAGTTCAAAGCGTACGAAGTTCAGAGCGTTAAAAAAAGTGTAACCATTAGATGGCCTCTCTGTGCAACATTTCTGCGTATCTTTAGAATGAGATATCAATATGTTTATTTGGCATTTTTTATGGCATAATCGCAATGACCGAGTGTAACACATATATTGGCATTTTCTTATAATGTAATCGCCATGACGGAGTGTGACACACATAGTTTACTATCGTTCGCTTATATCAAGATGTAATCATTATGTGTCAATATTTGGTGTCTTCTATCCAGAAATATTATATAAAAAATATCTTTTAATTTTAACTTCTTAGTCTGACGTTACTAAATGTTTTTAATTTTTTGGATACATGTGATCTATAATTTTGTTGTATACATTTGTGTTTTTCTTGAAAATAATTATATTGTCAGCATTTTTGTATTAAAGAATTTTCCATTTACATTTAATGATATTGATATTTAAATTTATATGCAGTGTTATCTATTTTATACGTTCCAAAACAATTATACTTATGGAATAAACTCCAATCACAGTCGGAGCTGATATGCACAATTTTTATTTTAAATATTGTTTTAATCTGTTCGTTAACTAAATATGGCAAAATAAACGAGTGAAATAATATTAGCGATAAACACCATATTGAAATGAAATACCAAAATGAATTCATTAAAGATTATGAAAATTACAAAACAAATGTCGATTATTTAAAATTTTGTGAGAAAGATTTTACCTTGAAAAAAAAAACAATGTTTACGTCAAGATATCGACTTGAAAATACGTGATTCTTATTTTTGCGACAGAAAATAATACAAATCATTTAATATAAAGAGATTATGTTACGAGTTAGTATGATAATCGATTTTTTAAAAACTAAACACTGTATTTGTTTTTACGAATTATAAAATTGCTCTTATACTACGTAATACGCCATATTTATGTATTCTGTACTATTTTTATTGTAAAATGTATGCAGTGAAGACTTCAAATATACACCATATTTATGTATTCTATACTATTTTTATTGTAAAATGTATGCAGTGAAGACTTGAAAAATACACCATATTTATGTATTCTATACTATTTTTATTGTAAAATGTATGCAGTAAAGACTTCAAAAATACACCATATTTATGTATTCTATACTATTTTTGTTGTAAAATGTATGCAGTGAAGACTTCAAAAATACACCATATTTATGTATTCTATACTATTTTTATTGTAAAATGTATGCAGTGAAGACTTCAAAAATACACCATATTTATGTATTCTATACTATTTTTATTGTAAAATGTATGCAGTGAAGACTTCAAAAATGCACCACATTTATGTATTCTATACTATTTTTGTTGTAAAATGTATGCAGTGAAGACTTCAAAAATACACCATATTTATGTATTCTATACTATTTTTATTGTAAAATGTATGCAGTGACAAACTTCAAAAATGATACTTCAAAGGAGTGTTTATTTATTTATCACCAGACGGCAGTTAAGTAACCATAATCCATCAGCAAAATAATAACATCCGATTAATAACGGCGAACTACTAAGAACCAACTCAAAACAAACATAAAATAAATTAAGTTACAATAATGCTAAGCTAACTCACAACATCCGATGGATAGCAGTAAAATACTAGGAAGCCACTCAGCATAAATATCTGATAAATTAATCTTCAAGAACGCTGCCAAGCCAATAACATTCGATGGACGTTATATTACTAAGAAGCAAGTCTGCTGACTTTTCTTCAAAACATTAAATAAAACCAAGCTTCTCAGAACGCAAGCGTCAGCAGAGGAGACCTATAAAATAGAGTCCAGGCAACTGACGGGGAGAGTCTACCAGCCAACGTGGTAGAGTTAACCTTGTTCAAAATTGTTAAACTTAATAATTATTATTGTGAATTGTAATTAAATAAAGTATATTTGTAAGCAGTAATAGTTAAATATATATTTTTGAGTATCCGCGGACCGCAAAACGTAACTCGGCGCTAATGATGTTTTGTTTGATTCCTATAGCGCTGCGACAGTTGTGGTAATGACGTCTATGCTTCTTACACAGTCCCTAAACATGAATATGTTTTTTAAATTAAATTAATTACAAATCAATTATTAAAGGCATTTTACTTGATGGGTACAGGTTTCGGAGCATACGTTTTGATGTTTTAATTCCCCCAAACGCTCTTGACTTTTCCGTTCACTGTACCATTATTCCAGAACCTCGTTCAATCTAATCAAGATACAGAACGTTGATCGATGTGTGTAAATTGAGAAGTGATGCGGATGTGAATGGAGCCGGAAGGGCAGTGGTCAGTGCGCGCTGCGAACAGCTCTATACGTATCGATGCTGAGAAGCAGCTTTCACACTCGCTGCGGAGCGTGTCGTGGATTCTGTGTATTTACTCGGACAAAAGTAATAAAAGCCAAGATATTTACTGATTACAATAAATATCTTGGTTTTTATGAGTTTTGTCCGGATATTACTGCATTTTTACCAAGATATTTACCATACTGCACTTCCTTCTTAAAAGATGGCAGTTGACGGAAAATAGGTATTTGTGTAAATTATTGTGCAAGATGGGATATTTCTTAATTACAATAAATATCTTGGTTTTATGATTTTTGTCCGATATTACTGCATTTTACCAAGATATTTACCATACTGCACTTCCTTCTTAAAAGATGGCAGTTGACGGAAAATAGGTATTTGTGTAAATTATTGTGCAAGATGGGATATTTCTTAATTACAATAAATATCTTGGTTTTTATGATTTTTGTCCGGATATTACTGCATTTTTACCAAGATATTTACCATACTGCACTTCCTTCTTAAAGACGGCAGTTGATGAAAATAGGTATTTGTGTAAATTATTGTGCAAGATGGGATATTTCTTAATTACAATAAATATCTTGGTTTTTACGATTTTTGTCCGGATATTAACCAAGATATTTACCATACTGCACTTCCTTCTTGAAAGAGGGAATGGAAGTGGGGAAGTTGATGAAAAATATGTATTTGTATAAATTATTGTGCAAGATGAAGAGCCAGAGTTCTTAAAGCTAATCTGCTACAATTTAATCGTAAAATTTCCTTTTAGATTCCAACGTTTTATTTTAACTCTTAACCATCACCGACTTTTAGAATTAAGTACCTCAAAGGGAAAAATGGAACCCTTGTAAGATTACTGAGGTGTCTGTCCATCCGTCGGTCACAGAAATTCGTCAATATAATAAAACATATTATCTCATATGAATCTCAATAACTAAAACAAACGGAGATAGCATTTGAAAGGGTAGATTTGAGTCTCAAAATAGTGTTTATATATGTATATATATATATATATATATATATATATATATATATATATATATACATACATATATATATATATATATATATATATATATATATATATATGTATATATGTATATATATACATATATATATATATATATATATATGTATTTATGTATATATATATATATATATATATACATATATATATATATATATATATATTTGCAGTCTACGCAAAAATTGTAGGAAAACTATAGCAAATTAAGTTTGTCACGTAATTATCCACATAGAATTAAAAATATATAATTTTCAATTTTTTTTCTTTTACTTGTTCTATAATATTTTCCTGCGTGTTTAAGGTTCTAGGTCAAAGGGAAGTACTTTACAGGTTCTTATGAGCGAGTACGTGAATATTAAATTTCATAATTTGTGAAAGGCCGTATATTTTATTGCATTGGTTAGAAGTTTTTTACCTGACTATAGTGGTAGACATTAGTATTTGATATTAATTAACATTTTTACTTTAACTATTCCTGAGAAAATGCCTTGATCTGTAAACAGACAGATGGAGAACAAAATGATCTAAAAAGAACTAAGTAACTCCGAAAAGGTATCAAAAATCAAGATATTTTTAGTGTGAACAAGATAACGTTAATCAACTGTCCTTGTTAACATCATCTCTGATGCTAAGGATATTTTTTAGGGGAATCCGTCCGCATAAACTTTCTTATATTGAAAATAAGGACCAATGGTTGTATGATTTAAATCAAATTAGAATAATACATCGTCTGTGATAGCTGCAACACTATCAGAAGAAATTAAAATGACCTACGCTAGCTTTAAAACCTTTTTGAAACCCCAAACCCTCTTGTGCAACATTTTGAAATGAATTAACATAGTTCAAATATTGAAAAATCTACATAGGCCAAATGCAGTAACATCAGCTAAGAGAAAAGAGACACAGTAGAATTTTAAATGATATGTGTCTAAGTCTGCCATCTATTCTGAGAAGAACCTGAACTGACCAGGTCAAAATACCTCATATAATACTAATAATAAAAAGTTACATTTAAATAAATATGACTTTTTCTATTGTATAAATATAACTTTTTCTATTATATAACTTATATTCAAATATAGCTTTTTTATTATGTAACTTTTTATGTTATATATCTGCAGAAGGACAACTTTTTTGAACTATTTACTCATCTGTTTCTCGAATTGAAAAATTAGAAATGAAAATTGAGTGAAAGTTCATCAGTCGCATTAAAAAATATGCACCTCACCCTTTATACTATTTGAAACGATGGGTTCCGGTTTTTTATTGAAGTGTAACTTCTTAGGAGGCGATTCGATAATTGATAAGTGAATAAGAATTGGGAGTAAAATATAAAGTCGCGTCACGTTTAGGCCTACTTCGTTACATGAGAGAGAAGAAAGATAGGACGTAGAGAGAAAGAGAAAGGACTGTATATTCCGACGCCGTGAAAGTGGAACAAAAGAGAGGGACGTATACACAACGATACAAAGCGATTGAATAAGATAGTGTTGCGCATGCGCGCGTTGTGGATGTAGACCTCTGACGTACCACGCAAATGTCGTATTATTAATATTTATCATTGTGTTTTGTAATTATTTTAATTGACAGTTATCCATGTAAATTTATATGAAGATTTTATTAAATGTTTACTCGATTTATATTGACATTTTATTAATGTTTCTCAATGTATAGTATTTAAGTCTTCTTAAGCAAATTTGGTATAATCTATTAATATTCACTTACTATATTCTCTCTCTCTCACGCTCTCTCTGCTCTTTTACCCTTACTATATTCTTATAAATCGAGGTTTAAATCGCCAAAAAAGTTTCACATCTATCACTTGTATTGACCTGCACGCTATTAACTTTTCTTGGTACCTAGTAACTTTTGAAGTTACTTTTAAGAGGGAACTTGCTAGGATTAACTAACGTGCTAGGATTAATAAATAATGATATTCGGGACTTGGATTAATACTCACTAAAAGATCACAAACAGACGAGCATCAATATTATTAATAACAGATAAAATGGAGTCGAGGTTTTTAAAGTAATAGTCTAAATAATTTGGATGCAAGCGGTATTCCCTTCAGATATTCTAACAGGGATATTTAGAAATACGGAAAAATATAGACTACCAAATGAATCCCTCAGTATAAATACTAGAAAAAATTTGGAGGATACGTGCAAAATCCGGATGAAATACCAGGAGTTTTAATATATTAACTGATATTTTTACTCACGATGGAATGGAGCAGGTATGTGCATTTAGGGTGAGAGGTTGTTTGTTTATTTGTGTATGCAATCCAATGTTTCCATTTATCTCCAAAACGGTTTGACCGATTTAGATACAGTTTTCTATAAAATATTTGTTATTCATTGGCAATATTTCTTAGGTAGTTGTTATGGGGGATACTCACCAGGGGGTACCGCAATAAACATTTTGTTGAAAACTAATTTTTGGATTGATTTACGGTTTGACCCATTTAGATACGGTTTTATGCAAAATACTTGGGACTAAACGGCGTGCTGATGGTCCTCAGATAGATTTTATGGTGTTAGCTTGCCAGGGGGCATTGCAATATTTTGTTGTATACGAATGTTCCCATTTATCTCCAAAGGTACAAAATAAAAGGCAAAATTTTAAATTTTGTTGAATTAATTTGGCGTTAATTTTGTAGAAATTCATTATTCGCAACTAAATGAAACTACATGATTTAGTATTATTTCTACTTTATTTAAATTCTTTACCACAACTCAAGTTTCGTTGTATGACAACATCTCCAGGTGATCTTTACAAATTGTCCACCTGAAGATGTTGTCATACAACGAAACCTAGGTCGTGGTTAATAATTTGAATAGAGTAGAAATAATAATACATCACGTAGTTTCATTTAGTTATGAATATGAATTTTTACAAAATTAACGCCAAATATATTTTAGGAAACAATGGTTTCTTAACATATAGTTTAACTTTCAATCTATAATGATCCTAATTATATCATGAATACTGCTCGTCAAAAAGTAATTTTGGAAAAAGAGCATTTAAACTTTTTAATTTAGGTTACTGGCAAATTACGACATTTATCTCTAGGTTATATATATATATATATATATATATATATATATATATATATATATATATATGTATTAATATATATATATATATATATATATATATCTTTCAAAGAAATTGTCAGGACCGACACGCGACTTGAGTTTACTCTCAGTACGATTGTCTTTGAATGTATAAAATAAATAACAATGTGTATAAATATAAACATCAATATCATTAAATATAAATGGAAAATTCTTTAATAAAAAAATGCTGACAATATAATTATTTTCAAGTAAAACAGAAATTAACAAGATCAAATTTATACAACAAATATAAAAACATTTAGTAACGTCAGACTAAAAAGTTAAAATTAAAAGAGTCTTTTTGATTTTGTAGGATAGAAGACACCAAATATTCAAACATAATGACATTTAATGATTACATCTTGATATAAGCAAACGACAGTAAGCTATATGTGTCACACTCTGTCACTGTGATTACGTCGTAAGAAAATGCCAAATAAACATATTGACGTCTCACTCTAAAGATGCGCAGAAATTTTGCGCGGAGAGGCCACTTAACGGTTAGACTTTTATAACGCTCTGAACTTCTGATTCCTGATGAAACTTCATAGCGGGCGCTATATATGAAAATCGATTCTTAAGGAGTAAACTCCAAAAAGTTGAATTGGCAAGTTTACGCAGTCAATATGAAAGTAGAATTAAAATGCCCTTCGCGCCATTTCATTTGTCTTTTTTAGGGTCTCGTACCTCAAAATGAAAAATGGGGCCCTTATAAGATCACCCACGTATCTGTCTATTTGTCATAACGGTTTTCCTCGCTTTAAGTGGAAACTTATAATTGGACATAGTAATAAAACATATTAATACACACATTTTTCATTAGTTTATACTCAAAAATGTTTACATGGAAAATTGGGGAAGGGCAGCGTATGAAGTGAAAATTTTTTTTATTCCCTTTACCGTGTGGCTTAACGTTTGAAAGAGCTAATTTCCATAGTTTTAGATAGTATAAATAGTTTTAGATAGTATAAGTATTTAAAAAATAGGCCTAAAATTATTTTTAAAAAAATAAATTTTTTAGAAACCTACACAAAGACTGCACGAAGACTTAAATGCAATATTTAACGAGATAATAAAATATTACACACACACTCACACACACACACACACACAAACACATATATATATATATATATATATATATATATATATATATATAGATGACAGGTTTTTTTATAATTATGGTCTTTTTTTCTTAGACAATGGACAATTTAAGACTGTTTAATTTTTTTTTACTATATGGTGATGGTGTGTTTTTGTGAAAAAGTCTTCTTTTAAGATGTTAATATTTATAGATCTAGATATAGAAAAGATCGATATAGAAAAGATATACTCTAAAAAAGTATCAAGATTGTGAAGTTTTAGAGGGAAACGTTTCTGTCGCTTTTTGTATGATAACTCGAGAGTTCAATGGGAACTTGATCTTTTAAACATACAATAAATAAAGGAAATCCATTCACTAAATATAATTATAATAAGCGCTACACTTGTACTATTAATAAAATATATAATAAAGAGAAATCTTAAAGTTCTTTCGAAAAATAGCCGCTAATCGTTTTCTATGTGTACAGTAATGTTAAAAAAAATATTTGTTTACGATAACTTTGTACTAAAGTTATTTTATTGTAAGGCATAATGAATTAGCTATATTTAATAAAATTTCCTTAAAATTTTTTATCAAAGTAGTTAAATTTTAATTAATATATACAAAACTTTTGTCAGCTTCATTTTATAAGCTGTCAAAAGTTTTATACATATTTGCATATTGTATTTTTGTGTTTTTATATTTTTTTCTATATTATGACAGCCTAAAATTTTTTAGGGCTGTAAAAATTTGTTAAGCTTTAAAGTTCATTTAAAAAATAGGCAATTCCTATGTGTATAGTTATAAAGGTGTGTTGAAAAAAATATTTGTTTACGATAACTTTATACTAAACTTATTGTAAGGCTGATAGTTTATTTTCTAATACGTAAACATTTTCATGAATTAGGTATATTTAATAAAATTTTACTAAACATTTTTATCAAAGTACTTCAATTTTAATTAATGCCATTATTAATTTCATTAAGATGTCAAAAGTTTTGTAAATATTTGCGTATTGTTTTTTTTTGTTTATATATATTGTATTTTGATAGCCTTAAATTTTTTTCAATACATTTTCATTTGCTGCAAATTGGATTTCAAATAATACAGACGACTTGTAACATCAATAATAAAGTGGTGTTAAAGTAAAGTACATTGATTGGCTGAATGTAACTAAGGATAACCTCGATATACTTAGCGTAGCTAAGGATAACCTCGATATACTTAGCGTAACTAAGGATAACCTCGATATACTTAGCGCAAGTATTGCACATAGCGTCGAAAATTTTATATATTTATATTTAAAAACTTGTTTCATAAACCTAAATAAAAAATTCTGTTAAAATGATATTGTTTTAATCTCGTATAAGTGTATTATCACCTGAATAATAAAAAAAAATAAAAACTAAATGTTTTCAATTTATTTTTCAATATCCCCATTTTCTTTACTCTTTCCTATTCAGAATTATGTGACGAATCACACATAATAAAAATAATGGATATTGAATATATTTGGCGTTAATTTTGTAGAAATTCATTATTCACAATTAAATGAAACTACGTGATGTAGTATTATTTCTACTTTCTTTAATTTCTTTACCACGACCTAGATTTCGTTGTATTACAACATCTTCAGGCGGGATATTAGCAAAGATTAACTCTTAGGAACAACCAACAGAGTTAATCTTTGCTAATAGCCCACGTGAAGATGTTGTAATACAACGAAACCTAGGTCGTGGGTAAATAAATTAAAGAAAGTGGAAATAATACTATATCACGTAGTTTCATTTAATTGTGAAAAATAATGGAGAAAACAACATGTAAACACTTTGCATATCGTCGGTTTATCTTTAGTTTTTTTTTTAATTTTGAACACGAAGGGGATCATCACGGTAAAGGTTTGGGGTTTTCACGTTTATCAAAATAATTTTTCGTCCATAATTATAATATGAAGCAGCTCTACGGATTCATGTTGCAAGGAAAATACACCAGGAAAAACACACACTGCCTGTAGATATATTTTTATAAAATAAAATTTTGTCCAGTTAGAGTGCAAAAGTATTGCACTGTGTGGCGCTTCACGTTTGCTCGGTCTCACTGGTTGAAACATATCTACGGAACCTTGCTCCAGTGTGTGATTTGGCTAAGTAGATCCAGCTGATTACTTCTATATTTCCTTTTTAATTTTTTACTCACACATATAAAAAAGTTACGTTTTCGGTTTCCGCCATCATATTTCTATACACTCGCCATCTTAAAAGGAAATGAAAAAAAAATTGCAATGTATTTTGCATTTTAGTGTTCTTGTTATTTTTAAAAAATACTGGTTATTATTGCAACGTTTCAACTTTCCATTTCTCCTGGCCTTTCAAGCATCGTCTTTTTTTGTTATGATTTTAAGTTCCATTTTGATTTGCCGTTGATTGTTTATTTCCTTGATGTCGTATGATTGTTGATCTCTCCCGTATTTGCAATCAGAAGAACTTTCTTTCAATATTTTGTAAAATGCACCAAAAATAATGCAAATGGACTTCAAAGTTGTATTCAATAAATCACAGCAATCCACTCTAACTAAATCCCAATAATACTTCTTAAAACCGACTTTAGTTAATTTTTGGGGTTCTGTAATTCAAAATGAAGAGCGGGACCCTTAACAGAGCACTAATGTGTTTGTCTGTCCGTCGGTCTGGGGTAAATGCTTATACATATATTAACTCGCACATATGTCAATAGTTAACACTTATAAATATATAAATGGAATTTTTAAAGATGGCAAATTATATACCTCACATTTTTTAATGATTGAGATTGCAAGGACGGATACTGAAGGCTCCAAAAATATTTCGTTTCAAAATTTAGGTATCTTCACAGGTATGTTGGAAAACATGCAAAAACATTTTCTCCCCACTTTTTCTCCAAACTGCCCAAACTAATAAATTATGGAAAAGCTTACGGAAATGTTGTGGAAACACTATAGCGATTATCCTAAAACTTAACTTTAATAGAAATACTATATACCCTTATATATTTATA
Organism: Druceiella hillmani; assembly: GCA_039881145.1. Taxonomy (NCBI): domain Eukaryota; kingdom Metazoa; phylum Arthropoda; class Insecta; order Lepidoptera; family Hepialidae; genus Druceiella; species Druceiella hillmani. Next base: position 20,223,519 of record JAYKKI010000013.1, read on the forward strand.
AATGCCTAAATGTATACAAAACTCTCGCACTAGTGATTGACTGGTTTTCGCATCTAAATGGACTAAAAAATATAAGTCTTAGGAAAATGGTGTACGTCTGGTTCAATCACCTAATATTTATATTTATTATTTTAACTTTGGCAACATTTTATTTTTTTCATTAACTACCCGGAAGTGTTGAAAATAATAATAAATTGAAACAAATTTTTTTTTAATTTGGCGGAAGTATATCTCGTTATTTGAAATGTCACAAGTTAATCTTTCTTACTTTCGTAACGTTACAACCGTTACACAAAGTCGAAACACTGCCTAATATTAGAAACCCAATGCTTTTATATTAAATAGACACCTTATATTACAATATAAATGAAAAAAAAATTGACTGCAGAATAATCAAAATAAGCACAAATAAGACAATAATATAATAAACACAAGACTACCGTACCTTATGACTGAAGATCCATTTATGAGCGTTAACGATATACCTATTTAATAAATAGTTTCTATTGCACCCTGTTGCATTACCCTTATTCTTATAAATTGATTGTTGCAACATATTGCGCTATTCCTATTTAGTAAATAGTCATTGTTGCACTTTGTTGCACTACGCCCATTTTACAAAAAGGCATTGTACATTGTTGCGCCGTATCTATTTAACAAAGTGTCATTGTTGCACCCTGTTGCGCGATGCTTATTTAACATTCAATGCGGTATCCTGTTGCGCCTTTCCTATTTAATAAAGTCATTGTTATAACCTGTTGCATCATGCTCATTTAATAAAAATTATAGCCTATTTAACAAAGAACCACTGTTGTACCCTATTGCAACATGTATGTTTCACAAAAAGTCATTGTTGCAGTTTATTGCGCTATGCCTATTTCATAAGAGTCATAGTTGTTAATTAATAAGAAATTTATATTTTACCCCGTTACACGATGTCTATTTAATAAATTCACTGGTGTATCCTGTTGTGCTATGCCTATTTCACAAAAAGTTGTTGTTGCACTGTGATACGCTAAGCTTACTTCATAAAAAGTCATCGTTGCACCCTGTTGCGCAATGCCTAGCCATCTCTCTGTGCATCTGTGCTATAATTTCAATACCCCAGTTATTAAGGGTTTATAAATTGCAAACATTAAAGCCAAGCTTTTATATACAATACAATTTATTCTATACATTATTTATAGTTAAGCATTACATAGTTAGTTCGCAAATATTCCGGCATTTTGGCTTGGTGCTAGTTAATCGGAAAGAATAACGGATGGATCTCGGGGCGGAGCTTAAAAATCAGATTCTTCAAAGTCATTAAACGTTGTCAGCGCCTTAAAGCCAAGCTTTTACATTCTCTACTATTCATTCCTCTTCGTAAGATATAATAAAACCACAAACGTGTAAGCAAATCTTCAATAACAATATGTAGTAATAGCCAGTTAAAATATGCGAAACGATAATTCAAAACAAAAGTGAAAGTAGCCATACGCCGGTATAAGAAAAAAAAATGAATTAACTTATACAATATATATAATAATATAACCTAACGCTCGTATGTAACAAAACTAATGGCTGGCTAGTTGGAGCCAATTATTTTTAAATTGATCAATCATAGCTCTCTATAGTGCAGCTGTCTAACTGAATAGTTTTGACGGTGATGCTATTCAACGCTGTCCGTTCCGAGGTGCGCCTCCATTTTAATTATTCTCTTCAAAAATGGCTGTTATTTTATTACGTCATCGGCGTCCCAATCTTTTTTTGGCTTCTATAAAGACTCGGACACATCGTGTGGCCAGTAAAGACATGTAATTTATTTTTATTGTTATTATGTGAAGTTTATCCGATAACCTCTATTGCATTTATTTGAAGATATTTGAAATTACGGAGATATACGAAAGAGGTAAGCGTTTCCATTCACTATATAGGGCTAGGTTATATTATGAGTACTCGCACAAAGCTCGCCACAGCTTTGGAGTCACTGAACTGAATATGTATAATTATAACCTCTAGACGTTAATATATCCAACCAAATTTTAAAAACCAGATCAAAATCGGTTTCTTCAAGTCAAATCTTTAGACGGATATAAAATCGAAGTCGACATAAGATCAAAAAAACAGGAAGACAACCAAACAATAAAAAAAACATTTCGTTTTAAAAAGTTAACAAGTTAAGTTACAACTTATTGAAATATCAATTTCAAACTGGCTTATTTCTAAGACATAAACATAATTGAATGGATGATTTAATATAGTTATCAGGGATTATTGACTCAGAGTCATATGAACGAAGCGTAACGTTGAATGTATTAAAGTGAGAAGCGCTTTCAAATATATTTCTTTAGATTACTAAACTAAATTGCGTACACGTTTTGTGCAATTATATGGTTATATTTCTGATCCAGATCATATAGTATTTTAAAAATATCTGGGAGTTAATCAAGATTTAACATAAATCCAGCCCTCGCTAAATATTAATAAATTAAATATTAATTTTACACATATATATACACCAGCTGTGCCTACGATTTTATTTGCGTTTAATTCCAATTTCTTTTCTTTTCTTATATGTTGCTCCTAGGTATATACTATTATCATACCAAATTTCATTAAAATCCGTCCAGTAAATTTTGAGTACAAATTAACATATAGACACGAAACAATTTGTCTGGCTTCTATTATTATTCTATATGCTAAATCGATAACATTTTGTAGTTTACTCCTTAAGAATCAATTTTCATATATAGGACCCGGTATGAAGTTTTTGAGAGAAATCAGAAGCTCAGAGCGTACGAAGTTCAGAGCGTTAAAAAAAGTGTAACCGTTAAGTGGCCTTTCCGCGCAACATTTATTCGTATATTTAGAGTGAGATATCAATATGTTTATTTGGCATTTTCTTATGGCATAACACAATGACGGAGTGTGACACACATAGTTTACCATCGTTCGCTTGTATCAAGATGTAATCATTAAATATCGTTATGATTGAATATTTGGTATCTTTTATCCTACAAAATTAAAAAGTCTCTTTTAATTTTAACTTCTTAGTCTGACTTTACTAAAAGTTTTTAATTTTGTTGTATACATTTGATGAACAAGTAATTTGTGTTTTACTTGAAAATAATTATATTGTCAGCATTATTTATTAAAAAAATTTCCATTTATATTTAATGATATTAATATTTATATTTATATACAGTGTTGCCCATTTTATACACTCCAAGACAATCGTAATTAAGGAATAAACTCCAGTCGCGTGTCGGAGCTGACACGCACAATTTATTTTAAATTCTTTCAGTGTACAGAATTCACTCTGCTACAATTTTATTAATATTACCTACAGCAAGCAATCGAAATCCTTAAAATATTCTTTCAAACTAAGAAATACACATTGTAAACATTTACGGCAATTATAGAAATCGAAATCGGATACGAAATGAAAAAAAACTATTTAAAATATGGTTATGTAGAATTATATAATCACCTCATACGCATTCCGTATTAAAGAGATTCACTAAATTAAGTAAAAGGACATATTACTTAATTTATCAGTTTAATACGAAATGCGTGTGAGTTGATTAAATAACTCTACATAACCATATTTTAAATAGTTTTTTTATTTCGTATCCGATTTCGATTTCTATAATTGCCGTAAATGTTTACAATGTGTATTTATTTCTTAGTTTGAAAGAATAATTTAAGTATTTCGATTGTTTGTCCAAATCTGTAGGTGCTAATAATAAAATTGTAGCAAAATGAATTCTGTACATTGAAAATATATAAAAGAAAAAGTGATCAATTTAGCGTATAGAATGTTGGAAAGTTATTTAAAAAATAAAACAAAAAAATTGCTGAAATATAATAAAGTTGACGAAAATTGATGTTGTCTACGTTGAGAGTTCAAACATCGAACAGGAAATTTTCCAAGTAGATATTCTGACAACACCATTATAAACTTTGTTATAAGCAGATCCACGTTTTTATTGAGTAATTGGTTTATTAAACAAATTTAGAAATACCAAACAGCGTGGAATTCATCGAAATTCGTGAGGTTAAAAACTTATAAAATACAAGCGACAAAGTATAAAATATATTTCATTAATACACTATTCCATCGATGGTACTACGGTTGTTTTGTGGGAATATTAGGTACTAGTACTGTAATAAGATATTTAATGATCTAGAAGCTCTATCTCGTTAGAAAGGAAATTAATTTTACCAAGTCTTTATGAGCTCGGTTTTTTATCTTTTTGTTTGAGCTAACTCCCGTTGAGCTAGAGACTTGAAACTTTTAATATAGCTTAGAGCTGGATGACAATGCAATATTAACTTACTTTCTTGTCTATTTGTTTTATTGTTTTTTCGATACAAATTTTGCAAACGGATTTAAATGAACTTCCCGTTGAGCTAGAAACTTGAAATTTAAAATATAGCTCAGAGCTGGATGACAATGCAATATTAACTCGCTTTAATATTTATACTCAAATTAGTGGGGTACCCATTGTCGGATGAAGGCCTCATCCATGTCTTACTATTTCTTTCTGTCCTTCACGATCCTAGTCCATGTAGGGTCTGCGATATCATTTACGGTGCAATAAAATTTTTAGTTACTTAAGTGAACTTGCGTCCCACTTTTTCATTTTCGATCTTACAAGTATTTTATTTATTTATTTATTTATTTCTGCAAGCTTAGAAAACTAGGTATACAGAGGCAGACTCATTGCTACAAGAGTAATCTCTTACAGCCAATCACAATGAATTGGATGAGAACATTAAGTGCTGTGGCAGACTGTAAATTTTTAAGCATTAATTAATTCTACTTAAAAAATAAAATATATAATATTATGTGGTAACAAAATAATATAAATTAAAAACCAGAGCAAAAGGATACTTTAGGAGTAGGGAAGGAAAAAGGATGGGTTATAATAGAAGGTATTAGGGTCTTCCAAATTAACATATATAATGCATTTTCAGACGACTTTTGAAAGTAGACAATGAGAGTGCACTTTGTATATTTGTAGTCAGTTCATTCCACAATCGAGTAGAATGTACGGTGGAAGATTCACCATAAAATTCCGTTCTAAGTTGAGGGATTACTAGGGTATACTTATTTTTGGATCGTAGTTCGAGGTCGTGGGATTACAGGTATTGAAATCTAGATTTAAGGTATGAAGGTGTAACGGGATTATTGAGGATATTATATGCAAAACATAGAAGATGAATGTTGCGTCGATCACGAATCTTAGCTATTAAAAATTCATAGTCGTAAATTTCCAGGACAATACGTATGTGGTTATAAATCTGTATCGGGCTGTAAATATTTGTGGGGTGAGGAGAAATTATTTGATTATAAGTCATCGTTGATATAAACTTCCTAGCCTAAAAATATTTAGTAATATCTAATAGAATTAAATGTTTGAGACATATACATTAAAGTAAATATCTTAGAAAATATTGGAGTTTACTCTTTAAGAATCGATTTTCATATGTAGCGCCAGGTATGAAGTTTTGTGAGAAGTAAAATCAGAAGTTCAGAACGTTAAAAAAGTGTAACAGTTTGTAAGTTTGGATGTAGGAGGTAAACTCTAAAATCCGATTTCAAAAATGTTTCACCAATATTTAGAAACAACCTTTAGGATGGACATTGGTTGTATATTATACAGATAAAAAGAAAATGTCATATATTAAAAAAGTTAAATTTTGTAACTTTAGACGTAGGACGTGATCTCCGAAACTATTCATCCAATTTTAAAAATTCTTTCACCAATATTTAGAAACGACCTTCAGGATGGACACAGGTTGTATATTATCCCATTAAGAAACAATTTCACATATTATAAAAAAATTAAATTTCGTAAGTTTGTATGTAGGAGGTAACATCCGAAACTACTCATCCGATTTCAAAAATTCTTTCACCATTATTTAGAAAGAATCTTTAGGATGGACATAGGTAATATATTAACCCGTTAAAAAAATTTATGGAGACCAGTTTTGCAACGTAAATCAATTAAAAAAACAGTCGAGCGAATGCGTTTCTCATGAACTCTGCCTTAACACGTAAGATATATATTGATAGATGATATTGATATTTATATTTATATACAGTGTTTATATATTTATACCTAGTTTATACATTCCAAGACAATCGTAATTAAGGAGTAAACTCCAGTTGCGCGTCGGAGCTGACATGCGCAACGTTTTTTAATATCTAGAGTTATTGTTATAGTTTTCCTATAACCTTTGCGTAAGCTTCTAAAAACTCGTTTTTTTTTGGAAGTTTAGTTTTAATAGTTTCAAACGGGGGAAATAGGAGGGGGATACCAGCGATGGAGAAAGTTAATTCTGTTGAGTTCTTGAGTCCTGAAGGCTCTATTGAGGTAGATCATTTGCTGAAAATGAGGATCCGTATTCAGTCAAATTAATTTGGATTTTGATGGTAACTGTAGTACATATATTTAATTATGAAAAACATACTCGTATAATGGAAATATACTAATTTAAACAAAATCTGTTTGAAAAGTTATCCGAAGGTCATAAAAATGGCCAGGAGCTGTGTATAGTAGAAAGTCAAATAGAATAGAATGGCTTCGTTTTCTTTCGGATAAGTCGAAACGTTTAAATATTTGTAACTGGAATAATGATCTAGAAAAAGATAAATTTTGTATTCAGGAGAAGATTCTGCAAATTGCACAAAAAGCTCCGTACATTTTAAAAACACTTCATTGTTTATCTACCTTCATCTTGAAGAAATACAACAGCACCAGTCGTAGGATGATCCATCAAGTCCGTTTTCATTTGTTTCTTCGAAAAACTGAGGGCTGGAAAAATATAATTTAATAAAACGGTAAATTCCTGTATAATATTAACTCTATTTCAGTAAGAAACAATGCTCCAACATGATAAAAATTCAAGTTTTCACTGAGCTACGGTGGTAGATTCTGATAGGTCAACTTTCTGTAATTAAATTTGTATTTGTCCATTAAAATGGTTTGAACATAAATTAACAGTTTTAAAATAAATAAATAATTTAAAAATAAATTAACCGACGGTTAATTAAAAGGTCGAGGGCGAATAGTTGTTCTGAAATTGGTGATTCTGGTTCTGAAGTTGATTTTGGGATCTGAAGTTTCATTCTCGGATTTTGTTTTCTAAATCCACTCTGTCAATTAATACCCGCCATTTATATTTTCGTATAAATGAATATAATTAAACATAACTTCATGTACTTACTTTACCCTAACTTATCTAATGCTTATTTCTGTCACGTAGGAAATCAATCGAAAAAATGTGCTAACGAGGTCGATTACTAACGAGTCTACGGTCTGACAGTTACTAACGAGTCTATTCACGTCACTATGCTAATAAGACGTTGGAGAAAAAATTGTAATCAACATCGTTATTGACTATTTAAATATTTATCCAAAAAGAAATATTTGGATATTGTAGTATGTTTAAACTCAAACGTGCGACCTGTTTCTTAAGACGCATCCTCATCCCAAGATCTTCCTACCTATGATCCACATCTATAAGAGGTCTTGGACTGGGATTAAGGGAGTAACAGATGTCCTTTAGCGGATAAGGACAAGATTATTGGTAAGTATGGGTTTGCAGATGTAGATAAGAATGTGGATATCCATAAAGTTAATTTGTAGCATGCGCGTGAGGGTAAAGATATGGGTAAAGATAAATAAGGATAAGATTATTTTTTATATATTGATAAAATTACAAAACTTCAAAGTGGTAAAACGTATTTATTCCGAAACTAGCTATACTCAGGAACTCGTTCGCGAGGACCTTTAGAAAATATTAATAAGGTAACTGGAAGATTAACACACGTAACGTCATCTATAACACACGTAACGTCATATATGATAATAATATGAAAATTAAACTTTTGTAAGCAACTCGTTTAGTATTGAAATATCAAATTAAAGCATCTTTCTTTATTAAATCAATAGGAAACCTTACTGCCAATTATAATACAGGGGGCTACCTGTATTATAACCAATTTCTCCCGTCAGGGGGCTACCTGTGTTATAACCAATTTTTCCCATTAGGGCGCTACCTGTATTATAACTAATGTCTCCCGTTAGGGGGCTACCTGCATAATAACCAATTTCTCCCGTTAGGGGGCTACCTGTGTTATAACCAATTTTTCCCATTAGGGCGCTACCTGTATTATAACTAATGTCTCCCGTTAGGGGGCTACCTGCATAATAACCAATTTGTCCCGTTAGGGGGCTACCTGTATTATAACCAATTTCTCCCGCTAGGGGGCTACCTGCATAATAACCAATTTCTCCCGTTAGGGGGCTACCTGTGTTATAACCAATTTTTCCCATTAGGGCGCTACCTGTATTATAACTAATGTCTCCCGTTAGGGGGCTACCTGCATAATAACCAATTTCTCCCGTTAGGGGGCTACCTGTGTTATAACCAATTTTTCCCATTAGGGCGCTACCTGTATTATAACTAATGTCTCCCGTTAGGGGGCTACCTGCATAATAACCAATTTGTCCCGTTAGGGGGCTACCTGTATTATAACCAATTTCTCCCGCTAGGGGGCTACCTGTATTATAACCAATTTCTCCCGCTAGGGGGATACCTGTACTAAAACGTAAACATCATAAATAAACATGATGTAACGCTTTGTAATTTATATACGTCTATCTCATGAGCGTAGCTATAGCTTTATTATGGAGGATGAGGGGGTGAGATTGAAGGGTTCAAAAATGTACAAAGATTAACCAGTTTTTCCCCGAACTTCATGCAGAAAAATACAAAATTTTGAACGCCTATCTCAGTTAATTAGAAATTACATTTTAGGGTACGGATATCCCGTGACGGATACCAAATATAAATAATCCACGAACATTTTTTTTCGCCTATCGTCCTTCATCTTATGTAAGCCCATGGTCTGTCTTGAGAAGTATTGAATTTCATTGATTTTTCGAATATTACGTTCTTGATTTGTCATAAAATTATGCATAAATGATGTGCAGTTGGATGCTGTTGCAGTGGAAGCAGTTGAAAATAGGGTTCCTAAGGATAAAAAACGTTGGAAGCTGTGGGAAATAGCTGTGCCTCGCAAAAACTTTAACGCGACAAAACAAAGCCCCGGTTTTATTCAGAGCATTCATATTCTGATTATTTAATTCTAATATTGTTAAACTAGCGTGACCCGTGCGAAGTCTTCGCATTATTTATTCCATTATGAAGCTCAGATGACAGATCAAACAAATATTTTACTAAAATTGACATATAGAGGCGCAAGTATCAAAAGCATTGAGCTAAAGCGCCACTTTATTTATACGTGAGTGGATTTGAAATTAAACAAAAATTTTACCGACCGTTAATCATATTGACGTTAGATGGCAGCATTGATGTTTTGTGTATATAATTTTAATAATTAATTAATTTGCAAAAACAATAGCAATAATAAATTTTTTAGTTGTGGATGCCGGTAGAGCAAGCAATTATCTATAAAATTATATATAATTTATGTGGATTAGTTGTGAGGTTTTTTCTAAAAAGGGAGAGTAACATCTTAACCTTAGCGTATTAATATATATATATATATATATATATATATATATATATATATATATATATATATATATGATGATGATATCAGTAAATTTTCGTCACATTTTCTCTTCACATAAAAGTTTTCAATTTTACGCGCCTCACAAATTTACTACTTTTTGACAGCTAGTTTTATTTACACCTAACTACGGTGGCGCCATCTATGATTAGCTTTGTGTAAGATTCCGTATTGCAGTGAAATATACATATCACATCAGGTAACAAAAAAAACAAAATGTGAAATAAAAAGTTGTTTTATAATAGACTGCTTATTTTTTTATTAATGTATATAACCAATAATTACTTCATCTGAAAACGTCGCTGGTACATCGAATAATATCTTTGTGCCTTGCGTAGGGTAATACCCTTATTGTATGGATGACTACATGCAAATTTAATAATAGCCTTCATCCTCACCAACATATGGCCAATAATCTTCATTTATTTCCTTCAGCCGTTGAAGATTATTAATTTTATACCACGTTTTTCATAAAAGCTACTAAGTTCCAAAAATCTCGATGAAAGCTGGATACATCGTCGAATTAAAAAAAATTTAAATCATGATCATTGTATTGCAAGCAGTAATAAATAGTAACATATATAAATAGAAGGCTTTGTATGATTTCTAAACTTATGTACGTTGTATGTGCGTCGCTAAATAAAAAGCCGATGAAATTCGAGTTGGACTCGCGCACGAAGGGTTCCGTAGCACCAAACAATATTTAAGTTATAAGTTTGTATTTCTCAAAGACATTGTGCAAAACAATGTTATTGCTGCGGTTGGTACCATAAATATTCAGTATTTCAAAACTACACAACATATCTTATTGAAACTAATTTTATTTGAAAGTTTATTTTAAGTTCTACAATTTTAATTCTGTAAATCTAATTATTGCAATAATTGAGTTTAATTATCTACGCTATAATTGAGTTTAATTATAGGTAACGATAATTCTAGATGTCATTATTTTTGAAACATTCACGATAATATGTATGTTCCGCCTAATTAACGATATTAAGTCTTATTAAATGTTGATTATACTAGATGGTCCATATTAGTATTGAATTATGATAAAGAAAATAATTTAAATTCAAACCAGGTAGGGAACTCTCGATGTGCAAGTCGCACTCGCACTGGGTCGATTTTCTATATTGAAAATTTATAAAAAAAACCCCACATATGAGCGTCGGTTTCAATATTCTATTACGTACATCAATTTCCGAACTCGCAACACAAGCCGCTCCGTTCAAATGTTTTTTTTTAATTAATGGGTTGCACTTAAGTTTTTGTTTTTTTTTTAATTATAATTTTTTAATATTATATTTTTTTTATATAGACAGGTAATTCCCGATATTATTAACGCTGGTTTTAATTAGAGAATAGAACTTGCTTTACATTCATCTAAAATACGTCGATCAGATAATATTTATTTATTAATTATGAATAATACCATACTTTCCAGAACTTTACACACGTTAATTGAAAAGTTAGAGGGAGGGGGGGTGTGCATACGTTTTAAAATTTTAGAAGCGCATATCTCACCAACTATTGACTTAAATAAATAAAATCACTTACGTACGCGCCAGTACGCGCGTACGCATTAGAAGTTATACTTCTTTGGCATAATGCAAGAATAACTTTATTTAAGACGCAAATAATTAATAGAAATAAAATAATAAAAAGACTACAGCTTGATTATAAATACGATTGGTGGAATCTAAATTCAATCAAATAATAATAACTTCCAAATATTTATATTTCATTTAATGTAATTTTAATTTTTAAAATTAAAAATATCTTTGACAGGTAAGCTGTCCACAATTTTATTTTTCTGTTAGTTTTCCATTGTAAGCCAATCATCTGGCAGACAGTATCCAAATTATTGCGCTTGAAATCTTATAATTTTCTCATAAATAGTAAATATTTTGTCTTATTTTAAAATTAAATTTAAATATTTTAAAACTTTACATGAATACTCGTCATTCAAATGAATACAAACACGTGTACATAATAATAGTTAAATTTACTAAAACAATCTAAAAAAAATTAATTATTAAGGAAAAGAAACGAAACTTAATTAATTGGAAGTATTTAATAATTTATAATGCAAATAAATACGTATCGAATTCGAAACGGTCTGGCAGATAATTGGCTCATAAGTATAAGATAAGAAGCCGGAAGTCGAACATTTGTAACGCTAATTTCAGCTTCCTCTGCAGGCGTTTGACGCATTCAACTTGGCGGGCTTCCGGTGCTAAACTTTTTTTCGCTGTCTAAGTGTATACACGCATGGTATTAATTACTGCAGAAAAAGTATAATACTGAAAATTTTGTATGGCCTCTCATACATATTTTCTCCGGAGAAATTTTATTTTTAATACTGCTTTTTATAAGTCTTTTTATATTAATTTAAATACCAATAAGTTATTTTGATTGGCTTGTATTATAGTTTCTAATAATGGAGTGCAGCCAGATACAATTGTACCTGGCTGTCAATCCACTCAAAAACTGTCGTTTTTCAGGCTTCTAAATTGTAAAACTCGGTGTTGTTTGCATTATATTTTTTTATTACCAAATAATATAAGAAAGTATTCATAAATTCCATCAACGTGGACATTTACACCTTTATAATTGTGTTTAAAACCACAAATTATAAAACAATTTTGATTTTGTTAGCGGGGCAATGTTATGGTTAAATAATTTCAAAAGCACAGTTAGAGAGTTTTGCGAGAATCCTATTATAATTCATGATTTTAAAACTAATTCACCTACAGTGAATGCAACACCGAATTACGATTTGCCAGCTTCGACTGAAGATGTTACATTGATAGAGTTGGAACCAGATATGTTGGAATAACTGAGATACCAGGTGAGTACCAGTTAGGCGTAGTGGCAGCAGAAGTCAGCTATTTCTATAAAGGAATATCTAAGGTAATTTTTATTATTCTAATGTCTAATAAAAGCAGTAAAATTATTCATATTCTAGATAAAATATTAACTTATATTCAAGGAATTGTACTGAGCAGGTAGCGTCTTTAACAATAAGTATATATATGAAATATATATAAACTAGTGATACAACTGATTGCAATTTAATTGAATACTTAACATCAAGTTTATTCACAAATATCTTCACTTTATTTAACTCATTTTGATCCAAGTTCTCATCACTGGGATATAAACACTAATCACTTCACTAATTATTAATGGTGTATCTTGCTGTATACATTTTCAATTTCAACGACAATTGATGCGACTAATGCGAGATAAATTATATGTAGTTTAAAATGTACAACGACTTATTTCATGAATAAGGTTTTATTTTTGTTAAAGATCTTATATTTTGTGTTACATAATCATGGAAAGCCGCGTTTCAGTTAATTTTTAATGAAATATTATTTATTGATAATTTAAAAGAAAGTCTATTTCGATATTTAAAACGAGGTACTGTTGATTTTCAGATATATTGTACAGATGAATTTTCCAATTTTTTATTAAACATTACATTATAATGAAAATAAAATGGTGTCTTAGAAACTTAAATAGAATTACTTGTGTAATTTATAATTAGTTTAAACTTTTACTTTCATCAGAGGTAAACTTTGATAATATCATTTTAGATCTATACCTGCGCTAACCTATTAATCTTCCAACTATTAATTGCAATCTTTCAGAGTGTAAACTTTTCATTTATCAGATTCACCAGGATCCATTATATGAATAGAATGAAAATTTGTAAGCCATATTTGAATGTTTTAGTGGAGTGACAACACAAAGCTGCTTTACCAGTGCATTTTCAATATTATCTATGAGGTCAGTGTCGTAAGTTTATTTGTGCTCATTTTATTTTTACTGAGAAAATAATAATATTGCTTTCATAAATTATTTTGGTATCAATTTCTACCGCCTTTGGAGTTAAAAAAATATTGTTAGTCATATTTTTCGCCTCTAATTATACTTACTTTAAATTTTAAATAATCAGTGAAATTTTCTTTGTTGGTAATTCAGAATTTTTAATTCATAATTTCATAAAAAATCATAAACTAAAAATTTCATAACAAATTTTTAAGGTTGGTAGAATGTAATGTTTTTGTCAATATAAGTGAGATAGAAGTCATATTTTTAACATTTTGTTTTATTATACTTTTATTTAACTTTTTAGCTTATTACCACCATACATATTGACACGTTTGCTAAATACGTAGTATCTAATTATAAATCTGAAGAGAAAATAGAAAAAAAATATTTGCGATGTGAAAAATAAAGGTATCATTGTGAGTGATTTTTTCCAATCCAATCGATTTTTCATAATAAAATAATCGCGACCGAGACCTATTTTTTAAAATACGTCGTTTTTATGTATATTCTGTCATTAAAAACCAGTAAAACTTGCATTTTTGCTTCAGTAAAATGCGCATTTCACTGCACTCGTTCCAAAAGTAAACACGACAATATACCTATGTAAGTTAATTATATCATCTATGACAATATTTAACAGGAGCCTGTAGATGTTTCTATTTCTACTACAGCGGCGCTGCGGCCGATTTCGTTACCCTCATTCTGTGGCCCCGAACCTGGCCATAGAGCTATTAATGATTTACGGTTTTCACTTAAAACTTTTCTCCATACCAAACTCAAATTAATAACTGTGTCTCACAAGATATTGGTACTATTGAAAATATTTTTAATTAAAATTGTAGAGAGTTAAATGTTCAAAAATGTTTATGAAATAAAACATTTAATATACGATCAATAGATATTGAGATAACTTTAATAAAAGTAATTTTTATAATGTTTAATTGATAATATCACAAACTATCAGACTTTTCATTGGCTACATTTCAAAAACCATTAAGGAAAACAGTGTGATATTATAGAAAAACGAAATTTAGAAAAATTGAAATAATAAAAAATAAAATGTACTAACATATTTTATATTAGGATGACTATTTATTTAGATAGTTTCGAAAAACTCATGATGTACTTGAAAAAAAATATTTTTATGACACTTATTGTATCTTATAAACTATTGATATTACAAAAATTGTACATAAAATTATGGACTTAGAAAAATGAAAATTTCATATTTTTACGTCCGATAAACATTGAATGAAATATTGGGGAAAATTGTTTTTTACAAATGATGTACTTGAAAAAAAATATTTTTATGACACTTGTTGTATCTTATAAACTATTGATATTGCAAATGAAAGATTATGGACAGTTGTACATAAAATTATGGACTTAGAAAATTTAAAATTTCATACTTTTACGTCCAATAAACATTGAATGACATATTGGGGAAAATTTTTTTTTACAATCTTTGATGCGCCTCGTAAATTATTAATTTTGCGAGTACAAAATCTTGTAAATTACAATTAACATTTTACTAGTTCGATTAGTAGTTTGCAAAATCATTTGAAACGAAAGCAACGTTTTAATCTTCAACGCTGTGCAACTCGTTAATGGTGAGTTATAAAAAATATTCAATGAAATAAATTATAGATAGAGTTTAATGCTCTATAAATAAGAATTTAAACATTTTTTCCATAAAATCGAAAGTTCATGAGATATTAATCGTTAAAGTTTTCGCAAAGATGGCGTATTTCATGTAATCTGTCAATCCCACCAACTTGACAAATTACTCAGAACGTGATCATTAATAACTTTGTCAAAAAATGTAATTGAAATAAATTTGAAAAAAGTACATTTTTACTGGACTAAATAGTTATAGCACATATATTTATTTATTTCATGAAAACTCCATGCCCAACATGTGAAAGAATTGAATAACAAATGGTTAAATACAAGCACACAAAAACAACACTGATAGGATATAAAAGTAGTAACAATAACAAATAAGACATTAGCACACAACAATTCGAATAAATAATACCATTCCTGAAGCAGTCAATGGAACAGAATAAAACATGCAGACTGCCTTCATTTCGCAATACTGCATTAAACAATGTGAGTGCCCGAAAAGAGGTGAACGCTCTAGGATATTTGTGCGCACTCTAGGTAAATAAAATAATCTGTGACATCGTAGGAATATTATGGACTATTATGAAAATTTTAAAAAACCCTCCAGACAATTTTAAACCGGTACCATACGTTCATTTTCCAAATTTTATTTCCGAATTCGTTATCCGACTCAAATAACCCAACATACGTTCGAAATACATTTCGTTCGAAATTGAAACGTGTGTGATGCGTAAAATAATTTACATTTATACTTTTCGCGCGTTAGGTTGTATGATTCCAGAAATGAGATCGGAAATTGAATTCGGATAAAAGTATGTTCACGGATTTAATTAGTGCTTAGGAGTTAAAATTTAAGTTTTATATAAATGTTCAATTAAACAAAGTTGTGTAAACTAATTCAAGGTAGACCGATAAGATAGACAATTGAAATATTTCAGGGTTCTTTCAATATATGTAGGATATTTGCTACGACAAATGTTGCTTTTCCAATAAAAATTACTAATATTTTTTAACTCAAAAGTTCATACTGACTAGTTTTTTTTTAAATATTCAAATTTAAAAATAGGAAAAATGTCATAATTCTGAAACTTAGAACCCCGTGAATGGGATGTAGTGTTTTTAGTTTTCAGAATTATTATATTTTTGCAATTATTTCATTAAATGTAATCGCCTACAGGTGATATAATCTCAAACTGAATCACAAATTATAAATGGTGTCATATTTGAATACTTTTCCATATTGCGAGTATGTTTAGATAAGATAGCCAATCGTTTATTAGAGTGCTATATTTATGTGTTCACGTCTTTTCTGCGTATTTTTGTATAAAAATTATTAACTTATGCCTTCCTTACGAAACCATGGCCTTTCATTGCATCTTCCTCACTACTGACATACGTCAAAGAGAAACAAAACAAAGCAAAACAAAGAATCCAAAGCGATATTAAGTTCAAGTTCATTGCCTCAAAGAGTGCTAGAACAGTTTAGCAGAATTAAACAAGTAACTGCGCTACTGTCAAATTATCCTTAGTTGAGTAGCGATCTTATCCGTGTATGCCCGATAAGATGGCCAATAGAAACATTTTACTATTTATTTCATTTATATTTCATAAATGAACATACATTAACCTTCCCTTTTAAGTTCCAAAATGGCTTCATAAAAACCATTTCATACTACCTGAATTATTCTATACCTACTGTGTTAGAAAAAGTATTATATTGGAGTAACAATTTATAATTTTAATGAAATACTAGATATAGGGGTAATTCGTCTATGGCAAAACCATTGTTATGACATAACTGACAGATGTCAAACGCGCATGTCTACCGGTTCAATGTTAATTTTTAGAACCAAAAATGATATAAATAAACCTTATTAAATAAAAGGCGAACGTGTAAAAAAGTCTATAAAATAAACAAAATGGATAAACGTGATAAAACTGATTCAAAAATTGAAACGGCATTGAACGCTGTTCTGGTACATAGTGAAAAGTTACCGGCCGAAACGCCTATAGTATCCGGCTACGACTGGAAAAATGGAATTAACTACCAGCAAATACTTGAGAGTTATACAAAATCGGGATTTCAAGCGACCAACTTTGGTTTAGCAGTTGAAGAAATAAATAAAATGATTGAATGTCGTTCAAAGGCAATGAGTCAGGATACGATAGATCATTTCGAAGAAGATATTTTCATTAAAAAGAAAACTAATTGCACTTTGTTTCTGGGCTATACTTCGAATATGATATCTTCAGGTTTACGCGATACGTTAAGATTTTTAGTTCAGCATAAATATGTAGATTGCATTGTAACTACAGCTGGTGGTATTGAAGAAGATTTTATAAAATGCTTAGCCCCGACTTATATAGGAGACTTCCATTTGAAAGGTGAAGTATTAAGAGATAAAGGAATTAATAGAATTGGTAATCTGTTAGTCCCAAATGACAACTATTGTAAATTTGAAGATTGGGTGATGCCCCTTTTAGATGAAATGGTTGTCGAACAAAAGACTTTAAATACTCTATGGACACCATCAAAAATTGTAGCAAGATTAGGTGAACGAATCAATAATGAAGAGTCAGTTTATTATTGGGCATGGAAAAATAATATTCCAGTTTTCAGTCCAGCCCTGACGGATGGCAGCTTAGGCGATATGATGTATTTTCATTCATACAAAAACCCTGGTTTAGTTGTAGATATATTAAGTGATTTGAGGCGTTTAAATACTATGGCCGTTAAAGCAAATAATACTGGTATGATTATACTTGGTGGAGGCGTTATTAAACATCATATATGCAATGCTAATTTGATGAGAAACGGTGCTGATTATGCTGTTTTTGTTAATACTGCATCAGAGTTTGATGGAAGTGATTCTGGAGCTCGTCCAGATGAAGCTGTATCCTGGGGGAAGATTAGGAAGGGAGCGACACCAGTGAAAGTGTATGCAGAAGCGAGTCTCATCTTGCCGTTACTTGTAGCACAGACTTTTGCGAAAGTTCATTTTGAGAAATAAGACAATTCAAAATGTAATTTGTTATATTTGTTTTCAATTTCTATTGTCTTGTATGAAGTTTACCAAAAACTGGAATATACACGATGCCCGGGAATTGATGTCGGACAAAGAAAGACACTATTCTATAAAGGAATAAATTGTCAAAATCAAACGTAAAACGTTTTTTAATTGAATGCAAAAAAAATATTATACATAACTCTTTTTAATACACCCAGTACTTGCCCGGAGTGCGGATGTTTACCTGCAGTGGCAATGTCTTTACAGCTATTGGCGGGTTATTTACCCGAGCGGCGCTGAATAATGTGCGCAAGTATCGTGTGTACGAAAATGATGATAAATAATTATGAATATTATTTTCAATTTTCTGAAAAAAGTCATATTTTATTTTTACGACAATTTTATTTTAACCACTATTTTCCAATCAAGGAATATTGTCTTTCTTGGTCCGACACTTATTTGCGGACACCGTGTATAGGAAGGGTTTATATAGCGAAAGTTTAATGCTTCATAACTAAAGTAATTTAACAGCACCACAAAAAATACCTGTAATAAGATTTATTTTATTACATATGTCTTATAGGAATGAAATAAGTGTTTCATTGCGCTGGAATTGGAGTCATATTTTTCCCTAATTTCTGCTTAAGTCTTTGTTTATATAAATTAAAATATGCTTATTGACTATAAAATAAATGTATTTGAATTGAATATAGTAAGTTCGGTATTGCAAAACTTTTTGGCTTTGCAAAGTTTTGCAAAGTAAAAAAATTAATTTTGGCGTTAATTTTTGTTTGCTTTATGGATATTTCTACTATGGTACCTTCAGAATATTTGAACTTATGACTTGTTTTTTTTAATAATATCATATATAATTTTGATAAAATTTATGCAATAATAGTGTTGTGGGGTATTCGGAATCAAAATTGCCGTCCACCACTTTGTTCATATGATATTGATTCACATACAGTTTGTACTAGTTGTATTCAGACAATCTGCTTTGTTAGTATGAATGCCAGCAATTTTTGACTTTTTATAATATCTCGCTAATATTAATAAAACCCTCATTGTGTTGATGTGTAGTTGAACATATGACATAAATAGGTAATGATAAAAAAAGGTTATAACTAAATTGAGTACTTGTAAATAATTCCAAACAATAATGTCATTTAATCTTCTATTTTTGCAGTGCTATTAAAAATATAAAACTCCAAAAATTGTATTTTAATTACTATTTATGTTAGATAAATTTTTCATATATTTTAATTTAAAATGGAATAAAAATTAAAAGCGTGTATAAATGATATTGGTTCACTATGTTGTTAGCAAGAGACCAGTAATTACTCATGTTACGGTAGTCAATAGGCTGACAATTTTTCTTTATCTTTCAATAATTTAATGCGTTTTTTTATTTATACTTTAATACTATATAAAGTTCTAAACTTCGTTTGTTTGCGCTAATCTCTGGAACCACATAACCAATTTCAATAATTCTTGCATTAGAAAGCTCCTAGTTTGAGGAAGATTGCAGACTATATATCATCACACTATGGTTCATAGGGCAAAGATACAGTCCATAGGAACATATCGATACATGTTCCTCACGTGAAAGAATTTAATAACAAATGGTTATGATGAATAAACTTGCCGATTCAAACATTGATGATAGGGTTCATAGAAAGAGATATCGGTGATCACTGCTTAAACAGTGCAAGGCAATTAGAGACAGCCTTATTTATTGATTGATCATCCAAGTGCTTCCACGTATATACTCCCGCATCTGTTGATTGATGTCATTTGACAAACGGAGTAAAGGGATGTAGTTGCCACACAGTGGAAAGCATCATAATTAAGATAAATCAATGCAGGGCATATAATAAATAAAACAACAAATACTAAAAAAAAAGGTTTTATAATAAATAAAACAACAATTACTTTCCTAGACTCCAAGTAATAAATATTATATTAATATTTGACTCAGTAGTTCTAACGTAATATGAATATAAAAAACATACATTATTTCTCAACTCCTCATCGTTGTATCGAGATAATATAAACCTTTTACTCTTAAGACCATAAGATATACAATATCGAAGACTCTATAAACAAAGATCCTCTGAAAACACTTAGTTTCTTCTCTATAATTTATATACAGTTTCAAGAAAATTTTTTTTTTACATCTAACATATAGACTTTTTACGATTACTATTTTATAAAGTGTATAGATAATGGGCGATTGGGGGATATTTTTCCGCAGCATAGGCTTTTCCTTTGCAAATGACAATACAGCCTCTTTTATGTGTTGTATGAAATCCGCATAAATGTACTTTAGTTTACTGTAATTAAAATATTATAAATACAATAATTGGTTTTTTAATATTATTTAAAGTTTGAGTTCTGCACTAAGACACCTTTTATATATTTTTGAATTTTTTTTTACATGTTTTAAAAGAGCATTAAATTTGTTTTGAATGCTTGGGACAAATGTGAAGGCTTTCTTTTCAGTCCATCTGTAGATTCTTCCAGTGTTATTTCAGCATTCTTTCTAGGATCATATTCAACCACCAACTATACTAATTCTAGGTAATTACCTCTGTATTCTGAAGTAACATCTTTTTTGTGATTTATAAATGCGAGGTTTTGAGCTAAAAATAATGTAATATCCTAAAGCCAATGTAATATGTATGGATGGTGTTGATGTAATATGAATGGTAAGGAATTTATAGTCTTTTTACATTTTAAAGTAAAATATGTTTTCAATTCAATACTTAGGTTTGAACCAGGCGGAATTTTTATACTAATTGAACTGAATCAAAAATTTTAGAAATCATGTTATTTTCTGTTCACGCCGATATCATATGAAAAGTAGAATTATATAAAAGATATTCAATTTCATATTGCTTTAGACCAAGAATGAGCGCAGTAATTTGAAAGTTACTTGCCTTATTCGTTGCAAGTAAATTTAAATAATCAACGTGAATTGATAACATCTTTTCATGTCCTTGCTTTGTGTGCAGGAATCTACTATGGAAAATTAAGGTTAAAAGAAACAATGTAATGTCATTTATATATATTCTACCGCTTGCTATATTGTGCATTATTTAATTAACAGAAAACTAAAATGGACAATTTAATTAACAGAAAATTTATGTAAAGGCTGACATTTTGATCAATACTTCTGTGAATGTACCATTTAGATCTTGAACATTTCCTATAGAAAATATGGTGATAGTAATAATTGATAAGGATTCACACTTAAGATAAATCATAGATTATACAGAGTATAGTAATTAGTTGTTGATTCAGCTGAGATTGTCCCAAGAAAATAATTTTTCAATATATATATATATACACTGAGTAGCAGCCCAGAAAGCTTGACAGAGAAGTCTGGGATTCTCTCAGCTTATCTAGAAGACAAGGTACAGGCTTGTGTCTAGTAAAGACTTGCGTCCAGGTACCACACAGCAGCCCAAGCTTGCAGTTTATTATGGCAGTCTACGCTTGAAGCACTAATCAGGCTTCAAGCTTAGACTGCCATAATAAACTGCAAGCTTGGGCTGCTGATCTGATCTTCAAACCTGAGGTGCTAGCTTGCAATACAAGGCTGAGTGCTAGCCCAGTCTGTTAGACTGGTTGTTAGCCTAGCTGTCCGCCTAGGCTGCTAGCCTGGACTGTTATCCTGGGCAGCTAGTCTGGACTACTATTAAACTAACCTAACGGTCTAGCCTAGCAGCCCAATCTAGCAGTTCAGTCTAGCATGCCACCTGCTTGTTAAATATTAAAATAATATTGTAACAGCTTGTCATCTAGATTTTTCATTTGTAAAATGAAAAATCTTTAAATATTTAATTAAGCATAATAACAATAAAATAAATTGAATTGAAAATAGTGATATTGCTTGAGAATACCATGTTGAAGGAAATGTAATGGTGAGGAATAAGAAAAGAAGAGTTTTTAGTTTCTTTGCATAAAGAAATTTATATGCATATTGCTTTATATATATAGTAAATGAATATATACAATGACGCATATGGTGATACTAACTTAGAATATAAAATTGAAATTTGTATCTCAATTGTTTTTGCACAGTCAGTAAGATTAGCTGCATTTGTATAATTTAATTTAATATTTTTATGACTGATTCACAGGCTCGCTCGAAAGTTTTGGCCGTAGAAAACCATATTCGGCGAGGATGGTCTCTAGTCAAAAATAGGGGTGGGATGTAGCACCTTTTTGTGGCTAAGATACATAACTAATTTTTTTTCAGTTTATTTCTTTGCAAAACTTTATTTGAGACGATAGATCGGCAATGTCGATATCATCTTTTTAATGGGATCATATTTTGAATGTTGTTTTCGTTGAATGTTGGTATCGTTATGTTCATACATTTTCATTACCTTAGTAGTTTATTCAAGAAACATATTATTGTGGAATGGTTTATAACTAACTATACAGATGTGCAATGTATTTTTTGTTAGTTATTGTGGATTTTGTTTTGCGATATGTAGTTAAAATCTGTAGTAAATATGTAGTTAAAATTAGTAAAATGGATTATTTAATTAGGAGAAAGTTTATATATATATATATATATATATATATATGTGTGTGTGTGTGTGTGTGTCTATATACACATATAATTGCACATGAATTTGTATTATTTTGCATGTTGTTTTTCAACATTGATGGTGTTACAATTTTCTCATTCATCCTGCTATTGCTATTGTATAATAACTACATTAATCTATACATTATTAGTAGACATTCATAAATATACTATACAATAATGTTGTTCTCTGCCCCTATACACGTATAGTATGTATATGTATGTAAAATCAAGAGAGATACGGTACACATTACTGCACAATAAATAGTTTTGAGAAATTAATAATTTTTCCTGAGTGAGATAACAAGTTAACCGTTATTGCAACGATAACTACTTACGTTTCGTTACGTCCACCACTAGTCAAAAGAGATGTAACTGGCTGAGTACGAACTTGCTGCACATCACACAATCATACTTGGCTTGTCTTGGTGAGTGTGTGAATGTAGTTCGTTTTTGTGAAGGGGTCTAAAATTATTTTCGCCTGCTTTATAGATGTACAATACCTAAATAATTACGCAAATTGTTCGAACTATTGAAGATTCAGCGAAACTATTAATATTGAAAATAAGCTTTTAAAAAGTATCTATCAATTCTATCACATGTTTGATCCTGAGTGGTCGCTGAGGATATCGATTCATTACCAGTAAATAATATGTTAAATAAAGTTTAATCAGGTTTTTGGTTGTATAAATAGTGATTAGTGTTTATTATCTATATATTTGATTCATATCTTTCGTTTGTTCAATATATTTCATAGTTTTACATGCCTCATTCTCAGACTCATTCACTATTTTGTTTGTTTTTATTAAAAAACGAGTTGTTATTATAGATGCATTAAGTTTTTTTAATGCTCTTTGCCTTATATAAGAAAATTTTGCATTAAAATTGAATCTAAATTGCTTAATTGTACATTGTTTGGTGCTAATTTTACAAAACCTGTATGTTATTAAGTTAGTGAAAATTGAAACAATGTTAAATAAACATTAAATTGTCCTAAACTTATATTATTTCAAAAGTGAATTTCTTTGCCTGCTTTTCACAACTCAACTATTTGATCAATCTCTGAAATTTTGTATATGTAGCTTGTATTATGGAAATAAATATAATCCTTTTATCGAAATATATTCGTAATTAAAAAAATTACCAGCATAAGAGCGTTTGTATTTATTTTTACATAGTAAGTTTATAATATCGTCTTAATTTTGTAAATAATTGTCTTATACTTAAAAATTATACATAAACTTGTAAAAGTGACATCTATTGACATTTTTGCGCTGTTAACAAACCGCGTTCAAGAAGTTTATAAACATATTTGACGATAGATGGCAACACACGTCGATATTATTTTTATGAGTAGTTGTCTGAAATTAGCACCGAGTCAGTCGTATTTGGGCGACCGGTTGTTTACAAGCCGGCTCGCTTGCAGATCGGGGTTTTGAGTCAAAAATTCTTTTAAAAGTGAATTTGTTTTCGATAGACACTATGATTTAATATTTATACAATGACAACGTTGTGTATTAATGTGAAATATGAACTGTTCTTGTAAGTTTTAATTGATAAAGTCGCAATTAATTATGAAAATGCCTGCTCTTCGCAAACACGACTTCGCTTTGCGTCTGACTTTGATTATTTTCATTGGTAAGTTCCTATTTATATATTTCGTTTGAGATTATCATATGTGACTAGCATGTAGCAACTTTTTAATGTAAACAAAAATAATCTCATCTAAACAGAAAAAAAGAAAAATTTTTTTGTAATTGTGTGTAATCTAAACAAAAGATTTTACTCTTCGAACATACCGTGCAATACAAGTTTTAGCACGTCTCAATAAAATCACCTGTTTCACGTTTCTATGCCTAAGATTTTATTCACTAGAACTTTAGGAAGCTTAGGATGTGAGTAGATACTAAGATATATAATCAAGTTTTCTTTAATTCTATTAAATTAATTTTCTAATACTTTCATTTTCGCTCCTCTAAATTAGCAAATAATAAGAATTGTTGATTAGGTTGTCTTGTTATTTACTCGTAATACACGAAGCTTTCTCTTTTATAACATTCCAAGTAAAAGTTTATATTTTTTGTAGATTAATAAAACTTTAGTCTTTTTAACTGCTGTTAAACTTAATTGAATTTAGCTATACGGATTTTGTGTAAGCAACGTAAAAATATTCTGCATTGTCGATCACAATTCAAAGCCATAGTAATTATATTTTATAAATGAAATTTAACCAAAAATGTTGTATGAAAAGATTATTTAGTACGTATAACAACCTTTATTAAATACCATACAACATTTATATTGAAAACAAGTTTAAATTAATTAAGGAAATTTAAAACTAACTTAATTTTTGTCCTGTTATTCTAGATTACCACATGTAGGTAGAGATGAATAATCTGTCTTGATTTTTCCTAGTGAAAGTTAATATCGGCTGGTTAAGTTTAGAGCTTTGGTATACTTTTATAATTTACGGGCGTTGAATATCGTAATTGAAAGAAATCGCTCCTATAATTTAAATAGTGTTAATCAAGCGGCTCTGTATACAAATAAATAGCAGTTGTAATTATGTCTTGAAGAAAATGGAATATCCTCTGTAATCAGAAGTGAATTTTCACTGTCTTGGATAGTTGCAAAGGAGGCTCGCTGTTTATTTTAGAAAGATATTGACCTAATACAATGAGTCTCGCACAAGTAATGTTTTTGCTAACGTTAATTTTTTTTTCGGTTATACAACTTGCGTCGGTTTATTTGGCTTGAGCCGTAAATAGTAAACATAATAAAGCAAGAAAACGTAAGAACAATGAGATGAGTTAAAAAATAGTGTGAAAAGACAGTGTAATATTTCGGTTTGATGTTCGAAGAAGTTAAATCTATGACGTTTTCTATTACTGTCCAATACGTTGTTTATAAATATTTTTAAAAAGACATTTTTTATAAATGAACAATAATAAAATAACTTTTTTGCTAATTTTTACTCATACTTCACCGGGAACGTAAAGGTACGTGAAAGCTTTAAATGATCGCGAATAAATATAAATGAATTTTATTCTTAAAATAAAAATAATCTTTATTTCTATATATTTGTAATAATTTAATATTTAGTAATGGCATCACTAAGGTAAGATGTATCTGAAATTTAGATTTGCGACTTGGACAGCCCGCGTGGATTAGCGAAAGTTTAAGATAAGTGGAAAATTGTAAGATAAATCATATCAATTTATAATACGTATAATATTTATTTATTTATATATTTATGAAACTACTTTTATTGCATTTTAGGAAGATGAGTATGGATTATCGCTACAAGATGAATCTTTTACGGTCGCATTACGATAATTGCGAAATATGAGTTCTGTCGTTGACTACAAATTATTGATATAGACTAGACAAAGATAATAAATTGAAATAAATATTGTTAAGGGGAAAAAATTTGTTTATTTTTTAATAACAGGCAAAGTGCGTGTCGGAACACGCACCAAATTGAGTAACGTGGTTATCAAAATCTTCTTGGAATTGATATAAGTTAACCAAAATAATTTAAATTGAATGTTATAATCTAATGCTGGTATCTAGATTTTTTTACCAAATATCAAGCCGTTTCCCACTGTTTATGTTATGTTTCACTATTGACGCACCGTTTGTACGCCTATTTCATCAAAAGCTATTTTCTGGAAAGTTTCGTATATTGAAGTCTAGGAAATAATGCAGAAGTTATGAATTTTTTGCAACTTCGCAGTGCAAAATGTGACAGTTGCCTTTGCTATATATTGCCCATTTCAAATAGAGACGTACACCTACTGAAAAACTGTTTTGGACAAAGTTTGAAAACTATTCGTTGGAAATTGTTGTTTCTATCGTTAGCGAAAATTTCGCCCATACGTAAATACATCTATCTATACACACATACGTATATAAATATTCGGACTACCCATTTTTCAAGTTCGGCCTTGTATGGTCCGTGAAGATATCGTGAAATTTCAGATATCATTGCGGCCTTAATAGTGCCATTTCTTTAGAAAAAAAGTCGCTATAAGACCAACGAACGACACCTCAGGCTTAGAGAAGGGATAATATTACGCTATTTAATTTTAATGTGTTCACAAAAATAACATGAAAAAAGTTTGAGAATCATTTGTACTGGTTCACAAATATAATCATAAGGGTCTGTTAACTGTAATTTGTGCAAACCGTAAATGTATCGTTTACTCATTTATACTTAATGTGTAAACGAGACATTTGCGGTTAGAGTTAAGCTTTACAAGGTGTGGAATCTTCTTGAGCTTGAAACGGTTGAAAAACTTGTTATCGGACCGAGCGAGCGGACGAATTAAAATTCATTAGAAATCAAAGTTAAGCATTCCCGAATCCACAATGGATAAGGAATGTTCGTATAGGGACGAACTTATTTGCCGCGTACAAAAAAACATTGTCTGCGCTTCGCTGAACAAACACACATAAACACTGTGTCAACCAACCTGTGATTAGAGATGTTAGACGTCCTATATATCCTAGAATGTCCCGTATTTTTAGCTTTATTTCAAATGTCCTGTCAGGACAAAAACTGCTCCATAATTCTTGACTTCACAGCGAACAAGAACATACATGGACAGAGTAAACCCGTAGTGTTCTTCTGTTAATGATGAATGAAAAAAAGCGCTTTATGCCCAATCCATTTTGCACGACCAGCACAGAGAGAGACACCGCTACCCGAGAAAGCAAGACAGGTAAACTGCTTAGGCTCTTCGTCTCATTTTGTGTACTAGCGGCATCTCTGTCTGTTTTTCGTGCATGATTGATGATGTCTAAATGCTTCCAGCGTCGTGACTAGTGCTAGTTTCTACTCTGCGCCTGATTATCCTCAAAGTAAATACTATGTTCAACACAAAAAATACTGTTATAATAAATCAATTACCATATTTACATTCCCTTCCTTATAGATGAAAAAAATCTGGCAACCCTATCTGTGATAACTAACACAAAAAAACTGTTATAATAAATAAATAACCATTTTTACATTCCCTTCCTTATATATGAGAAAAATCTGGCAACCTTACCTGTGATAACTAACATAAAAAATACTGTTATAATAAATAAATTACCCTTTTTACATTCCCTTCCTTATAGATAAAAAAATCTGGCAACCCTACCTGTGATAACTACATGATATCTAGAGAACATGACTGTTTTATGAGACATACTACACTGTTGCCCTACCTGTGATAATTAACACAAAAAATACTGTTATAAAATTAAATTACCTTTTTTACATTCTCTTCCTTATAGACGAAACAAATCTGGCAACCCAACTTGTGATAACTAACACAAAAATACTGTTATAATAAATAAATTACCTTTTTCACATTCCCTTCCTTATACATAAAAAAAAATTGGCAACCCTACCTGTGATAACTACATGATATCTAGAGAACATCAGACTGTTTTATGAGACGGTGTAGTATGTCTCACATGATGTTGTAGATACGACAGTTATAGACATGCCGAGTGCATTGAAGTCTAAACGCGCACATACTGTGACTTTGAAGTTGCGTTGTGCACGTTAAATTAAAATATCGCATGCATATTTAAATTTTCCGTTTGTACGATAATTATGCAGACATACTCATTTTGTCGGCTTCCGCTGTCGCAAACTTGTATCGGAGGTTTCAATCCTCGATCCTTGCGGCTCGTTTGAGCGCTGCAGGCCGATGCAGCTTAAACAAGTGCAGGCGTGTGTCGCGGCTGCACACGGCAGGTATGGGTTGGTACTTAGGTATTGGTTAGCGGAGCTCGTCTCGCCGCCGTGTGCGTAAACGACCCGCGCCTACAAAAATAACTCCCTTTCATGATATCCGACGTTCGCTGCGTATACAGTATGTTCCGATGTTGCTTCAGCAATATTATAGCCGTCGAGAAGAATAGTATTTTATTGCTATACTAGCAATGCCTACTACTTCATTCGCGTGTAATTCGGAATAAATGAGGTTTTTTGGAGTTTACTTCTTAAAAATCGATTTTCATATATAGTGTACGGTATGAAGTTTTTTGAGGGGTAAAATCAGAAGTTCAAAGCGTACGATGTTCAGGGCGTTAAAAAAATATAACCGTTGCTTAGCTTCCCCGCGCAATATTGCTGTGCATCTTTAGGGTGACATGTTTATTTGCCATTTTCTTATGACGTAATCGCAACAACGGAGTGTGAAACACATATTGGCATTTTCTTATAGCGTAATTGGTATGACAGAGTGTGACACATATAGTTGTATGTATAATCATTAAACTCTTTATGTGTGAATATTTGGTGTCTTCTATCCTACAAACTTAAAAAAGTCCCTTTTAATTTTAACTTCTTAGTCTGACGTTACTAAATGTTTTTAATTTTGATGTATAAATTTGATCCTGTTCATTTGTGTTTTACTTGAAAATAATTATATTGTCAGCATTTGTTTATTGAATAATTATTCCATTTATATTTAATGATATTGATGTTTATATTTGTGTAATATGTTACCTATTTTATAGATTCAAAACCAATCGTACTTCAGGGGTAAACTCTATCGTATTTAAGGAGTGTGTGTATATTAGTGTAGTTAACACCACCAACCGCAAGTAATTTTACATTTCTACTAGATGTATCTTAATAGAACGACATGAACAGACTTCCATTGAAAGATAGTATACAAAGGCAAACCTAATTCAGTATAGTATATACCATATACATAGTAATATGTATTCATACACGTCTTAAATTAGAACGTATTTTAGCGTTTTAAAGACTAATTAGCCCGTTAAAATTATACAAGAATATAGGTTCGTAATGCATGCTTAGACTACGTCAATTTGTTTCAACTCATGATATTGTTTAAGGTAACATCTGGCGAAAACTAAGAATGTAAATATATATATATATATATATATAATATATATATATATATTTACATTCTTAGTTTTCGCCAGATGTTACCTTAAACAATATCATGAGTTGAAACAAATTGACGTAGTCTAAGCATGCATTACGAACCTATATTCTTGTATAATTTTAACGGGCTAATTAGTCTTTAAAACGCTAAAATACGTTCTAATTTAAGACGTGTATGAATGCATATTACTATGTATATGGTATATACTATACTGAATTAGGTTTGCCTTTGTATACTATCTTTCAATGGAAGTCTATTCATGTCGTTCTATTCAGATACATCTAGTAGAAATGTAGAATTACTTGCGGTTGGTGGTGTTAACTCAAAGTAATTAGTAAAAACTCTGTATTCCTAGCCAATCCTGTTCCTTAGATCCAGTCGCTATTTTACTGGTTGCCATCAACTCCTCGACCGGTGTGTTTTTATGGATCGCCTTTTTTATTGGAAAAAAATAATTATGCGACTACAAATTAAATAAACACAATGAGCAAAGAAAATATGACGTATTTAATAATTTTAATTTTATTAGAATATTGATACGAATGCTATCGCCAAAAATGGCAATGCGCCAATTGTAAATACGAGTA
Source organism: Druceiella hillmani (assembly GCA_039881145.1). Taxonomy (NCBI): domain Eukaryota; kingdom Metazoa; phylum Arthropoda; class Insecta; order Lepidoptera; family Hepialidae; genus Druceiella; species Druceiella hillmani. The sequence continues at coordinate 20,253,689 of JAYKKI010000013.1, forward strand.
AATGGGAGTAGTATAATGGCAAGTAATGATAAACTGTAATTATTATGTGACTAAAATATGTCGTATTTAATAATTTTGATTTTATTATGCTATCGCCAAAAATGGCAATGCGCCAATCGTAAATACGAGTAAATGGGAGTAGTATAATGGCAAGTAATGTTAAACTGTGGTTATTATGTGACTACAAATTAAATAAACACAATGAGCAAAGAAAATATGTCGTATTTAACAATTTTGATTTTATTATGGTATCGCAAAAAATGGCAATGCGCCAATCGTAAATACGAGTAAATGGACTAAATAAATGGGAGGAGCGTAATTAAAATTTATTAATTTGTTACCAATCGATATTAGTATTATGCGCGGCACTTTATTGCGCACAAATAGACATACAACTTTTCCTCTTTATTGGTTAATTGCTTTCCGCGTAGCGAGTTTCCTCTTTATTGGTTAATTGCTTTCCGCGTAGCGAGTTTCCTCTTTATTGGTTAATTGCTTTCCGCGTAGCGAGTTTCCTCTTTATTCGTTAATTGCTTTCCACGTAGCAATAGAGCGACAAAAAATGATGAGTTAAATATTTTCGTTTAACAATGTAAATTGTTGGAATTGGAAAGCATACTTAATTATACATCAGATTTGAAATGAGTTCTCATTTTGTTTATTGTTGAAAGTTATTAAATAAAGGCCCCTTAACGCCTTGAGAGCAAATAAATGCTTTTCACGAAATACTTCTACCGAGTTGTTGCACAAAGAAACAGGGTTTAAGCTAGCGCGTTTACATTTAACCCACACCGGAAAAATGGTTTCACAATTTACAATAAACTCTGACCAGAAAAATGGTTTTGTCTGTTAATTCTTTACATAAGGTAGTTGCCTTTACAATATAATCTGAACAGAAAAAATGGTTTTGCCTGTTAAACCTTTACATAAGGTAGTTGCTTTTACATTTCACACCGGCCAGAATAGTCTGCATTTTATGTCTTTACGAAAGGTACTTGCAGCGAATAAAGTCTACTTAATCTTAAAGCGACATATCTCGGATTATTATTGTTTTGAAGTTAAAACGACATAAAAATTAGATAATTATTACTTGTATATATATATATAACATATACAAAAATCTACATTTTGTATATTTTCATATTAAAATGCGTCGTTAAAAAACTTTGTGAGGTTAAATTATACTAAACTTATAATGTACACTAACGAAATTAATCATTCTAATTTTTTTTATTATCATCTTCAAAATTTTAAAAATGTAAGGCCAAATCTCAAATTCACAGGTCCTAAAGCTATTACCAAGTTCAATATT